>VZSF01001207.1:281594-294514 GCA_013398295.1 Chionis minor
CCCTGCAGCCCATGGAGAATGACACACTGGAGCAGGTGGACACGCCCTGAAGGATGATGCAGCATGGGGGAGACCCCACACCAGGGCAGGATTTTGGCAGGAGCTACAGCTCGTAAAGAGGAGTACATGAAGAAGCAGGTCTTCTGGCAGGACCTGTGGCCCCTGGAGAACCCACACTGGAGCAGTCTGTCCCTGAAGGACTGTACCCTATGGAAAGGACCCATGCTGGAGCAGTTCTTGAAGGACCAAAGCCCATGGGAAGGACCCACATTGGAGCAGCTGGTGAATGACTGTATCCTATTGGTGAAGGACTGTATCCAATGGGAGAGACCCCATGCTGGAGCAGGGGAAGAGCAGGAGGAGGAAGGAGCAGCAGAGAAGTGTTGCAAACTGACTGGAACCCCCATTCCCCATCCTCCTGTGCTGTGGCGGGGCGGGGGCGGAAGAGGTAGAAGAGTTGGGAGTGAAGTTGAGCCTGGGAAGACTGGGAGGGGAAGGGGAGCACAGGGGGAAGGTGGGTTTAGTTTTGTTTTTATTTCTCACTATCCTACTCTGTTATTAATTGGCAATAAATCAAAATATTTTCCCCAAATACACTACGTTTTGCCCAAGACGGTAAATGACAAATGATCTCCCTGTCCTTATCTTGACCAACAGGCTTTTTCATTGTGTTTCCTCTCCCTGTCCTGCTGAGGAGGGGGAACTGATTGAGTAGTTTGATGGCTACCTGGAGGCCAGACAATGTCAATCCAGAGGTGTATGCAAAACATTAATTAGCTCTCATTCTGAGAAGCCATTTTTGTTATACTCTAGAGAAATATGGATATGAATTGAGAGTAAAGGGATTCTAAAAAAACTAGCTCAGCTTCTACATGAGTATAATGGCAGGAGTCTTCAGAGGAAAATGTGAGCTAGCAATAGTGAAGTATCTTTCCCACTAAATGTTACTATGAAATAAAACTTGATGAGCTGCTTGTGTTTGCTCAATAAACCAAACTGTGAGTCTACTATTTAAGTGAAAAGGAAACATGTAAGAAGCATGTATAAACTTAGTGTATAAACTTATAAGTCTGATGAACAAACAAATTATCCATTGTGACACCAGTTAGGTACTGTTAATGTAATTAAGACAAAATTGGAAATATATTTTGGAATCCATTCACTTAAAGGGAACTACTGATTGGTTTGCTGTAAATTGTTGGGAAGAAATTTCAATCAAACTTTTCTATTTACTTTTTGCAAGAAACTTTTCTGCCAACAAAAAAAACTGAGAAAACCCACAAGTGTATCTTTATTTTCTTTTTCACACTAGCTGTCATGTGTGTAGGAAGATAATAAATAGGTAAAGAACTGGTTAGGTTATACACCTGAGTACAAATAGGTGACTCTGACAGAATGACACGTTGTCCAGAAATTATCTTGGTGGAAGTAACAAATCTGAAATCTTCTGTAAAGATTCTACAAATGACACAAATAAGCTTCAGTAAATAAAAAAACTACTTCCTACATTTGGATTGGATCTATTCTTCCTTCTGAGGAGGTCAATAAACATCCACCACTTTCAGAGCCCAGGGGAAACTATTGCCTTTAATGAAGAAGCAGAACTCTCCCCTCACATGTGTGCACAAGCAAACACCCACATGTTTCAGGAACCCACAGTTATGAGAAGTCTTGGTTATTTGTGATCTCACAGGAGTTACTCAGTCTTCTGGAACCCCAGCTCCACACGTACCAAATGCAGATAACAATACTTGTCCTCCCATCTCATTACTATGAGGGTCGGTGCATAAGTAACTACGAGGCTTTTAGTTACTGCAATGAACCAGGCCAAAAACGCCAGGCTGTTATTCCAAATTCCTGCTTTTTAGCTTTATTTCTTACTTGATGGGTAGCAAAATATCAAACCCAGGCTGGCGGACACAGCAGCAACTCTAAGGTGTGTTGTGTGCCCTGGGCTCCTTTCTGGCAGGGAACGCCTGCAGGTCCTCTGCCTGTTGAGGACAGCAGGCAGAAGTACCACACAAGTGTCATCATCCCCACATGTCCCATCACTGTATGCAAACACGTGCCAGCTCCTCAGACAGCCACAAACCCAGGGATGAGCAGATCGCTGCCCAAAACAAAAGGGGGACTGGTTGTCACTGAAAGCAAAACAGGTCTCTAGATCTAACTAACCCTGACGATGTTCCTTCTAATTTGGTGAGTTTCACCAGCAGATTTCCTTTATCTCTTTTTTTCCTGATGATATCACACACAAAAAGCACATTTATGTTTGTACACTTGAACTAATGAGATCCCCTAAAGAGATCACCTCCAGTGTCAGCTTGGAGGAATCAGCTGAAGAGATCTGCGTCAGCTCACAGGGTCTCAGGCCACAACATGAGACAAAAGATAGCAGTCCAGGTAAACATCCCTTAGGAAAGGTTTAGGTATAGCTGATGCTACTGGGGACGTGAACAGATGAACTCTGTAGGTTATTTTCAGCTGTTTTCTAAGAGTTTGGGAAATCTAGTGATAACATCCATTTCTCACTAACAATGGATATTTGGGCTTTAGAAGGGCAACAAACAGCCTAAAAGTGAAGATATTATCACCGGTGAATGATACGCCTACCAAAAATCCAATCTGCAGCCAGCCTGTAACTCTAACTCTTCCTAGTGAACATTTTTATTTAATTTTAGCTACATTTTATTTTTAAAACTCAATTCACTCACAGTTAAGCAGCTCACACTCTAGGTTTGTAAATAGCTTGTCTGGTAAATGCGGGAGAGATGCTGGCAGCAAGCACCCACCTTCAATGTTTTGATTAGTTCTGCTTGGCTTGTATCGTCAGTTGACTGAATGTATGATTGTGCACATTAAATAGAGTAATGTCTTTATGGTTACTTGGCAATTATTTAACCACTACATTGTACCCCAAACTCCATCTTGCCCAGATAAATAAAACAAATCCATCGTTATCCATCCAAAATAAGATGGAATTATTATGGCATGCATATAATTCATAGAAAGACATAATAATGCACTTTTCATACGCTTCAAGTTGAACTTGCAAATACACATCTTGGAACGTGGAAAGAACTCCACAGACATTTTATGCTGGTTTTCAGGAGGTACTGCTGTTCAAGAATACTCAAAGTCTGTTGGATCTGTAGATATTCTGAGCCTCTAAGTCAGGCCCCACTTACTGTGATATCAGTAAAGGAAAAGAGAGGATGAATTCTCTATGTTTCCCTGCAAAAGGGTATAGAGCTACTCAGTCATTTGTAAACTCTTGTTGGTTTTTTTTTTCAAGTGGTGGATAGAGTAGTTCCTCAAGATTGCGGGGCAGAGGGAGACAGACCATGACTTGTGGTATGTCACAGCAATGAGACCATGACTTTTAGTGTTTGTCTGTGCTGAAATAATGTAGAAAAAAGAAAAAATGGGTAAAATGTAATATATTTATGACATGTAGCAATCCACGGTGGGGAGGTTGGACTAGGTGATCTTTAAAAATTCCTTCAAACCAAAAACATTGTGTTGATTCTATGATTTCTGAAGTACCTTCACAATTTTTCTGAACTCCTTGGCAGATAAACCCTTAACTTGAGCCTTGTAAGTGTGCTGGTTCTAGGAAACCAGGCACACAGGGACAGTGACACTGTGTCACTGAGGGACTTGATTTGTCCCTGAGCTGCAGCGCTCATCTCTGAGCTCTCTATTCACTAAATGAAGAGAGGGAAGAATCCTCTCCAAAACCAGGAGATGAATTTGGTGTCTGGGGAGACTGGCATCTTGAATTTGATTTATAACAAAGGTAGTGTGTTTGGTTCTGCCTCCCTCTTGCTTTCCTTCATGTTTGCTTGCATTGCCAGGTCATAATTAAAGCATTGGTTGAAATAACTCAGAGTTTCACAGCGTGCTGGTCCTAATGCAGAAATTATTTTCCTGCAGCTATGTTGACCGTTCATTCAAAAGAACTGAGTGCTGAAAGGACTATTCATTCTCTACATCAGGTTAAGTTTTCATCTTTCATCTGCCTACTGAGTTTATTAGAATTTTGTAATAACTGAGAAAGTGTTTATTAAATTAATTTTATTAGAATTGGCAACAAAAATGTTTAAAACTTTCTTACCCTTCCTTTTGAACCATTCTGTCAAAATAAAAGAAGATAAGTACTATAAAAATGTATCCGCAATTTCTTAATAACCTGTTAAAAGATACTGTTCTTCAAAAAAACCTTTAAAGTAGCTATAGCAGCCACTGTTACCCAGTTACTTTGTGTAGGTGGCCTCCCAAGCTGCGCACAGGCTTGTTGAAGACAAGCAGAAGACAAGCAATGTGCTTTGCAATTCTCCTTGTGTGTATTTCCCTCCAGGATTGGCGCTGCGTCTCATGTCTTTGTGAAATGCAACCGTTCCAGAAAAAAAGGTATTTTTCCAGTTTGTCACTGTTGCTTTAAAACTTCAGACTCAGGCAGCAATATGAAAAAAATATTTTGCTCTTTGTCAGTGTTCGTTTTAATGCTTTTTTGGAGATGTGGCAGCAATTTGCAATCAGACAGCTCAGTGCAGTTGGAAATATTCAATTTCCAGAAAGTGGAAGTTCTGGGCTCCTGTGGAGTCCTAAAGCCTGAGGCTAATATATAGGCCCCAACCTTGCTTTCATTTAAGTCATTGGCAAAATTCCCATTGACTTCAAGCAAAGTAGGGTTGGCCCCGTTTCAAAGAAGGAGTATTATTAGGTTTAACATTTTCAACCCACAAACATAAGGAGCAGACTTAGCATTATCATGATTGAGCATTTTATTTTCAAATACATTTGACAGTATATTCAAACAAAGAAATGTGGCTTATCTTTTAAACTTTCAAATTGCTGGATTGAGCAAAATGGGAGCTGCTTTCAATTAAATAATGCAATGAAAGGTATCGGGACAGAATTGCATTTGGCGGAAGAAAATACTGTATTTATCTCATTGTAATCCATTCATTGGTTTATGGCTCCAGAGTCCTCAAGCAAATATCATAAATCTACAGATGTCCTTGCATGTTCTAGCAGATTTTGCATTCGGATCTCAGAGTTAGCTGAAAGATGTGTTAAAACTCATGTAACCAGGCATCTTCCTGTCAGCCACAAATCTGAGAAGCCTCAGAAGTGCTGGTGATTCTAACAAGGTTTTGGATGAAGCTACAAACCAGAAATTGGCTCCAGATACGTCCACTACAGAGGAGAAGACCATGTGAAGTACAATTGAAATCTCCCACAACAAACTAACTTGGAGGTTTCAAAACTAACCACTTTGGAGGTTTCTGACATCACAGCCATTTGAGAAATTCAGTTTTAAGGGCATATCTCTAAACACCAGAGCTAAAAGTGTTTCCAAGATGAAGGGCTGCTTTAAGCAGCTCTGTCTGGCAGGGTTTATCTGAGTGATGAAGTTTCTTAGGTATTGTCCTGCCTGTTGTATCCTGTGGGGGCGTTGCCTACTCTTCAGTTGCACAGGTGACAATTTTGGTACTAATGCACCAGGTGCTCCTTAAGACAGTGAATAGGATCCTGGTTTGGGTGTAGGTACAGTTTAGCAGGAGAGAGGAGAGGGCTGCAGGTTTCCCAGGCCCTGCTTGAGGGCTCCTCTGGAGGTTGTGCTGCTTTGAGGCTCGAGTGGAGACTCGAGAGGTGTGGGACCGCAGGCTGGGTCCACGGTGGCAGCAAACAGCGACGACTGCATCACAAGGAATGGCTGGATGAGACCAGGTGTGCCTGGCTCTCCCGTGTCTTCATAAACAGGGATCTCAGAAGCAATCTCTTCACTAAGCTGCCCTGTGGAGCCTCTGGTGTCTGCTTATCCAGTATTCCTGGCTGGAACAGACTTGCTTGGGATACAGCTGGGACCTACACCAGCGTCTTGGCATCTCTGTGTGATTCACGATTGATACGGTCAGGCTCTAACAACAAAAAAATACTAATATTTGAACTGTGCTCTTCCTCTATGCCTTAGGTGTTAAATGAGTTTTGCTTGCTCCATTGTACATATATAGGTATAAGACTCCTACGATGTGTTTGATTTCCTTTTGTATTATTCAAATAAAGGGAACAAAGAAGATTCAAAGGCAGTCAAGAGTAGGAATATTACATCCTAACTTCACAGAGCTAAGGGTTTTCCAAGAACACACCATGCAAATCTTCCAGCGATGGCTTGTGAACTGCGTGGGCCAAAGTGTGAGCAGGGACTTGCACTGAGAAGGGTTCCAAATTCCCTCTCTTTCTGCTCTTACAGAGACAGACGGTTAGGAGTGACTTCACACTTTCAGAGGAAGGGATCAAGGCACCCAGTGTGTCGCAGGTCTGCCAGGGGCTCCAGCAGTCATGGACAAATACTTAACACTGGCTATGAGAAGACAAGAGTATGAAGAAGTACTTAGGATTTGCCTGTTTGCCATCAGGAAGAAGTAACAAAAATACTTGATTTATAATTGGCTGCTGAATAAACAAATTTACTGCAACAGTCAAGCTTCCTACCACTTGCATGCTGAGTTCAAATTGGCAGGATTAAGTGGCTACTGATAGTACCAATAACTGAAAACATCTATGATTGGTTAAAAAATGAACCCTAGTATGCTGCTAGCTGAAAGAACCTGATTGTATTCACAATATGGAAGATTAATCTGTTCATCCACCGCTTTCTACTACAGCAGTTGCAGATGTTGTGAGCACTGTAACTGAAGGAAAATTATTCTGCTAATTTTTATACTGACAAGCCCATTCAAATAAACGATAACTGCAATTTACCGTATATCCAGAACAACTCTTCTCTGCAGACTTCAACATAGACCAGTGAGTCTTTCGTTAATCCATTTGATTCCATGTTTGTTTATCATAATGCAGACAGGACATGTACTGGGTAAGCAGCTTGTTTTAGAAAGTTAATAACTCCTGAGTTATTAAATGAGACTTTGTGCCTAAACAAACACAGAGACATAAACAAGTTAACTACTCAGACTCAGTTCTTGGAAAGGATCACAACCACATAACTCATTTTAAGATAAAACTCCTGTAAAGAGTCATTTTCATTTCAGTGTGCAATGGCAAATAATTAATTTTAAAATATATTTTTAAAGGTTTGATCCTCTCCCACTGAATGTGGCTTGTCGCTGAACCAGACACTGAATCATCAGTCAGACCATTAATGAAGTTTGAAAACAATTAATTCAGAATGTATATTCCTGAAGGTTTTGCTACATTATACACTTTGAGAATGTACATTTTTAAGTGTACCTGTGGCTTCCTGGAAATATTCTGTGCCTGTAATAAGGGGAAAAATACTGGGAGGAGATTGATTAGTTTTTTTCACTTAAAAGTGTATACTTTCTTGTTGATACAGGATGTAACTGCTAAGTAATCTTTGACATTTCTTTTTGAGAAGATTACAGATCTTTCTCTAAAACACCAATTTTAAATGCTGTCTTGTTATCTACAGTTGGTGCTCTTACCATTCCTTTTTATAGCAACCATTTTTCAAATGGCCTTTGAGTCAGTGCCTCAGTCTAGTAGCCATTGTCTCTTTGAACACTCTTTATTCTTCCTGATGCCTAAATTGCTGACTACCCCAGATCTAGAAGATGAGTTACTGCAATGAAAAATATTCAACCATCAAAATGGCTGCTGTCTTTGCAAAAAACTGCATTAAAGACTGAAAGTGGCCCAGCCTAGATATACCCAGTATTACCAATGTATTAAAGAAATCAGAAATGCATTTACCATTTAATATGTTAATGATTCAAGAGCTGGTTGGATAAATGCATCAGAAAATATAGTGTGCAACTTCCTTGCCTCTCTCTATATATTCGTTTTTTCATGAACAGTTGTTTACACTGAGATTTGCTGTGTCTATAAAGAAGTTATGCTACCTCTGCTGGTAAATCTGGCTATTTTAATCTGTTTATGTGTTGATCCAGCAAAAATGTGCTTGGTACATCCTCTGGTGGCAACACTTGGAAACATCAGTTGGGTATGCAAAGAACTGACTCTCCCGTTTCTGTCTTCATGTATTAGAGCTGCCTTTTCCCCTCTTAGGCAGAGGAGACCTGATGCTCAAGAGTGTCCAGAAGGAGCCACTGGAGAGCAGAAGACCACCTCCATCCCAGGCTGAGCTGCCCCGGGACAGGCTGCCAGCTATGGGATTGCCCTCGCACAAGTTTGGAGGGCTGATGGCACGACCACACCACAGCTCTCTGTTTGCACCCCTCCATGACATCCTGCTGCCTCAAACTAATATGTTTTTATGGAACAGAAGCAAAGTTGTGTTAAGTCTTGGTTGTGGCTCATTTTCCCTGGAGTGCCCTGCCTGCCCGAGGAAACCGCAGCAGCCCTTTTGAAGTGCTGGCACTCAGGACAGACACAGGTGGCAAAACCCCGCGCCAGGGAGAGAGATAATATGGATGAGAACATACTCCTGGTTCTCTGTATTTAATGCAAGCAGAACAAAGTAAGGATTGCTGAAGCAGTTTTCCACCAGGAAGGATGAGCCTGGCTGAGCAGAAGGTTACCTGGCTGTTAAGAAGCACCACCGTGAGGTCCCCTCACCTCTCCCTGCTTCTTCTCCCCAGACAGCCCAGGCACTGCTCCTCCTTACCACTGGAAGCCAGCGAGCAGAACGGTGTCACTTATGGATTAATAACATGCACAAGGAATGAAGAAAGTGCTGTGAAATAGGTGCGAAATGATATTAATTTGAAATTGGCTAGTACGTGATGATCTGAGGAGCATGTGTAAATAACTCCTTTTCTGATCAGCAGGCTTTCTGTTTTACCCAAAATATAGTTATTTGCTTTCTTCTTTTTTTACCCTTTTAACTTCAGGAGATAGGCAACATACAAAATGTTTCAATGTACTACTTTTCACTCTAACAAAGAAAGGGAATTAGTTACTTTCTGCCCAAGACATGTTGACAAGACCCATGAGGTTAAGCAGTGCAGATTTCTCAGTTGCAGACAGTGGATTGTGCTGAGGGCAAATTTCTGTCCTCAGGGGTGAGCCCCAAGAGGGAGCCAGAGATGACAGGAAAGAGAGGCATCAGGAACCACATGGAGGTGGTCCCAGGTGGGATCAGTAGCATCTGGTCATCACTTACACCACTATTTTCAGGTGGGATGGTGGCTTTTCTGTACCATGGAGGCTACAGACTAAACAAAACAAAGAAAAGTGCCTGGTGCAGACAGAGGAGGTACGCTTTCTTCAGAGGAGAGGATTGTTGACAGATGAGATCACAGCCTTGAGGTGGGAAACAGGCTGTTAGGAACAGGACAAATTTCTGTGTCTCTGCCTGAGGGCACCACCAGGCCTGTCCCTCTCCCCACGGAGGTGCCTGATGCTGCCCCTTGCTGCTCTTGGATGGGGTGGTGGGACAGGATGGACTGCCAGGCCCTGCCCTACCATCCCAGAGAGCGCCCAGTCCTCATGGTGCCCTGCTGCACTACCCTGAAGCACCCAAGAGGGATGGGGGCAATGTAGGCGACATGGTCGCTGAGGCTGAGTGTCGTTAGCCTGGAGGAAAACCTTTCTAAGTAGACAGGGAAGGCCTGCATGGGAAGCTCCCTAAAGCAGGTTAGACAAATACCCACCAGCTACCCTTGCCTCAGTGCTGGGATAAGATTAGACAGCGCAGCTCAACATCCCTGTGTTTTTACAGCAGCAACAGGCTCATGCATGGTAAGGAGAGACCTCCTCTGAGAGCAAATGCTTCTGTCAAGCCTGCTTGAAGACGCCCCACTGGACATCACCTAAGCAGGACCCCCAGGAGGGAGGATGAATCATTTTTTTGGCTACTCCTTTACAATCCTCCTTGAGCGATCCAGGAAGGATCAAGCACTTTCATTAAGTCCTTCCAGCAGTGAAACTTCAGACCTCCGAAAGGCCCATCAGGACCACCGGTATGTCTCTTCCCTTCTCTCGCAAAGCAGAGGTGATCTGATTGATCTGATTGCACGTTCCATTCAGCCCATACCAGGTGGCATACCAGCAATTCCTTTTTCAAGAGACCAACTACATGGCTGGGCAGAACCAATGCCATTTTGTAGTAACTTGATTTGAACAATCAATAAGTAGTTCCTGCAACCCTTTGACCATTTGAGTATTTGAACAACTATTTATTCAAACCGCATTATTAGAACTGCAAACTATTAGACACGCTGGATACTAGAATGTCTTACTACAGCTCTGTTAAGACGAAAACTTGTGCAAGTATATAACAAACATGATAAGCAGGCAATAAGTAGCTCCCAGGCCATCTATTACTGCTCAGAGATAATTTGCCTAAGGTACTAAACAGAGCTTTGAAGTGTAGCATTTGGACTGTCCCTACTGATTCTCCAGTACCCAGACAACAGAAAACAGATACTTATTATTTAAAAACACATATCCTGGGGATCTGTGAGTTAGAAAACGAGAACAGACCCATTCGTCCTGCAGCTGCAGCTGAAAGACTAATAGGAGTGAGAAAGATTGAAAACTTATTTCTGTTCAACACTACCTGGACAGGCTGGAGAGTTGGGCAGAGAGAAGCTATATGAAATTCAACAAAAGTAAGTGTAGGGTCCTGCACCCGGGGAGGAATAACCCCATGCACCAGTACAGGTTGGGGGCTGACCTGCTGGAAAGCAGCTGTGCAGAGAGGGACCTGGGAGTCCTGGTGGACAACAGGATGACCATGAGCCAGCAATGTGCCCTTGTGGCCAAGAAGGTCAATAGCATCCTGGGGTGCCTCAAGAAGTGACCCCCTGGTGAGGCCACAACTGGAGTACTGTGCCAGTTCTGGGCTCCCCAGTTTAAGAAAGACAGGGAACTGCTGGAGAGGGTGCAGCAAAGGGCCACGAAGATGATTAGGGGGCTGGAGCATCTTTCTTATGAGGAAAGGCTGAGGGATTTGGGTCTTTTTAGTCTGGAGAAGAGAAGACTGAGGTGGGGATTTCATCAATGCTTATAAATACTTAAAGGGAGGGTGCTAGAAGGCGGGGCCAGTCTTTTCTCAGGGTTGCCCAGGAATAGGACAAGGGGCAATGGGTATAAAATCAAATATAGGAAGTTCCATCTGAACATGAGGAGCAACTTCTTTCCTTTGAGCACTGGAACAGGCTGCTCAGAGAGGTGGTGGAGTCTCTGACTCTGGAGATGTTCAAAACCCGACTGGATGCCATCCTGTGCAACCTGCTGTAGGTGGACCTGCTCTGGCAGGGCAGTTGGACTAGATGATCTCTACAGGTCCCTTCCAACCCTTAATATTCTGTGGTTCTGTGAAGGTGCACAGAGGTAGACTACCGGATTACAAAGGTGACTCAGTCACTTTTGGAGGAAAGTGTTGCACTTTGGCCAAATCCGATCCTTATACCATCAGATCAAGGGGTCTTAGGCACGGAAGTGGGTAGAAAGGGATAAACGTTTTTCCCAAGAAGTGCATAAACTCTTTTATATGTCATTAATCCCCCATTTAATAATTTTATTAAAACCTTTTAAAAGTAAAAATATGCGTGACTTCCAGTGCCTCCACAAAGAGATTCCTATGTCCCTCTGGGAAGCGGTCAACACCCTTTTTTGGCTCTTCGCTTAAGACCCATCACCTGATTGCAGTGAGAGGAAAGATTCTGTTTTGATTGATTTATGTCCTGTCTGTTTTCCTTCTCTTCTTCTCATTCAGCTGGCCCCCTAATTGTATACCTAATCTGAAGGTATACAAATAAGCAGGGACACCTTTTATCTCATAAAATTCGGAGTTCACTGTCACTGTTCTGGCTTTCCCCTGGTACGGCTGGAGAAGGTTTTCCTTAGGTTGCTCTCTTTTGCAGTCTCCAGGGCCAGTGGTGCTCTCTTAGACTGCATCTCCGTCTTGTGCCTGGCTGAGACAAGAGCTTGGATGTGCCAAGCCTGCTACCCCCTTGCAAGCATGGTCTGCCTCCAATGGCCAAATGCAGATCTCAGCTGGCAAACAGCATGCAACAGAGTTACCCGGTGTGGCAACCACCAGCCACAGCTGTCTCTTATCCACAGCTGGTGCCTTACCCTGAGCTACAGGCACTGGCCAGATGTGGAAGGCAGCACTGGCAGCCCCCACCTCCCAGCCAGGCTGACTCCTGGCAGCCACACCACTCGGCTTGTAGCATGGCAATGGCAGAGGAGACGCAGATGGGTCCTCTCGCAGACAGGTTAAATGCGGGCAGCTGATGTCTGCTTCTCCCTGATAAGACAGTGCTTGCCTAAGCTCTTCTTTCTATTCTGCTAGTGGATATTT
The DNA here is from genome assembly GCA_013398295.1 of Chionis minor. Classification (NCBI taxonomy): domain Eukaryota; kingdom Metazoa; phylum Chordata; class Aves; order Charadriiformes; family Chionidae; genus Chionis; species Chionis minor. The sequence goes on from VZSF01001207.1 coordinate 293,857, forward strand.
GGCTGCCAGCGTCAGGGGAGCAGAGGGCTGCTGAGCCAAGCCAAGCATCACACTCGCTCCCTGCCCCATCTCTGCTGGTAGAAGGGAACAGGCAGTACTGTCTCCTGGCAAGGTCCAAATGAGCGATGACTTCTCCTCAGTCCATAGGAGCGTGCCTGCATCCCTGATTCCAGAAAGCAGTTTCTCAGAAGGGAAAGAGCAGCAGAGCCCTCTCATACCATGCTCCAGGGCTGAGTTGCAAGTAGCATCTGAAAGGCAGCTGGGACCAATGTCACAGAATCACAGAATCACAAAATGTTAAGCCTTGAAAGGGACCTCTAGAGATCACCTGGTCCAACGCTCCTGCCAGAGGAGGTCCACCTACAGCAGGTTGCACAGGATGGCGTCCAGGCAGGTTTTGAACATCTCCAGAGTCGGAGACTCCACCACCTCTCTGAGCAGCCTGTTCCAGTGCTCTGCCACCCTCAAAGGAAAGAAGTTGCTCCTCATGTTCAGATGGAACTTCCTATATTTGATTTTATACCCATTGCCCCTTGTCCTGTCACTGGGTACTACTGAAAAAAGACTGCCCCCCTCCTCCTGGCACCCTCCCTTTAAGTATTTGTAAACATTGATGACATCCCGCCTCAGCCTTGTCTTTTCTAGACTAAAAAGACCC
>VZSF01001209.1:0-109193 GCA_013398295.1 Chionis minor
CTATGATTCTATGATTTCTAATGACCAATTCAAAATAAGGAATAATTAATTTAATTATTGATTATCATTAGTAAATGATAAATGTTTCCAGAAGAGCTCCTATAGAATCTAGGTATATTTCTAGAGAGTCCTATTATTTTAATTGCTGTTCCTTTCCTTTTTTTCCCATCATTGTTAAAGTCCTTAACTAATGGTGGTGACTGTGGTCAAGGATCTTAAGCTTCAGCATTTGGGACCCGAATAATGCTTTGTTTGTTCATGATTTAACACCACAATAGATTTCTCCTTTTTCATGTATTGATACTGATCAGTTTGCAGAATAGGATTAAATCCTAGTTGATGATGTTATATAAATTTCTTAATATAGCTACCCTTTCTCCTGAGTTCCTGGTTGCTTCTGAAATGTGAGTTTATAGGAGCGTGGTTTAAATAAACAGTATGTAGCCCTTCTGCACTTATACACACATTTTTTCAAGGTGCCTTGTCACATTTAAAGACCAAATGACAGTACGGAGAGTAATTTTTAGTCACAGATACCTACATTTTTAAGATTTTTCTTATTTTAATTACATGACCTCCTTGCTTCATGAATTGGGCTGGGACAAATGCCGGGTGAGTCAGTACAGTGGTGCCAGCTGTGTGGTGCATGGTCCTGGGGCTGGGCTATGGGGTCTCCAGGGTTGTCCAGAAGTCTTTCAGGTTCTTCTTTTCCCTTGATTCCCTCTGGAGTCTCTGTTCCTGGAATGTTTCTGTAAGTTATTTATTTTCCCTTGTTACAGGATTGGGTAGGAAATACATCCCTACAAATCCCTCTGTCTTCTCCTGTCTTGCTGTAGACACTGTTGGCATTCACAATCAGCTTCTGTTGTTGGTACTTACCCGGGACACTTCTGGAAAAGTTTGAACCTTCTTGATTTTCAACAGGTTGTTTGCACAGCTTGGCTTTTTATTTTCCTTGAGCACACAAAAAACATTCAAGGTTCATTTTGGGTTTTTTTGGAAGAAAGGTTTCGTCTACTTCTGAAACAGAAAGTGAGTTAAAAGTTCATGTGCTTATGCTCTGCTACCTAGCCCCAACTCATGCTAACTGCTGCAAGTCCTCACAACAAGACATGCTGTTGCCAACCAGTTGCTGACAAGTTGCATGGCTTGCCTGATGACACAGGAAAAAAGATGATAGAAAACTGAAACTCAGGATTGATGTTCTGCAATTGAAAAAGTACAGCACAAATAGAGAAAAACGTTTAAAAGGCTAAAATCCACCTGCTTGCTCTGGGGATCCCCTGATACTGGGGGAATTGGTGCTGTAGTACATAATAGAGAGATCAGGTTCCGTACTGTTGTGTAGAGTGATTTTAAAGCAATGAATTTGAACTATGTTAGTATTTTCCACACCCTGCTCAATTTGCTTGCACCAAGAAATTATCCTCAGGTCCTTAAGGGTTGTTCTCAAGGCCTACAGAGCATCTTGAGCGAAGGCAGCACTATCCCCAGAGATCAATGAGTCCAGCTTTACTAGCACTAAGTACACTCCCCATCACCGCCCCTTCAGCATCCCAAGATGATTGGCATTTTAATGTTTCACCCTGATTCCTCTGAAGCTGTGATTTAGAGTGTAGAAAATATAGTGCAAAATTATGTTAAAACTGTAATAAAAGCTGTTTACTGTACTTAATTGTCATAAGTCATTCTATTAAACTGTTGAGGAATATTAACAAGGGATATGATAATATCACCATATAAAATTCATATACATTTTTTAGCAGTTGTAAAATGTGTTATAATTATTTAATAGCTTTGCAACTGGTTGTGTTTGATAATTAACTGCTGTGGGTAAGGAACTGTGCTGTTATTTCAACTATCTAGAAAAGACAGAACAGCATCAATTTAACCTGACTATTACACATAAAAATGATCATGTGGCAAAAAAGTAATTGACTTATTTTTTTCCTTCAAAAAGCAAACATACGTAGCCTACATCTTCCAAATGTGCTCGTTTTTTTTCTCTGCAAACATATTGATTAGATTACCGAAATAGTCTCTGTTGATGGACTGCATCTAAAAAAAAAACATTCAAAACCAGGAGAAACAGGTTTTATAATCCTAATTACCTGCCAGTTAATTGCAAGCTTTGTGTAGGAGAGAAGAAATGAGTGGAATAGTATTGGTCATGACCTATGAATCACATTTTCTAAAGTATTTGGACAGACGCTTAGGTGTGAAGTCCCACCATGGGCAGTGAGGCTTCCTGCAAATCAAAAAGACACTGGTACCTCCAAGGAGAACTGGAAAGAATTCAGACATCAAAGTGTGCAACCTGAAAATCACTGCTCAGCCCTCATCTAAATCTTGAAAAGCCTCACAAGCTGCCTCTAGAGGTGCCTCAGATTTTTAACCTTTAAACTCCATGAGAACTTCATGTTCTACTTCTGCACCTCTCCAGAAGTGCTCAGTCTGGAGAGGGCGGACAAAAAGTGCTTAGTTCTCACTTAAGCCCCCTACCAAGGGGCTCTGCCTGATCAGGTGCTCTTAGAAACTGCTTATGGGGTGCCTAAGAGGTATCTATGCCAAAAGTACAGCTGTGGCTGACGCTTTCTTTGAAAACGTGCACAGAATGGCCTTACATCTGGATATTAATCCAGCTACAAGAGACATAGATTCAACTCACTTCCCCAGCTGAAGGTGAAGCCCACTTTCTTCCCTCCACTTGTGAAAGAATGACAGAAGTTCTCGGTATCGTCTTATCTCTAGCACTCAGATATGACCAAAAGCCCATTTAAGATACCAGATTCTCATTCTGAGCGTAGGGCTGAAAGTTGAAATCAATGATAAGTAAAGGTAGAGGGATGCTTGATAATCACATGGGCTGATTACTTGCATTTTGGCACCTAATTAATTTTAACAGCCTATTTAAAAAGGTCAAAGAACTGCCTGTATGGAAGATCATTCCTTTTGCAGTGCCATCTTATTGCAGGCACTTTTGGTTTCAAGTTCTGTCTGCCAAGCTAAAGGAGACTTTCTGGAGTGGCTATTTCAGTCATGGGCTCATGACTGCATCTGTATGCATTGGAAAAACCGACATTCAGAACACAAAACCACCTTGGAGTGGATAAGTATAGGCATGTGTTTTTGGGGAGAAAAGGAATATTTAGAGATAAGGAGCTCCCTGCTTCCTCTCTCCATGAGAGCTAATGCATAAGTAATGGCTGGACAAGATGGAAGTTGTGTTTCCGCTTGTCTGTGTACATGGTTTGTGTTTTTTGAGTGATTGTGAAGGTCATCTGGTATGCCACGGTGTCTATTTTAGTTTGTTATTTAGTATGAAGTAATTAAATAAAATAAACAATACCAGAATATTGAATAAAAATCTGAGACTAAACAGCCTACTCTAGCTCTTTACATCTGGCCCTGCCACCAGCTACGCCTTACAATGGATCAAGCCCCTAACAATACAAGCTGTTCATTCTTGCTTCCAGGGCTCTTTCTGAAAAGAGTAAATTTTGCCTTGCACTTGCTACCTGACCAAAGCCAGTGGAGAACCTCAGGACAGAATTTGACTAGAGAAATAAAGGATGAAGTGAAGGAAGGCAGGGAGCTAAAGTCGTCCATCAGCCACCACCATCAGGGACATTCCTTTGCATGACACTTTTCTGGGCCGCCATTTCTGTATCTGATCCCAGCACTGTCTCCTCTGTCTGCCAGCTCAGCCGTGATTCAGCCCTGTAAACCAAACCTGAGATTTTAAAGCAGCTGATAGACCCCTTGGTAACAGGAGAGGGAGCTCTCACAACACCGATGGAGAAATTTTGAGGGTGCTGTGTAGCCAAGGCAAGCAGAGGCCAGAAACCTGTCTTTGGTTTCATCAAGAAGGAAGGAGGTACATGCTCATGTCCTCCCTATATTAGCTCATCCAAGGCACTCTTAGTTTAGGTTGCCTATACCACAAAAAAAAGACTTGGGATTTGAACTACAGGTATCCACATAAACAAAACATGCAAATTAGTTGGCCCCCGTCTGTGTTGTAACTCATGGGAAAGTGTCCACATATGAAAGGAGAAATCCTGTGACCGTCCTCCTGGGGCCAACTGAGCTGCTCCTGTGCTGCTGGTCACCACGGCACAATGTGACTCTCAGCAGGAGTGTCCCAGGTACAGTGCAAGAGGACAGTGAAGGACAAATGGACCCCTTAGCTCCCTGTCCTTGTTTTGGGAAAACTTACTGAGCGGATACTAGCAGAACTGTCACTTGCCTCCCCTCATCCCAATGTTTCCTCCTAAGCACACACCAAAAGGCTCATTTTGCCTTTCCATAATTATGTCCTGTGTGCTTACATAGGCAGAGAGTTAACCTAAACTGTTAATTCACATTTCCAACAAATTAATATATTCAAATCCCCTTTCTTTTAAGAAAAATGAAGAAATACATTATTCTATTTATTAAAAAGGTATCAGGAGAACTTACATTAATCTTCTCATAGATTTTATTTCTACAAATTTCCAAGAAAACAACATTCCATGTTGTGCTTTCAGCCACTGGCAGAACCTTTTCTGCAGCCAGAAATCTCCGTGTTTTTAAAATATGTCAGTTATGAGCTAGCTTTGATATGTAATTATTGCAGTACTTTTGGTTTAATAAATAAAAGTATTTTTATGACTGTATAATATTTTTGATAGCATACACTAGTTGGAACCAACGTCGAGCTTTTCTTAGAAATCACCAGTCTTTCTGTAAAAGTGTTATTTATTTTCTGGAGATGTATGTTAAAGCCCCTAGGTGCTTTGGTAACCTGCAAGAAAACAGATGTGTACCTTTTCCCTGTTCATTGCCTACATCCCTTCTACAGACATTTTCTTGCTCAATATAGACATTATTCCTTTTTGCTTTTAATTGTGTGCTCAAATGAAAAAGATAATCATGACAGCACAGCTACAGTGAAATGAAAACATAAAAATGTGTAAGAACCGACTCTGCTCTTGCTTGTGTTGATGTAAATACCGAGCTTCTCTGTTTGTCACAGTGAGTATGCCACTGACCTAGGCCATAAGCTTGCACCAAAATCAGTGCAAGACTATGACAAAGGACATCATTATTAGTGTCAATGAGGGCCTCCTTGGATACCAAGCCTTTTCCAGGGTGAATCTCAGCATAATTTCCAGAGGCCAAGGATTGTGTCACTGGAAAAAGAATGAAGCTGAAAGACTCAAACGCTAATTTGAAACTAACCCTTTTCACTTATCTTCCTAGATGACAGGAAGAGCAGTGAGTCATAATCTGTCATAAATCTGAGGAACATCGAGTGAAATCAGAGGGATTCTTCAAATGGAACTGAAAAGCAGAAACTTTTTGTGGATTTACAAAATACACAGAGATGTGACGAAAATTGTATATCACCTGATAAAGCACAGAACAACAACCCAAAGCAACAGAACATCATTGTCACGAGCAATACTAATTTTCATATAGTTTTGATTAGGTCACCACTTTTCCAGCAGACAGAAAATTCACTAAGAGGTGAGATTCGCATTGTCCTGGTGACACAGCTAACTTGTGAAACTCTTCTGGCTTATGAAAATGTTGCAAAATTACAAATGAGTTATTCTCATTTACCAGCAGTGCAGGAGTTGGAGTAGTTGGTTGAAACATGGAAGAAAGCGTTACCAGTTCCTTCTTCTGTCCAAAAGGTTTGAATCCTTATCAGAAGTCCCTAAATCCCAGCAGGGATTTCCTGATGCTGTTTCATCTTGTAAAAATAATTAAACACAGAATGGACAAGGGACGGGAATTTGTCTCCTGTGCTGGTGAGCTGGTCTCTGGCTGGAGATCCAGACTCATGGCTTTACTATTTCTATCAGTAAGTGTTTATATGTGGTATATGAAGTAGAAGAGCACCAATGAAAGGGAAAGACGAAACCTCGTTTCAAAGAACGCTTCACCATAGCAGTCGAGGACTTCCCTGTGGAAAAGCCCAATTCAGATCTTCTCCCTGCTTACTTCAGGAAGAGGTTCTGAATCCACGACAGATCTTCATTGCTGTGTACTGAAACCATAACTCAACCCTTTGTAAAATGCATCACCAGTTATTTGGTGTAACTGTCTAGCCAGGAGAGGAAGACGCTCACCTGAGGGGAGTGGGGCTACACTCTCTACTCCAGGGTATGCTTACTTGACCCTGCAAGGACAGCAAGGCAGCCCCATATTTGTCCAGCCTCATGGATGGTAGATTATGGTGTTTCTAGTCCACTCAGAAGGGATTTGAATTGGAATCACCCACACTTTTGACTATGCTCACAGAACTTAGGTTTTGGGTAAAACAGAGATGATTATCTCTTCTGACCATTTTCTAAATGTAGGTCATTGCCACCTTTGTTTCTTACAAGCTCTGGGAATGAGCTGCGGGGTGTCCATGAAATGACAATTCAGTAAGAAAAATCAAAACATTTAAAGTCTGTTTCTTCTGGAATATTTGTTCCAATTCTTCAATTTGCCAGAAAAATACAAAAATCAGCAATTTCTGTGGCTTTAGTTTTGATTAGGTGTTACAATTCTTCCACACAGACTCCCTTAGAAAAGGGAATTTAGCTGTTACCTTGTCGTAAAACTGATGTCTGATTTTAAAGTGGAGAACAGAGCAAGAAAACTGATTGAGGAACTGAGAAAGTAAAATGCAGAGCAGGTGAAAGATTAGAATTTATGTAGGCTTAAAACTGATTGTTAAGAGGGAATTTATTGAACCTTATAAAATCCTCAATTGCATGCATAATGTCCCTGTAGTTTACTGTTTCCTTTAATATAAACTAAAGAATTATAAATATGGAACAGATGGTAAGAAACACGTTTTCCATACCGAGAATCGTAAGTGCATCTTCCTGCAGAAAGGTTGTTGGAACAGTTTCTAGAGGGAGTGAAAAATTCTAACCTGTATATTATCTGTGTGGAAAATACAGGTGGGAAGTTTTGACCACTGAAGTTTGTATTAATTTCTGAACTGCAAAAGCCACCTCTGCCTAGTAGATCACTTGGTGAGACAGAGATGTTCATTCCTGGAAGAAATAGGTAATTGTTCTAGAATCACTACAGAACCAGACTGTGGTAAATGCTGAAGCATGCCTGGTCCCTGCGAAGCCTGGAGGAAGGAAAAGATGCTTAGCAGAATCCAGTGTACAACCTTTTCAAATATAGTCTATTTGGTTTCTCTTTGCATATTTGTTTTTACTTTTATAATTTCTCTTCTAGTATGTTGAAGTCTCTTTTTGGCTATCCCCGTAAATCTCTGCATTTGTAAATCCTATTAGTATTCCTGACAGGATATTTTCTGCACATGGAAGGTCATCTCTGAACTGCCTGTCTATATCTCTCATTCAAAAACCTTGTTCAGGCCTGTTTCTGGGGAAATTCACTGAAGAATTCTGCTGACCAATGAGCTCTACCATGGGGTCATAGAGTATGAAAAGAGGAAGGACATTGGGGAAAGAACCTAAAAGTCTCCAAGATGGAAATGAAGTTACTCACAAACAACTGTGCAGCCTATGAAGGTAGGTAAATACCTCTAAAGGTCGATTTCATCCACTTCTGAGTTAAAAGGCTCCAGGGAGACCTTATAGTAGCGTTCCAGTGTCTGAAAGGGGACTACAAGAAATCTGGAGAGGGACTTTTTACAAGCGCATGTGTTGTGGTTTGGCTTCAGCCAGCAACAAAGAACCACGCAGCCGCTCACTCAACTCCCCACAGCAGTGGGGGAGAATCAGAATAAAAAGACAAAACTCATGGGTTGAGATAGAGAGAGTTTAACAGAACAGCAAATGAAAGAGGAAAACAACAGCAATAACACTGAAGGAGGAATGTACAGTTAACATGATTACTGTACCACCACACACTGGCCGGACCCAGAGAGCCCCATCTCTCTCCCAAGCAGCAACTTTCACACTGCTTCCCACTAGCTCCCTCCTAAGTACTGGGCATAGCATCACATGGTATGGAATACTTGTGTCCTTGCCAGAAATTAACTCTATCCCTGCCGGAACCAGGACAGCATGTAGTGATAGGGCAAGGGGTAATGGCTTCAAACTGGAGGAGGGCAGAGTTAGAATAGATCTCAGGAAGAAATTTTTCACCATGAGGGTAGTGAGGCACTGGCACAGGTTGCCCAGGGAAGTTGTGGAGGTCCCACCCCTGGAAGTGTTCAAGGCGAGGTTGGATACACTGAAATTTCACATTTATGTTACTATAACATAATTAGTGAAATGGTGATAAACAATATAGTATTTCCAAATGAAATTCCAATCTAATTCTGCTTCCTGTTATGTCAGAGTAAATCAGAAGGCTTTTGATAGTGATTTTGGTGGCATTACTATGGATTTCTAATGGTTTAGTTGAGATTAATTTAAGCCTGTATCTCAGAAACTGGTGTATGTATATTTTAAATAAAGGATGAAGTAGTGTATCTCAAAGTCATATCCATGTTGGGGATTGAATGACCATGTAATTAGACACAGATATCACATTTCCCTTTACTTAAACCATTCTTTAATGACTAATTTCTTCTTTATTGTTACAAGCATTGGATTATTTCCCAGAAGCTTGCTTTATAGACCAGTGTGCCCTGTGCTAGACACTCTACAAGCACAGAACAGATCTGCTGCTGTGAAAAACACATGGCTTAAGACAAAAAATGGGCACAGTCTTTATGTCTGTAGATGTTAGGCGTAGGCAGACACTAATATCTCTTTTTATCCTTTGAACCAGTTTAATGTAATACTGTCTCAGTCCAGAAATATATAACAATGTTAAAATGACACACTGCCTGCGGATGTATTGATGGAGCATAGTCATCTGGACACAGTGCTGTCCTAACATGCTTATACCTCTTCAGGCATCCTGACAGTTTGGAGCATGGACAAAAGACACCGGATCTATGTACTCATCAATAAGAGACATGCACAATGAGGCAAAGCTTGGAAGTGAAGAGATGCTCTCCACTTCCGTGAGATTATGGGAGAAAAGGATCATGCTGGCAGAGAAGCCAGACTGAGCAGTGTCATTATGAACCGCCTCAGACAGAATGATCCGTAAAGTAACACTGAAAAGCAAAATTCCTTATTTTTATCTGCTTCCATCTACAGCAATTCCCTACTGTTCTCCCTTAATGCAAGTGCCATTTGCTTCCATGATATATTCCTCTTTTTAGTCCCACTCCCTGTATTTATTAACCAGATAATCCATCTTTACCATACAGCCAGTGCCATGATTGCAAATCCTACAGGTTCTCAAAATGGCTATAAAGTAAAACTCTTTTAAGAGCCTCAGGATGGTGACTGCCTGCATAAAGCAGATTATTCCTGTCTGGGGTTTCCAGGAAATTGTTGTATTCCACTTATTACCTGTCTTTGAAATGAAAACATCAAGATAGTTTATCTCTGAAATGCTACACTCCACAGTATACGAGACCAAAAACTTAATAGCATCATGAATTTCATATAAAATAACAATACATTTTTCCAAGATAGCTTTCTCCCTATTCCACATCATGAAATCATAGTCAATAAACTTATACACCATTGCACCATATAAATGTATTAAAATCCTTGATTGACTGAATTAATCTTTTTTTCAAAATAGGCTGAAAATAAATGAGTGTTGTGCAGGATACAAACTCTGGCTATATGCCTCTCATGAAGAGGCAAGTCCACTCAGGTTCTGACATTTAAGAACCGTACAAGTGAAATGTTAACAGGCAGAACGCACTCTTGAAGAGCCCTGCAAAACACAAGTAATCCAAGCAGTCCTTAATGGTCTTCCTATCTATTGACTATCTTTTGCTGTCACTTAGGTCTCAGCAATTACTCGGCCTGCAACTGAGCTACATGGAGGTGTAGATTTAAATTATGCATAGGCATAGAGGCGTAGATTCATTCTATTCAATTTAGGCACCTTGCTGAGATGCCGGAGTTAGGAATCTGGTTATCCTAAACTCCATAGTCAATGGAGAAAGAGAGAACTCCAGAGGGTGATTCAGCTCTTATGAGGGCAGAATTATCCTTTGGAGGTCATTGTCCCTCTATATTTACTGGAGAGAGCTACTCCTGGTCAAAGCTCCTCTTTGGAGCCTCAGTTATGTTGGTTTAATCAAGAGAAAGCATTTTTCTCATGTGATGAAATAAGTAAGTTCACTGAAGTTAAGTTTTCACTGAAGTTTCACTGAGTTAAAATGCATATAAGTGAGAGAAAAACAGCTCCATCTATTTTAGGAAGTGGGTATAAGCATGGATAAGTGCTTTTAGCTACCAGGGTCTGAACAGAGGGGAAAACTGGCACATTCACTGGACATAATAATTTGCGCATTTCACTAATTAACTGCCAACTCCTTCTTCATGCTCATCTTCATGTCCTTCCAAAAGTTCATTTCTAACAAAACTTTATGCCTGGGACCCAGGTGCCTTGATGTTACATCTCATTTCACTGACCTGTAACTCAGATGCTGCTGCAATGGCATCTGAAGATAGACTTGAACCCCCCAGTCTCTCCTCTGGAATCAGCAAGAAGAGAGCTTGCTGTCAAGCAAAACTAAGCAGAGCCTGTGGGCTCAACAGCCAACTTCGTCTGGACTCCCCTGAGTCCAGGGTTTTGCTCAGTGACCCTACAACAAACATAATCACTGCTGTCATTTTGTATCCCTCCCACACTCGTTTGCCTGTAATGTTGTTTGTAATTTTCATGTTTTAGATTTTAAACATTTCATGTAGTCACCCTGCCTGAATATGTCTGTAAATCACCTATCACACAGCTGGTGCAGTAATACAATAATAATAATTAATTAATAATGGGCCTGTTCCTTAGAAGTGTCAAGAACTGGCAACTGACATTGATGTCAACCCCTCTCAGAGGAATCAAGTCATTAATAATAAATAATAGCAGGAAAATAATAATATCACATTCTGTTTTTTCTCACTGCTGTGATGATCAAATCTTTCTTTCCATTTGCTAACTACGCACGTATAGATCAAGTTACATATAGGACATATACCTGTAGTCATACTAGCTAACTGCCCCGCACAAGCTCTGGGCTGTCTTCACATATTTGGCAACTTGGTGAAATTTGCCGAGCCTCTACAGCCTGAAAGCAATATATTTGAGGGACAAGAACTCCGGGTGTCCTGCAAAATAATGGTGTGAAGGTTAATTAAGCACATGGCTAGATATATGGTCATTTTAAACTTGTTTCATTTAAACCCTGAATAAGCTAATATCCATTCCACCACTATCTTCTCTCTCCTATTAGAATTTGACTACTTTCACATACTGTTGAACTTTCCCCTGTAAACCTGTGTATCCAACCTGCCTATAGATAACCTTGCAACCTGATCTAAGGCACTAGTGACGCAGGGAGAGTACTTGTTTCAGTGCTGGCCACAGTGAACTTTGCTGCTACACAGAGGACTTCATTTGGGGCTGTCAATTGATCATCTTTCAGGTGTCAATCGATCATCTTTCAGGTGTAAAAATCACTCTTGTAACGAAGGGGTTATTATGCATGTGATTCTCTGCTTTTCTTAACTGCTGTTTTTCTGAGTCCCTCATGTTAAGTTATTACATGAAAGTTGATTGAAAGCAGTTAAACGGTAATCACTTGATTTTTAACATTGCTGGAATCTCAAAGGACTGTGTTACTTGTAATTACAGCATTTTTCTTTACTTCACGTTGAATCTTAGGAGACAATGCTTTCACTAGTGTTCCTGGTTAATCTGTGTTTAGAATAGCTTTGTTTCTTCAGCTCATCAATTTTCGTAATGCTAGCCAATAAAACACAAAAGAAGGAAACTGCACAATAGTTTCTCTGTTCTGTAGCAATATGTGTATATATATGTATATATTTATTGCCAAGACTGACTAAAACCTTAGGGAATTTCTGCATCTTTGTTTACAAACACAAGTGTGAATGAAGTCTCTGTTGCCTGAATTTTTAGAAAAATTGGCACTCTTCTACCATGAAGTTAACAAGCACAATTATGAGAAGAAAAAAGAAAGGGAGAACAAAAGAATATCATACATATTAGTAATAACAGATTACAATTATGGATATTGCATTAAATTTTGGTTTAGGATGTGTTTTACACTGCTTTTGTTGCATCCTATTGTGTTGCAAGGCCACTAAATTAATAACTCAATATCCAGAGGAGGAGCAAGGCAGAGAGAGCAGCACCAAGGCACACAGAGAAGGAAGAATATAATGGAACCCATGCTTATTCTTCATAGCAATACAGAATTTGATTGAAACACATTTACTTCAGAGGCTGATTGCTGCACCTTTGAAAGAGAAAGAAAAAAAATTAGAATTTTTTTAGGCAGCATGTTTTTTCTTTGATAGCTAGGCATGAAGGCTCAGTTCAAATGCCTAAACATAGACACCCAGTGCCACTTTAGATCCTCCCTGGCCACTTGCACTCCCTGTGGGTATGGACCTCTGGTAGGTCCTATGTGACCTTTGCTTGCTCCTTGTCACTGCCTTGGTTACAGCACGTACTTCAAAAGATGTGGCAGCCAATATCTAGGCACCCAAGTCCTAGCTAGGGTACTATTTTATCTAGAACAGAGTCTTAAGCTTTTTACATGTCACTTCAGTCAAGAAATAATTCCCTTGCAGAACAAATTTTCACATCTCAGAGCAGGGGTATGATGTCATTTTTGCGATGTGTGTGTGTCCTAGATAGAGGAGTGACTCTATCAGGGACATTAATTTTTAGGAAGGCTAATCAGTTCTGTGGCCATTTTTAATATTGGGAAATCGTACCCTTATGTTCACAGATTTAATATGTGCTAAAACGAAAACTCCATTGCAGAACCAAAGCTGAGGGTACACATACAGAGATCCCATTTAAAACAAAGGATATTTTTTGGTTTTGATGTTCCTTAGCATGAGGATGCTGAAACATCAAGTAATTATGCTAGCACCTGAAATAATAATTTGCCTGTGGTACAGAAATGCTGGTTTGAAGCTTTTAATTATTTTTTAAAGGCATGAAACCCCACAGTTATTGACAGCAGTTGTGGGCCAAAATTGATTCATTTAAGACATATTTGAGAAAACTCGTGAACCTTATGTGGCTCCCATACGAAGACTCGCAAATTTTAACCCAGCAGAAAAATTCTCACATAGATTTAGGATTGTGACAGCTCAATCTTTCATAATTATTGTTTGCTTATATTTGTTTCGTACCTCATCAGGGTGCTGTTGGAGAGTTCCAAAAAGGTTCCTGACTGTTGCAGTTCTCAGACAATGCTTTCACATAGCAAGAGTTTGAATTTGCCCATTTTATATTAAGCAGGTGTTTGATAGGAGGTGTAGGCATGTCTTGAAATCAGAACTCCATCTACCCATCCCCCAAATAACACCCTTTATGAAGGTATGCAGTGGTGGCACTCAATTTCTGGCCTAGTGAAGCTTGGATCTTTCCTGAGGTCACTTACTCTTTATAGGTCTTAGAAACAGCTTACTTCTGAAAAAGAGTTTTTAATTCTTGAGTACTATAGAGTACTGCTTTTTATAACTGGCAAAGAATTTTGTACTTAGAATTTCTTCAACAGAATTTCAGTATTATAGAATGTATTAAAATATACATTGGATATTAGGAAAAAATTCTTCACTGAAAGGGTTTTTAAACATTGGAACAGGCTGCCCAGGGAAGTGGTGGAATCGCTATCCCTGGAGGTATTTAAGAGACAGGTAGACGTGGTGCTGAGGAACATGGTTTAGGGGTGGTTTTGGCAGTGTTAGGTTTATGGTTGGACTCGATGATCTTAAAGGTCTCTTCCAACCCAGGTGATTCTGTGATTCTATATGTTCCCACACCTTAAGCTACACTAGTAAACAGGAAACCAATTTGTTTTGGAAGTGTATCTTTGTAGTTTGTTTCATTACATTTACTTTAGTAGGTTGTAAGGGGCCATGGTATTCACTGTGGGGGAAGAGCTGTTTCTTACCCTCTAGTAGATACTTTCAGTAGATATTAGATGAAAATGCATAATCAATGTCAAGGTAATGTCCCTGACAGTAAGGCTTACAGGGATGTTTATCCAGACATGTTTTATCAGTATGGGGCTATTCTAGGGTGCTAATGAATGATATATCTTTAAGCCCCACAAACAGGTCTGTTACCAAAAGTCAGCTCTTGGTATATACTATTAGTTGTGCAGATTTTTAGTGAAGGGAGAAGATTGAAATTCATTAATATAAAAATGGGAGAAAATATAATTATCATTTTTTCAGTGAATCTTTTGCAACAATTTGGGTGTTATGATCTCCCATGTTGTCATTTTTCCCAGCAGCAAATCTGTTTCCCTGAATGAGTTTGTACCCGATTCATTTGTACCAATGGAGACAGACAGAAGAAAAGCTTTAGGCCTCTCAATCAGATGAACCCAGGTGACTGAGTATAGGTAATGACAAAGGTTGTGTCAGTCACTGCAACACAGCAGAGCAAAAAGGTATATGGTGTTCACTGCACCTGCAGAAAGAGTCTTTGTTGTACTACAGCCAGTACCACTGCTGGAAGAGCAGGAGACTTGTCACTGGTGTTAAGATAGGCTTTGAGTATCTTGTAGGCAAACCAAAGGTGAGCTGTGAATACTGAATTGCCTTCCTGATTATATTGTATATAGTTACAAGTGCAGACCAGTTGTAATAAGGGCATTGGAGAATTTGTGACTTTTTCCAGAAACTTTGCTGTAGAATATATTCCTTCCCTTGGCAAAGCTTGTCCTCTAAACCCCTAGCTCTGAAACAGAATATGAAATGTTTGCCCATGAAATATTGCTGAATTATATTTTTGCATTTCTGAACTGTTTTATTCTCTCCCCCAATTACACTTTTCCTTGTAAAAAAGGAGTTCTGATTGTGGGATGCTATATTCTCTTGTGCTTCATACATTTATACACATAATGGTATTTAATTTTTCTTATCAAGTACTTCAGTGAGACTTCTGGTGTGACTGAGGACAACTTGCATAAGTAAGAGCTCTTAGGATCAAAGGCTTTAAAATATGCTGCTCTTCTTAAGTCGCTGGTGGCAGTCAGTGAGTAGCACAAAAAAAGAATTACACAAAGAACTTCTTATGAGCGAACCTCATTTGAAAGCAGGTGCTGTTGTAGTTATCCAGGAGAAGACTCGGTTCACGAGTTGTCCGTAGACTACAGAAGAAAGAAGTTTTAATACAAAAGGATTGTCTCATTGACCCAGCTTGATCTGTGTTTCAAAGGCAAAGCTGGAAGTGTACTACAATGAGCTTCACATATTGATCAGTACAAGGAAAGAATGACATAGCTCAGCCCATGCCATTGTCCTTTTTTTACCTTTTATCTCCTGTCCCTACTTCTTCTCAAGGAAAAAGAAAGAGTTGCAATTAGTTCATCTTAAAGAGATTAGGCTTCCTACTCAAAATCCAGAAAAGATGCTGAGAAATCACAGGTATCCTGGAGGGGTTTATTTTTGCCTTACACATTTTCAAATTCACACAACAAATAAATATTTCTAAATTAAGAGGAGGCAAGAAAGAGAAGTAGAAATATTTTTTTCCTTTCCTTTTCTCTTTCTCTTGTGCACACATATATGCATGCATGCATGTACACACACACAGAGACACACACACTAGTTTTGCAAACTGAAATGAATATGGACATCACTGAGAATAATCTCTTTGCTTCTCATTTTCCATTTTTGTGGGGATAATGAAATCAATTTAAAAAGACTAACAACAGACTGTTTTCCCATAAGTCAAAACTAATTTTCTGATATGAATGGAGTTCTATACAGCGAATAGTGTGGAGTATTGGAAAAATTTTAATAACCTAGATTTGGGCGGTTGTATTACTCACAAATGGCAATGTATGAATTATATAGGTCAGCCTCAGCAAAACCAGATGTCTTAGCTACCAAAAGTCCCAATTACAGAAACCAGAAAGAGGAATTATAGCATATAATTGGTTTGTAAAAAATCTCTGATAGAGCTGTTGCCTTGTTATTAAAATGGTTGAATGTTGACTCAAGTAACCCGTACGTATTTATCCACCCAGTGGAATTGGTGTCACCCACATTAGGTCCCTTAGACAATGCAGAGGAACAATCAATTAAGCAGTGGGTTGCACCAAAGCCAGCATGCTGACTGCTTACTGTCAAAGATAGTTACTAGAAAACTCAGTTAATTAGTACAATTATATTGGCTACGTCTGGAAATAAAAGATGTTTTAAGACTTGTTTGCATTTAACAAGCTGCCCCAGAGGTTTCAAGAGCCACTTCCTATTGTAAAAGATGCCCAGGTCTTTATCCTCCTTTTGAGTTCAACAGAGTATGTTTGAAGGACTAAGAGTAGTTCAGACCTTTACAACTGCAGTGCAGGAGAAGAAAGAGATACCATTACACTTTTATGTTCCCCAAGTCTAGTATGAAGTCACTATCCTAATCAATTTTTGGAATAGGTTCATGTTTTCTTAGACAAGGGCAGAAATTGAATTAAAATCTCTTAAGTCTGAAGGAGTGCTTCTGGTAGAGCTGTTAGATCCTTATAAAGCTGAGAAGGGAAATAGGCAGAAAACTCTTCAGCATGGTCAAGGCTAAACTGTGCTGGGCATACTCAAAAGTAGAACTTCGGATGCCAGATGAACTTTTTGTGTAAAAACATGAATAGTTCAAAAGCCTAAGGACTATATGTACCTCCCTATCTAGGTATCACCTAAGTGGAATGCTGGAGGACTTGCATTTGGAGATGTGCCAGTGGCCATGAGATGTTTATACCTTTTCTAAATATCTTTGTGAAGCTATAGCCTGGTCCAAAGTGACCCCAAGACTCTACAGAAAGATGTCTCTGTATATGAAAATCGTGTCCTTTCCATCTGTGTTTTCATGTATGGTAAATGTACCTACCTGTGACAAAAAGCTTTTTTCCATACATAAAAACAACAAAAAAATTCTATTGGGAACGCAGGACTTGAATTAAATGTTTTTTTTATTTGGGAGCTTGAGACCCCCCTTTTTTCCAGTGCCATATAGCTTGGTTTCTAGGTCTGCAGGTCCACCAGGCTTTGGATGTGAAAGCTCTTAAGTTTCCATTCATAATAATTTTATTTGGCTTATTGCTTGCAAGAAAAACAAAGCTAAGCATTTCAGTCATTATAAAAGGCCATTATTAATTTATTCCTGTTGTGCTAGAACTTGATAGTCTGTCTGTGTGCTTAAAATGCTTTTGTATCTTGTTCTTTGTTATCTCCTAGGCATGTAATTTAATTAATGCATGTACACTGCTTTGAAGATGTAAAGTGATATATGATTGCTTAAAGTGCCAAATAAAGGCTTTCATGGGTGAAACTGTGGGGCAACAGGCAGAAAGTACAACATACAAGCAGCAGGGCTTGAAGATAATTACTCCTGCAAAGGGCAGGAGCAAACATAATGCCCCAGAAATGCTGTGAGGAGCAAAAAACCAGTGTCAACCAGTGAAAAAGCACCTGGCTTTTGCTACCATACACTGCTGAAGAATCAGGTGGCTGCTGCTATTCAATTCTCTAGTTCCCCTTTACATATGATGGATTATTTTTCATGGTGACTTCACCATGTAATTCTGGGAATGCGGAAGGTAGGTATCACAGTGGAGCATAAGACCTAGCAGTTTAGGCCCATATCCTGCCAACTGTTAAAACAGGAAGAAAATGGATTCATTAAGTTCATGTGAATAAAGTTAAATAGATTCATGCCCGTCAGTTATGGATAGTACTGAGTAATGGATAGGCTACATTATATCATCTTGCTTAGTCAGGGGTACACGTCAGAGTTATTTTACAATGAAAGGTCATACATAACAAAACTACTTTAGGACTTCAGCTGGCTCAGTAGCTTTAGTCCCATAATACTACAGTAAAATAACACTGTGGCTTACATACGGGTGTGCAAAGAGCTCAGATGAGAGGAATGAACTGGCTGTTAAAAGAAATCTGTAGGCTTGGGATCCAGTAGCTTCCTGATAGTTTACAGTTGTTGCAAGCCAGTTTTAGGCAGCAAGGATGGAGCCAGATGCCTAACACAGACATCTAATGCCATTTGAAATGCTGTATCTAAGCCTGGGCTAGCAGATAGGGTGCAAGCTCTGTTCAGGACACATGTCCTTCCAGAGCAGCAGCTGAAGCTCAGGAGACCATTGATCTGCCAATCCTGACTCCCAGCCCTGCATGGATGTTAAAAGATGCTAAGGATGTTTCAGATGGCATTGGCTGCCTATGTTTATGCAACTGAATCCCATCCATGCAGTCAAGTGCCACCATTTGGCATCAGAAAGAGTGATAGTGTCATGGCTTCTCTTCAATTTCCAGGCCATTCATCTTGCTGCCTCTGGAACCTTTGCATGCAGCACATATCAACCCAGTACCACAACTGTTACTCACAGGTCACATTAAAAAAGTTAGATTTTAAGTAAAAGAAAATAAAATTGTTTCAATGCATTTTTCAGGTGGAATTCCCTACCAATGCATTGGCTCATCCCAAGTGGGCTTTGTCAAGCACTTTGCAGTTGTCATGACTTATGGCACCCTACCCCAAAAACCAGCCAATGAATACTGATACCATGTTGTAGATTAATACAGGGGAAACCTTTATTTTTTTCTCAGCTGGATATTGTTCTTTGTGCATTTGATTGTGATTTTAAAATTTGGTACCTCATGTGGGAACAATTTCTTTTTTTTTATATGTGCTTTATCCTGTTTTGAGTGGAGGTGGAGAGGAATCAGCAAATCAACATATTTATCGCTGACTGACATGTTCACTTCTGATGGGTTTTATCTTGCACATGTTTATTATATTATTCACAACAGGATCCCTATTATGAAGTGGATGAATGTTACTATTCATTCAAAACAGATGCACATTAAGTGACAGTCACTGAGTCATTGCCTTTTATATGTCAAGGAAATCAGTACAAAGTTGGCTGTCACTTGGCACAGTTACATCAGTCAATTTGCAAAGGATAGCTATCCTTTAGTACCAACAATACCATCTTAACTTCTACTGTATAGCTTGCTGTTGCCATGTGGTCCCACCTTAGTTTTGTTGTTGCTGTTGTTTTTACAAGGGCCACCAGATACTGTGGAGCAAAAATCATTATCAGCTTTCTTAGGCTGCAGTGCTGTACCTCTCTATTTCCTTTTCTGATAAACAGCGAGCAGGCAAAAGGGTTCATCTTTTATACAAATATGTAAATCTCTGTTGCCACTAGTCTTCCAGTTTTGACTTTCATTCTAATTGCCCTGGGAAAACAATTTACAGATTTTAGCTTTTTTTTCCTCCAGAGATGTGTAAATTTTCAGATTCAATCATTATAATGATGAACACGTGTTGCAGAAACATACTGAAAGCAGCATATACCTGTCATGGAAATTTTTTTTTTCAGTATATCCAAGTAAAATCTATCCTAATCACTGTATCCATTTTTCAAAGGCAACAGAACAACAAGACATTTCTGGAATTGCAGTTAATGATGACAGCTGAAAGATATAATAGTGTGTGAAAAAGCCTATATATAGAGTCACATTTATCTTTTTATTGCTATTTCCGTGTATCTTGTATACTCTCAATGAGCCTGTGTAGTCTTAGTTTCTGTAGAGGCTTGAATGAAATTAAGGAGGTGCTGTCATGTTGTTATCGGCAAAAAGTTTAGATTTTTCTCGAAGAAAGTCCCCTCATGCCAACATATTAGCTTTTACAAAGCTCTGTTTTGCTGTCCTGTACAGAAGTGAAATTTGACTCTAGTAGTTCATAGAATTAAGTTTCTTTTTTGCTTCCGTAGAAATAAAAAGAGCAAATGCATGTACATGATCTAAAAGTAATCCATCTATATTGCCTACTGCCTGAATAGGTTGACTAATGATAACTGATGATTATCTGCTTGGAAAATAATGGGCAAATTTCCCTTGCTGTAACTTCACTGACTTCAGGCTGCACTGTGTTTTAATTATAGCATGTTCAAACCAGACTCAACAAAGAACTAGCAGATGCGCTAAAGGGAAAAATCCTCCTTTGGTCGGGTATCAGACTATTACTATTATTTATTTAAGTGCTTCTAACGTGACAATCTTGACCTACTTGGTCTTTTTTTCTACTAATGGCTGTGAAATTGAAACAATTCACTTGGCATTTTAGACTGTCATTAAAAAAAAATGCCCAAGAATGCCAGAATGGAGACATTTCTTGCCCATTTATGTCACTACAAGCTGCTTAAAAGAGTTGCTTTGCTGCACTACTCACAGTGAAGAGGACACAAAACCCTCCTGCGACAAATTACTGCACTTGGAGTACAAAACCAAGGTAAATTCATTTCACCCACTCCATGATTAGTTGTTTTTGAAGATATCAGACAGAATCTTTGATCTTAACATCAGTGGAAAGCTTCTTGTTCAGTGGGGTTATACCTGAACTCATAGTGCCCCCCATCACATTTCTTTAAAAAATAATGAATTGACAGCTCTTGCAGTGAGAAACTCGGACAATACAATATGAACATTGAATAGCGCTGGGGTGTCTTGTGAAAGTGAGTTTTGGGAGCTGTACAGAGTAACAGAGAAGGGAGCTATAGGCCCTGACTCTGACATGAATTTTATCTGGGAGCTTCCGTAGGTCATTTCTCCTGCCTCTCTTTTCCTTTTTAAATTAATTTATGCTCGTAAATTTTCTCCTTTCAATGAAAGTGATGCTATTTGGGGGGTTAGTCAAGCATTTGTCAAGTGCTTTATTGATGAAAGACACAAAACAAATGCTATCCAAGCATATGCAGATCCACAGAGGTAAACATTTAACAAGCAAACAATCTTCAAGGATACTGATGTAAGACAGGGACAAGAACATAGGTGCTAAAATCTCAGAATTACAAGGAGCCATATGGGAGGCATCTGTACAGGGAGAGAGCAAGGACAGAACCCTTATGCAGCTACTCCCAGTCTCCAGACCTCTCCGCCTTCCTACCCCTTTCCTCCTACCTCATCCTCTCCATTCACCAGGGTCCCACTAACCAGTACAACTGTGTTCTTTCCCAAACAGCAGGCTTGCAGCTGGCATTGGCTCCTCCAGAGCTTCTTGCTTCCCTTCCCAGCCTGGCTGGAAAGGCAGTCTGAAAAAGATTTATGCTTTTGGCAAAAGAGCTTGGAGAATAGGGAGAGAGGTGCTATGCTGATGGAAAATGGACTGAGAGGTCTCTTCCCAGTGACAACCCTTCCTCTCTAGTCCCTCCATCAGTGGTGGCAATTTACCTTCCCTCCCTCCAGCTGCAGATCCCAATTTCTCACTCCCCAGCTCTCCAGCACCCACCTCACTTCCTGTTGCAGCCCATGAGCGGGTGGAGGAGGGTGAGTCCAGCTTTCTGCCCACAGAGTTGCCCCCTGCTTGCTCCCTGGGTTCGTGGGCTATCAGATGAACTACAGAGGTTCTCTTCCTCCCATATTCACATGTCCAGCAGGACTGAATAATTTAGCAGAAGGTGCAGAGGTTCGGACATTATTCCTTTTAGTAACCTGGAATAATTTTTCAGTTTATTTAAGCCATACTCTCTGCAAGTAAACTGAACAATTAAAGGGCTTTCACTTATTTTTCATGCACTGAAAGTATGCATTTTTCATTACGTTCCAATTCACATTTTTTTCCCCAGCTTCATTAACTGTCTAGGGTGAACTTTATTGTCTACACGTTCATACGCTTTAACTAGCTGGTGTGTTTGGGTGAATATTTTGCAGACTCCGTCTTCTCTTCCTCTCTGCACAAGTCGTTTTATTCTCTTAAAGGGAAAAGAGAAAGAAAGAGAAAAATAAATAATAATTAAAAAGCATGTTTCTTTTCAGGCAACAGCACAGCATTCTGCTGCAAACCATGCTGTGTAGGATCTTGTAAACCTTGATTGGTAACGTATCATCATATTAAAAATGTGTATATCTCTTCCTTCCATCCCTCCTCTCTCCACCCTGAGAACTGAACAAAACATGGATTTCAAGGGGATTTTGCTCTGACAAACAGCTGCGCTTTCTACTAAGGTCACTCTTTCTACAAAGCCTCAAAGAAGCGAGTTTTTAAGAGCTTATTAAAGACAAAGTTGGAGCAAATAGACTGGCAGTCTGTAGTTACAGCCATTTCAGGTGAAAAAGACAGGACTTTTC
Source organism: Chionis minor (assembly GCA_013398295.1). Taxonomy (NCBI): domain Eukaryota; kingdom Metazoa; phylum Chordata; class Aves; order Charadriiformes; family Chionidae; genus Chionis; species Chionis minor. The sequence goes on from VZSF01001209.1 coordinate 22,173, forward strand.
AGAGGCTTCTCAGAGGGCGTGTAATGAAAACTATTTGGGAGATATCCCCATCATGAATGCTCAGCTGCCTAGCTCAGATCTATCGCAGCAGTTCAGGGATGAAACAGAGAGTGACCTGACCCGATTAAACCTTGACAGTGCCCCACTACCAACAATACGTGTGCCCTAAGTGCTGCCCCTGTTCACAAGCGTGCGTGCACGCTGTTATTATCTTGGGCTGTGTTTACAAAGTCATTGAAGTCAGCGTGATGTTGGACAGTGGCAGGAACAGTCTATTCCAATCTAATGCACAAAAAGGCTGTCACACAGGAGGAGAAAGATTACATTTAGTTGCAGCGTAGCTGCAAAAGTGGACTATTAACTTGCAATACAGGCTTTTTTTCTTTTTTTTTTTCCCCTTTTCTTTTGGAAAGCTACAGAGACATGGCATTAAACCTGTGACTGCCAGAGAAAGCAAAAGCAAGCAGGGGTGTATTGGAGAGGTCGCGGGTCGAGGTGTTGTGTCGTGAGTGCAGCCTTCCCTCTGGAGCCGGCGACTGCTGCCCTCCATCCTTGGCCACCTTCTGATGCTAATGCTATAAGGGTTCGTCTTACTCAGAAATGTACGTACCCCATTAAAAGCCTCGCCCTGTGGGCTAGCAAGTGGGGAGAGAAAAAAAGGTTTCTGAAATAAATCCAGGTGACAGTGCTGAGATTTTGGCATCAAATGTTTTCCTTTTGGCTGTTTAGGATGATGGCATCTGGCTAATTAGGCAGCATCAATGCTGCAAGGACTTGGACTGTGTAAATTTAGCACGCTCAGTCTGGGGCCACTTGAATCTTGATCTGGGGCTGCTTGCTCTCCTAATACGTGCCTGTCACTGATTGCATTTTAATGTTTGTGGCTTTGTATTTTACCTAGGTAACAACTTCTAAAGAAGAATTGATGGGATTTGTTTCTCAAATGGTCCCTTTTCCATTTCTTAGATGTTTCATAGCACTGATTCAAGCTTTGATGCCTCTCAGGAGGGAGATGGACCAGTGTTTAATGACCAAAGCAAAGGCATCCTAACAACATCGGATTTGTTTTGGACCACCTAATTCCAACAAGCGCAAACTTCATCAGACTTTAAGCACCTCTCTCTGGTGGCACCTCAGAAGAGCAACCTTCAACCACGCAGCAAACCCTGAAGTCAGCTCAGCTCATTTGGGACATGCACTTTGAAACACAAAATTTCCCAGCATCTGAAATGATAGTCTGAACCAAATTGTTCTAAATAGTATTGAAAAGAGTAGAAAAGTTTATAGAAAAAAAATAACTGTGAATTCTTTAGCCTGACATAGCAATGTTTTAATAAGTCCAAGCCCTTCTCCTAATCTAACATCCACCAAGTAAGAGATGGAGGTGACGGTCACATCACAAAGTTGCTGGCTTTTCAGATATTTACACTGGCATTAGCTTTTCTTTCTTGCTTAAATATCGCTTGCTGTTTTATGTGGGGTCTCTGGAATTTAAAAGGTGTCTCTCATTTGCCAGGATTTAATCACATTTTATGAGTATTACAGTTCTAATGGAGAGAAATTGTACATTTTGAAGTAATTTAATGAAGCTTTGGAGATAGGCCTATAACAAACTATTCACTTTTTACCTTTAGTATTTATATTACCTCTAGACACATCAACTGAGATGAGGATCTGCAGCAGCAGCTCAGCTACTTACCTGTTGGAAGACACTAGTTTTAAACATTTTTGATGAAAATTAAGTGTTATTGTTGCCATTTTATAGCAAAATACTAAGCCCGTGGAAGTTAGAACTAGGCACTGAATCCAGATCTTCTGAGCTGTGCTTTGAAGAAATATTATTCTTGTTCAGATGTATAAATAGACCCTTTCCACTTGACGTGTAAATTTCCTGAGAACCTTAAACAAGCTGGTATTTCAAAGTCTGATTCCATATTTCAGAGTGAATCTGTGATAAAGTGGGGGAGAGAATGGGAAAAAAACATGTCATATTAACTGGAAGAGTTTACCTCTGACATTTGTGGAACCTGTCTCTGACCCAAACACTGTCATGAATGAATGAACATTTATGATTTAGGTAAATGTTGGGAAGCCTGTTTGTATGACATTGTATAGTGAAATCAGTGGTTTCCTATGTGCACTCAGGATGGGGCAAGAAGAGGTTTGTGAGAGCTTCATTCCAGCCAATGCCTTTCAGCCAAAGCCACTGCCGGCTGCAGGGCTGAGTGCTCGCTACCTCTTGGAATTGATCTGTGCAATCATCACAGGGCAATATTTTATCTTTTTGTTGTCAGTTGGGTTGCTCAGATGTAACTAAGGGCAAAATTTGGGCTGCAGTATATTTATTACTGGAAATAAGGCACGTTGTGGAAAGAAGACAAGGGTTTTTTTCCTAGCTCAGGTTGAATCTGAAGGCTGGTAGTTGGAACAAAAACATCTTTGTGTGGAAAATTAGTGAATTTCCCTCAGATGTCCTGGGGGGAAAATAAACACCAAGCCCCCTGAATCCTGATGCTCTTTTTACAAAGTCAGTTTTAGAGCAGAAACACACTTTAACCCCAAACTGGTATAAAAGACCACGCCAAATTACACATACACTATCTGAATAGGGAAGTTGTACTCTAATTGTTGGATATAAGCTCGACTGCCTTTGAATTAACAGTTAAAGCTGTATTCATTAATCTGAACAGGGAAGAGCAGGCAGACTGTCACAACATACCTCAGTTCAGTAGTCATGCAGAGCAGGTGAGAGAATGCTAACCATTTACAAAGTGAAGCAGCTGATCTCCATCAGCCCCATCACTTAATGATGAAGAGAAAAAGGCAACCAACTGCAATATCCAGAGAAAGATTTATTATAGATCTGAAAGTCCAGAGTCCCAACAGGCAATGTACAACCTACAACTACTCAGTATGATTAGAATTAATGCCTTTAAATGCTTTACCAACTCAAGAACTACTAAGGACACAATTCATAAATGTGTTATGGTCCATTTGCTGTACATACAGCTTGGGGGGGGGGGGGGGGGCCAGGATTCCTTTGGGAAATAAGCATGAAATTCACTCCTTTCAAAGAAAACATTGGGAACCAGAATGCCAATTCAGAAGAAAAAGGACCTGACCTCAAACTAGGGATGAAGTAAGGCGAGATGTAAATTATTTCCAAACAGGAGCTGATTAAGGAAACAACGTGGGTTCATAAAACTGGGTTGAACCGAATTTCAGTGCCTACTGAAATTTTCACTGCCTTTTTATCTTTTTTGCTCCTGTTTAAGAGACAGGTTAAGGGTTAAGAGATTTGCGACCAAGAAATCTGGATATTTAACTTCTAGGTGGCATTGTTGTTGAATGGAAACTGCTGTTGCATATGAACTGTGACATAAAAACTCTGGCAAGTCTTGCTGGGATAACTTAAGATGTTACTGTCCTCAATTATCTGCCCTACCTCTCTGCCAGAGGACACCACAGCCCTCATGGATGTTGGCATAAAGGAATTGCCAGTGCTCCACCTGCTCTGCTTTTCATTCTGGCATTTTAGTCAAATCCACCTTCATCAGCAGTGTGAGCTAAAACCAGTCAGGCTAAGATACCTCAGCTGTGCCTTCTTTTTCGCAGACTTTATTACTGATGTGATATCTGCCAGCAGAGAGGTAGGGGTTGGAGTCATTTGAGTCAACAACATTTTAAACACAGCCAGACTTATAAGAGCTAGCATATAAAAACCCTGAGCTTTTTTTTGTTTTTATTTTTGCCTTGGTCTTACCTACTGACAATATTATGAAGTGGGACACAGCAGAGGTAGCAATTCCATAGATAATCATTGCGAGAAGGAGTGTTCATCTGAAAGAAATTAAATTGTTTCTGCAAGTGTATCTCAACTGGAAGTGTAGTCACAATTGGAAACAGCTTGGAAATTGCTGATCGTAACCGTCTTCTAAACATTACTTTTGAGAGGTCTGTGCTGATGCAAGTTGCTTGTCCAAATCATCTGGGACAAGTCTTCAAGTGACCATTTCATCGCTACCACTGATTCTCTGAGCTGAAACGACACCTTTCAAGAGTGATAGATACAGTGAGCCCTAATAAAATATAGTATTGTTTGCAGGTTCCCTACCTGGATGTTCCTAGTTCCTGAGTAAGGGACTCTGAGGGGTACCAGCTGCACCATGCCTCTCTCATATTTTTGTGTGAAGCTCACCTGGGAAGAATCCAGAATATTGGTGGAAATTGCATTTGCTAAAAGAGCTCTTGGCAATGAGATGAGGAATGAGAAATCTCACACAGGGCAAAATCAGTGGGATCAGCCATGTGGAATCACCACTTCCTCAATACAAATTAAATATTTTCTGTCTTCATTTTTCCTTTACAAGAGAGGCTTTGTATAATTTTCTCTTGCTGGCAGAACGTGGTTCATAATTTCTCACTGTAGCTGGATCTGGATACCCTGGAGATAGACATTATATGAAAGAAAGGAGGTTTTCCAACCCATCTGAATAAAGCACTGGTGAAACTTTCATGAGAAAACCTATGCTGCCTCATAAGACATTTGCATATATCTCAGAAAGACTGCCTGCTTCTGGGTGTGGAAATGACACAAGTAATATATACTACGCTATTTTCTGTTTTGAGATTGATAATCCATACTCAACATGTAGCCTAAGATCTGTTATTGTGCACAGGAAAAGACATCCTCTTGCATGAAGCTCGAGGCCTGAACAATCTTGCTCCTTCACTTTTGGTTTTTTTTTGTTTTTGCCCAGTGGCATTGAATTTCCTTCCCTAGCTGTTAACAACAGTATTGAGCTGAGAGGCAGATTTGTTATTGATGCTGTGCCATAGTTAGTCTGGAATACCAAGCCTCCAATATCACATTTGGTGGACATTGGATCTACCTAATCACAGATGTGTTCGTATTTTCTCTATTAATTTCCACAAATATCCACTAAACCCAGACTTATCTGAACTTGTGACAGAATGCTGTTCTGTGGTGGGCAGAAGGTTATGCTGCCTGAACCACATTTCACTACAGCAGCTCCCCAGCTCTTTATGTACTGCCACCAAAAATTAATGCGTATCCTGATGCTCAGCCAAGCTGAGTGTTGTATACCTTGAGATATCTGGGACAAAGGTAAGTTCGTCTTTTAAATATCCACTATGTAGTTCGGGATCTCAATATAAATTCCTTGAATTAAAATTATTAATTTAACTTGTAAGCATTCATACTGGATTCAAAATAAAGTGAAGGATGAACAAAATGTTGTCTACCAGTTAAATTTGTAAATGGTGTTTATATATTTTTTCATACTTGTTTATATTTCTCCCTTAATTTTTTGTTCCAGAGTCAACTTAGCATTTATAAGTCTTTGTGCCTTTTTTGACTTTTTCTCAGCCAGTGAAAACAATTTTTATTTCAGGCCTTTGAGGAGCCATTATGTCCAAAGTGTGCTGACTGAGCAATGTTCACACCATGAAGACAAGAATGGTGAGCATGTCAGGATCTAGATAAAAATAGTATGATGAATTTGTCAGTCTTGGGAAAAACACTTATTTCTGTGTATATGTGCCTTGGTCTCCATTACACTTCTGCTCTAAGGGTACTTGTATAGCTTCACCTATGAATTGACAACACAAAGTAAAAAAGAGAAAGCAGTACTTGTGCTTATTCATTTTGAAAGTAAAAGGGATGAGTTAATTTCTGAAGTCAAAGCCTAGGTACTCAACTGTACATCACATATTATCTTCATTAATCTACTGTAACAGAAAGGAGCAGAGTGGTGAAGCATACTTATTCAAACCTCAGACACACTTCTTGAGCATAATGAGTGAACACAGAATTTAGTGCTCCAATTTGTATTCCTGCCCACTAGTTGGAAAGTAGGAAAAAGGGCTGGGCATGCTTACATGAAAACAGATGTGTAAGCATCTGCACTGGGCATTATGTGATTTAGAAAAATGGCAAATGATGCCAGTGGTATTAGTCAAGTCTTTACATGTATTCCTGTGTAATTTTTAGAGATGTAGAAGCAACATGTTGGTAGATTTTGATTTGCAAGCTGAATGGTGAGTGGATGATGGATTCCATGCTGTGCTTGGACACAGTTCCCAGCTCCCTCCTACTCTGTGAGAAATGACTGCAATCATAAACCCACCACATAATGAAGACTTCAGTAGGAGCAGGAAACACTACCACACCAGGAATTTGCAGGACATCTGGTAAATCAACAACATTATCGCAAACATCATGGCCAGCAGTCTGAGCTGTAGCAACAGTATATTCATTTTCCAAATGTTCCAACTGAGAAAGATACTCGGACCATTCCCACTATACACCAGATGGTTGATTGGTAAGCCAATATTTTCTCTATACACAGAAGTTTACTCTTCCATCATTAGGAAACATTTTGCATAGGGACCAGATATTTTATTAGAGACAGGGTTTTCTCTGGCCCATGTTCTGCTGAAGAAATATATATATATACTGTCCAACATACACACCACAATATGGGCAACTGCAAGATACCGGAAGATGCGTCTCATTCATTTAATCTGCTGCAGTCCACAGACATATGAGAAACCTCTGTGACAAACTGCACCCCTTTCATTTTGAATGATGGTAAACATATTTTAAGTGAACTACAATGCACTAAATTGTATTAAATATGGCACAATATCAAATCCATAGGAAAATTAATCAGTCTGTAATACAGCAGTGTCAGAGAGTCACAAAATTAGTCTAGTGGTATAGTATCTCAGGCTAGTGTTTAGTGTATGATAGTTTAGGCTCCAAGTACTTAGCATTGCACAATTTCTAGTGCCTTAGTCCAGCAAAATTATCTGCGAAATCACTGGAATTTTTCCCTTACTGAATATGTACTTCAGATAAAACTTAAGAATAGAAAGCTGAATTGACTTTCTGTGTTGACTTTGCAAAGTGCTCTCCAAATTGTAATAGTGGCTTTGCCTACAGACAGAGAGAAAAATCCTTGTATAACTAAAACTTCCAGTCTTGTTACTAGTCTGATGATAAAGGTTTTGACGTAAACGTTTGTCTTTGTTCTGTTTATCTGTGTTATAGCCGTAGTTGTAAATCACTTGATGGGTTCCTAGGTCCATTAATTCAAGCTTTGTCAAATGTCCTATAAAGGCAGGAATTTCTTTAAAGGTGTTCCAGTCTGATATTTGTTTCTTCTATGAAACCTAAATGTAATATTTATATATGATGTAGGTGGTATAGCCCATAATCATGATTACCTGGTATACTTTTTTGAACACTAGGTTGTTTGTCTCTTGCAACTTCACTCACCTCTTACTGCTTGACCCCGATATTTCCATGACCAGTGTGTATGTCAGGCTGGTGTTTCTGAGGAAACATCAGCAACAATTGATAAACTTCTGCAAAGGGCTAGGAAAATATGTGGCTTTGTTATTTTTAAATTCTCTTAGAGTTTATAAGGTGAATTTTAGTACTATATTCAAGCAAAGATTTGAAATTAAGCAGCTGGATTAGCCTAGATGTTGGGACTATGTCATATGCTTAGTTCTACATCCATAAGAAAACTCAAGAGAGACTGAGTAGGGATTGAAAACTACATTCTCCCAAGCGATTATACCTTGTGAGAATTATTGATCAAGGTATATAGAGAGTAAGGTGGATTTTTCCTGAAGCTGCTCTTCCTAGCAGCTAGAAGTGGCAATCTGGTCATTGGAGCTGGATAATGCAGAGACATAGTTCAGTCAGCATTCATACACTTTTGCATGCTTACTCAATAAAATATCTGAATAGACACCTATATACTTGGACATTTTACTCAGAGCCTATACTTCCTTTTAGCTTCCCAAATTTTTCAACTTCTCCACTTCATCTCTTTAAACCCTGATTGTGCAAAGCTGTATTCATATGCTTAAGAACAGTAATACCACTGAAGCCAACAGAACTCGTGTATGTAAAATTTTAAGTATGTTTGCAGGATTTAGTATTAAACTTTAAGTCTGAGATCTCTGAATTTGGAAGTCTAAGAGCTTCATGACCTTTCAAGCATGGATTATCCTTATTTTCTGCAGAAATGATGCTGAACACACTGCTTGTGCTTAGGAATAACAGAGGGTCTCTAGGGCAGTGCTGGCCTCCTTTGGATGGAAGTGTGGTATTACTTTGATTGCAAAAGGTGAATAACAGAGACAACAGAGAAGAGTCTCCAGGCTGGATCAGTCCAGACAAAGTAGTTCAAATCCTGGTCTCAATAAAGTAAATGGCAGCTATGCCCTGTGACTTTAACTGTCAGCGAAGAGAAACGACTGTGTAATTGCTAAAAATCTGATACTGAGCTGGTAGCAAAGAGACCACATTTCATGGTTACAGAAATGTTTGGTTTTCTTTTTTTAAAAAAACACCAACAACAACAACAAAAAAAACCCGACACAACAAAAAAAAGGCAGGCCAATGCAATTAAAACAGGATTTAACAGAAAGGTTAAATTCTGGTCCTACTTTGCTTAAAAAAAAAGAAAAAAAAAGGAAAAAAAGAGAGTTTTAATATACTTTTCAATCATGTCAACTGAAATGCAACTTTCCCCAATGATAGACTTGCCTACATCTATCACAAGGTAAACAATCTGTGGTAAAAGCATAAAGACATTTTTCCTTTATTCTTATCTCAGCGAAACAGTCCACTGACAAAAGTGCCTTTTGTCTGGAAGAGATTCAATCGTGTTTCACCCTAAACTAATGCAGAAATAGAGGCGTATTAAAGAAGTTTTGACTGCCGGTGGCAGTGCAGTTCATTGGCCATTATTTTGCTCTAACAAATAAACACAACTTACTGTTGCCAAATAGCTACATGCAGATTTGCAGTTCCTTCAAAATAACTTCCTTATCAGCTTTGTCAAGAGTTAAAAAGTCATTAACAACAGGCGCTTGCAGAAAGAAAAGGAAAAAGGATAAAAAGGCATTAACCTAGGAGACTTCATTTTGACAAAGTTGAGTGATAGGAAGCAGTATTCCTGGAGGGATGATCATCTAGCTGTTGAAACTCGAAACACAAGATGTATGGGACTTGTTAAGGTGTAAGACCAGTCTGAAATTAGCAGGGTGGTATTTTAACTTGGGGAGTGGGGTTGTTTTGTTTTGCTTTAATCTCTTACAGCATTGGCTCTCTTCATTGGCTGTTCCAAGTGTTCGGGTAGGTGATGGATAAAGAATATACAAGGCAAAGCTGTCACATCTTGATGTCTGACAGTTGGAATCTGTCTCCGGTGACTGAAGTCTGGAAGAATCAGGATGGAGTCGAAAAACTAAGTTCCTCTTGCAACCCCTTGAATGAGTGTGAATTGTTCGTAATAGCATGTCTAGGGGCATCCTTAACTTACAGAACAAATTTTTTTGGCTTATGTCAGTCATCTGCAGAATGAAAAGACATTTACATTATTCTTCAGGCCTTTTCCATCCTCTTAAAAAGCATAGTTCATCTGTCTTTTGGAATCTAATTTCAGTACAAATGGCATGAGTCCCTTCTGTTTTTCACATTGTACAGTAACTTTTGATTGTACATGGTCACTTAGTGAAGTAAAAAGTGTAAAAATTCCAGTTTGGTAGTTTTTATACTCCATTATATCAGGTATTAAATGATCAATCAACTGTAAGCATGTAAGATAGAACATCACAATGATACAAATTTTTAAAAGGCTGGAGTATTAACATATCTTGTACATGACAGATTTGGCTAAATCATCTGAATATATTTATGTAAATATGATGTTCTCTGCACTGGAAAGAGCAGAATAAATTTAATGGAGCCACTTCTAAAATTTAAAAAGTGAACTTGTTTGGTAGTATAGTAATAAAAAAAATTCGATTGCCTTGCCACTCTCTGTAACCAGAATATCATGAAATTAAGTTGCTTGCCTACCTTTGTCCTTAGCTTAATTACAGCTTTTGACACCTTCTTAAAACACTCCTTATTTCTAGCCTTTCACCTTCTCCATGCGTATCTTAATTACTCTTTCAAAAAGAAGATTAAGTGTGACTGCTTTGACCTCCCTCTTTTCTCCTTATTCCTCACACTCTTCCTAAAGCTTCATTACATTTCTGATCACATTTTCCTTTTTGGTATTCTCTCCTTTTGTAGAGTATTTTGATTGTTCACTGTTAGTTTTCCAGTTAGTTCTCTGGCTGCTCTTCCACTACCTTAGTGAAAAATGCCTTCTCCTTTCCTTTGTTAGACACAGGATTTTGTTAGGGACTAGTATCTCTTTAAGAGATCAGCTCAAGACAAAATTTCATTTGTATTTTTACATCAGTCATTCTCATATCAACATCTTCATTGTCATCTCTCCCTTCATCAAACTTGCCTGCCTTGTCTCCCTTAAGATTTTCAGTATGTTCTGCCTCCCTTGAAGTGCAGTGGAAATAAAAGCAAATTCCTCACCCTTCTTCTGAAACCTTGTCAGCTGCCAGTTCCCTGCCAGCGCAACTAACAAAACTCATTGACATCTTTTATAACTGTGGAGGTCATTTTAGATGCTCCTTCTCTCTTGCTTTGCACACAAGAAAGCATCTCTGTGTATCGCTACCACTGTTCGTGCTGCTTCTATAAAATGCCTAAGATCCTTCTCTTTCTGAACAGATGTTGAAAACACTCCTCCATTCACACAGTTTAAACAGTTTTGGCTTTTGTTATCTATTCCTCGCTGGATTCCTTAGGAAGCATATAATTTTTTTCTGCAAAACATGTAATCTCAACATTTTCCTCAACAACAATTTTCTGTATTTGGGTCCTATTGACTCACATCACTGGTTCTCTGCCTCTCTGTCTGCTTAAGACTTATGTGCTCCTAATTCTTCCTGAATCTAATCTCATCCCAACTTTTCGGTGAATGGTGGAGGATGAGTAAACACATTGTTTGAATATCGGAGTATTAGGTTTGTATATGTAGCTGAGATCCTAGCACCCAGGTCTCGCTATTTAAGGATGGGAGGTGTAAGCAACCTAATGAAAGCAAGCGAGCAAGCACTGAAAGAATACGGTGCAGTTTGAGTATTATTTTTGCAGTGGTGTTGTTTTTCAATTCAGATAGCTAGTTAAAGGAGCAAATCTAATGTCAACAACAGTTTGCCAGCTGTTGTAATTCCTGACTGGATAGGTATATTTCCCCCATTTTATGTACTTGAACCCTCGGCATCTAATTTGGCTTTATGTGTTATACTGCCAGAACAAGATGTCTAAACTATTCTGCTTAAATGTTTAAGTTAATCACACTAGATCTGCATTCTTAACCTTAAGATCTTTAGAAATAAACATTTAAACACTTAAAGCTGTTTCTTGAAAACTGGCCTCCTAGCTTTTGGAGTTGTGCTGCCAGACTGATTTCATTCTCCCACTCTTATCTTCTCAGAACCATCTCTTTTCCCACGTCTCTTCCCATTTCAGCTACTTTTAATTTTCAAAACCTGAGCTTCTAGACAATGGGCTGAGATAGGCACAGACATCCAAAAATGCTTTACAAACTAAAATGGTGTAGTTAAATTAGGAAGGAAGAATCAATGGAGAGACAATTAGTTTAGACTAGACCCCTGTCACCTAGACAGCTAAAGTCAGATGAGTTAGATGAGCATCACTCTGAGGCACTACAATTATTTCAACAGGACATTATCTAAAGGGATTCATCCAAAACCTAGAACTATAACGCCATTACTATGGTAATGGTAGTATGCTAATGGTTCCAAGTCCTCTAATGTGCTCTGTTTCTCCATGGGGCTAATGAACTTAGGGGTAGCTCCACTACGCCTTGTGTCATATGTATACTAAATTTCTAGTTATGACTCTGCCAGCAGACTAAACTAGACCAATGCACAAGGCACAAGCACTGGTAGATGACTCTCTATACTGTTTAGCAGGTAGCATTTTGACTGGGGCCAATTAGCACTTCCTAGACAACACCCAAAGAGGGTCTGCTCCAAACGAGCAGTGGTTTATCTTGTCTTCAGGACCAGAAAATGGGGATGGATCCAATTTCTTTGATGATGTACCTTGGACTCTGCTGCTAGCCTAACTAGCCCTTCACAGCTCAGCATTTGATGGACACACTGTCAGTAACCTTGTAAAATTTCACCACTGGGCACTCCTGGAAATGTTCTTTGACAATAGACAGATCCATTTCCCACAGGGAGCTCCAGCCAAAAGAAGATCTTGGTATTCCTGCGCTGGTCTCAAAATTCACATACCATAACAACAGATGATTACTGATGGGAATGAAATATAGACTGTTTAATAACTGCAACCACGTTAGCAGATCAAAGGTTTAAGATGGAGATCCTGGAAATGGTATAAGTAATTTCCTTGAGACTCCAAGGTTCCTGTTGAAAATTTTCATGGCAACTGAGTCAATCACAGAATCGTTTAGGTTGGAAGCGACCTTAACGATCATCTAGTTCCAAGCTCCCTGCCATAAGCAAGGACACCTCCCACTAGACCTGGTTGTTCAAAGCCCCATCCAACCTGGCGTTGATATTAAAGGCCAAGATATAAACCCTGTAATGGCTAACTAGGAAACTGCATGCAGCAGTGTGACCAAATCACCATTTTGTGGTCATCTTGCATCTCAGGTGGTGGTGTCATTAGAAGATAGGGAATTTTGTATCTAATTGTCATCTTTTCTTTTTTTGTGAGGTAATGTGATTGGGGGTGATGATTTTTGTTATGTGACTGCACAGCAGAGGAAGGAGGAGTGATAAGAAGAAATTATATTCCTTGGAAACCAAGGGAGAACTATGAGTTTCTCTTACTTAGGACTGAGGCAAAAAGGCAAAATTGATCCCTGATTTCTCTCTAAGTGTCACAGTCTAACCTGATAAGGAGTTTTAGGAAGTCTCATTAACTCAGTGCTCCTCCGACTAATAACTTTTCTTGCAAATTGCTTAGCTTGTTTTGCTAAACCAAATGTGAATAACCTCCAATAGAGTCGTTTGGAAGGTAATTCTAACTGTCTTTATTTATATTTGTATTGATTGGCTTCATGGCAGGATCTCTTACAATAAAATGCAGCATAATAACTATCTACTAATGATACTTTGACTTGAAATATCGGCAGGAAGTTTAAATTGGTATCCACCTATTTTTAGCAGAAATAGCTGCAAACAGTTCACAAAATAAGCCCCAGCTGTAATAACAAGAAAAATTGACATAAACCAAATGCTCACCACGGGTGAATTTCCACCTACTCTTCACAAATAGAATGAGATCATAAACAGTGGGAGGCTGGCCTGTCTCTAATTTTAATTGTTTTATTTTTCAGTTCACAGCCTGATTAGATTGGGAATGGTAAGCAGGTATAATTTAATTTTAGCACTGACCCCCTACAGGATGGATTACAAAAGTGATGAGCCCTAGTAAGAATAGACTGTTTAGTAGTTCATGTGCGTGCAAAGAACTTGTTACTCAATTTATCTTCTGCAACTTCTTTTTGCAGTGAAACTTCAGTTTGAAGTGAAGTTCACCAAGTACCATAACATAAACCAACCACTGATATCAGCATACAGATATCCTTCATGGATTTCACAAAGTGATCCAATGAAGTTTTCCCTTACATACTGGGTGATGTATTTATATAATTGGCACCATTTTATGAGTAAATTGTTGACAAATTTTATAGATTGGTAGGGGAACTGAAATATGGAGAACAATAGTCATTCCATAGTTGAAATTGAAATGTGACTTCCACTGTAAATCTGATTCGGAGCCTACATTCATTTTTGTAAACAAAGGCATACCTTTCTGAAAGGGAAGCTCACCTGGGATTTTTTCTACTAAATTTCAAAATTATTTACTTTTGTGTTCCTAAAGCTGATACAATAAAAATAGTTGCTTGTCTTAACTTAAAAGTAAGAAAGAAAGCAAGCTGCTTCTGATTAAGATGGAGTGTTAAAACAGTTACAGCTACAACAATCTTATAGTTTTTTTCTTTGACAGTTCAACAATGACATGTCAATACTTTTAGTGGAGACATACAAAATCCACCTGGACGCCATCCTGTCCACCCTGCTCTACATGAACCTGCCCTGGCAGGACGGGTGGAATAGATGGTCTTCAGAGGTCCCTTCCAACACCGGTGATTCTGTGATTCTGTGGTTATACAATATTAGCTGGTTTGTTCCACTATGCTTTTAACTTACTACCTTCACCATCTGGTACACTCCAAAGATAGGTCTTCTGGACCTCAGTAAATCTATCAAAGGGCAAGGAACGAGTGAAGAATATGGACTCCATATAGGTAATAAAAAAAGAAAGTGTGGAACTTGATTAGACCAGCAGCACTTTGCACGTCCTTAACGATTCAAACTCTTGCTATGTGTATAAATGATTTTTGCATTTGAGAACAGCCTAAAACTGTACTGAGCATAGTAACTAATGTGACATTTTTTGACTTCCCTCCACTTTTCACCTGTTGAGATCTGGACTTGAGCACATGAATGATCTCACATTTGCCATTCATGCAGAATCTGTCTACAGAGAATGATTAAAATATTGCTTAGAATTGCTTTAGGAATAGAATTATTTGAATTAGAATTCATTACGAATCCCCAAGACACCTTAGGAAACTTCAAAAAAGTAACTAAGGATGTATTTTTTTCAGAACAGGACAAGTTATCTGTGTGTGCTCCAGGGTGGAGATTGAAGGAAGTGAAGGCCCCGGGATATGCCCAATACCCTTCCTGTATATGCAGGACAGCATGGCATATTGTATATATGAATTGGAATTAATTTCAGATGCACTAAAGCCTGTGCAGTTTGAACTGATGTCCCAATGTCTCAAATAAAAGCTTTGGCAGAGCTATTGCCACAGTGCACAGATACATAGAAAAAGTGTTCTGGAATAAGCATAAGCTGTTTTATTTTCTACATTTACAAGTCACTAAAAAGAGTTTCCTTTCCTTTAGATCACAAATTTTATTAACTTGATTACCTACCGCCATGTGACTTTTACCAGTGCTCAGGTCTGAATTGTCTTCTGCTATTGTTTCCCTTGCACTCCTTGGTTTTGTATTTGTGCAGTAAACAACCCTGATCTCACCTTACAGATTACCTGGCAGAGAGAAATGAGAGTGATTTTATGCAGTAGCAAAGTGAACTTCTGTAAACATTTGGTTTCATCTAAGATATTTCCATATCCCAAATACACAGCTATCAGAGATGTATTAAAGGCTGAATACATTGCACAAGAGCTGAAATGTAAAGATGAGGTTGACAGTATGCTTGAACTCATACCTTTGGGGAAATAAGGTCCAACATCATAAATTAAAGATAGATTCAGGCTACATTTGGAATCTCCTTGGAGACATGCCTTCAGCAAAGAAATGGAGGAAGCCCTGCATGAAAGCCTTGGAGGGGACAGGGCTGTTAACTGATAGTTCTACAAAAAAAGTGAGGACTAAAATATGCACATAAGGTAAAGCAGTTTAGATTCCTTTAGACCTGACTTCTTTAAAAAATTCTTTCAATTCCTCCACTGATATGTAGATGTGTCTCTAATGGTTTTGCTGACATGCTGAACTGGTGGCTGCATGAGGCTTATAACTTCTGGTGCTATATCACTTTGGATTTGGCTATGTTCTTAGTGGTTTCTCATCCTTCCTCTCGATGTGTGCTTCATTAGCCCTACGGTCTTGGTCTTCTGATCATCCAGAAAGTCTTTGAAGTACATGGGCATACCCATCCAAGATGCATGCCTGGCTTTCCTCTGGGTGGAGAGAGGAAGGATGGATGTGGCAGTGTGGTTTTGAGGCCCATGGGACCCTTCACCTGCAGCCTGGGCTCAGCTGCAGCCCAGTTTTGGCTGCTGGGACATACTCTTAGGAGAGAGTATGGACACAGCCTGTAAGGGGACAACAATGGAAGGCAGATGCAATGATTTTAGTAGGAAAAGAAAGGGACTTAACTGAGAATCTCAGAAGCTGTGAGAGCTCTGAAGGACAGAGTGTCCTGCTGTATTGTCTGAAGACCTTTGGAAGGTGGGTATGCTCACACATGGCACTGGTCATGCACAGCCCTACTGGGACAATGCCACAGCGGGGTCTTCTGAGGTGAGTCTTACACACATGTCAAGCCAGGACTGGTCATGGGGTTCAAGGAGGAGGCAGTGAACTACCTAGCCAGGAAGCATGGACAGTGGGATGGATTGAAAACTGCCTGGCAAGTAGAGCTCAGAAGGCTGTGATCGGTGAGGCAGTCTAGTTGGAGGCCTGTGACTAGTGGTGTTCCTCAGGGCTCTGTGCTGGGTCCAGTTCTGTTCAATGTATTCATCAATGACCTGGATGAAGGGATGGAGTGTACCATCAGCAAGTTTGCTGATGACACAAAAGCTGGGAGGGGTAGCTGACACACCAGAAGGTTGTGCTGCCATTCAGCATGACCTGGACAGGCTGGAGAGCTGGGCAGAGAGAAACCGTATGAAGTTCAACAAAGGCAAGTGTAGGGTCCTGCACCTGGGGAGGAATAATCCCATGCACCGGTACAGGTTGGGGGCTGACCTGCTGGGAAGCAGCTGTACAGAGAGGGACCTGGGAGTCCTGGTGGACAACAGGATGACCATGAGCCAGCAATGTGCCCTTGTGGCCAAGAAGGCCAATGGCATCCTGGGGTGCATCAAGAGAAGTGTGGCAAGTAGGTCAAGGGAGGTCATCCTCCCCCTCTACTCTGCCCTGGTGAGGCCACATCCAGAGTACTGTGTCCAGTTCTGGGCTCCCCAATTTAAGAAGCACAGGGAACTGCTGGAGAGGGTGCAGTGAAGGGTTACGAAGACGATTAGGGGGCTGGAGCATCTTTCTTATGAGGAAAGGCTGAGGGAGTTGGGTCTTTTTAGTCTGGAGAAGACTGAGGGTGGATCTCATCAATGCTTATAAATACTTAANGGCATTCTGAGGCTCATGACCTATGAGAGGAGCTGGTAGACAGCTGGTAGTACCAGCATTCAGAGTAGCTTACATTTTGGTGCAAAAATGTTCCTTCCCCTCTAGGAAAGATAACTACTACAATAGCACACTATAGTAGCATCAGCCTTCACACATATTTTGGTTTTGAGAGTGTTATAGGCATGGAACAAATAACCTTTGGACCTGAGTAAAAAGGGCTGGTAGCATCCTACCTGTTTCATGGGGCAAAATTTTAATCAAAATTAAATTATCTCAGGTAGTGAAGAATGCTTTATGCTCTTGTTGCCTAAATGCAAGATCTTAGCTCCTTGCCTGCCCTAGTGCTGTTTAAGGATACCTCCTTTAGAATTTCATTTATCCTTTTTTTGAGGGACTATTTTCCTAATAAGTTTTACGAAGCTAGATTTAAAAAAATTGTTCGAAAACATAAATTGCCTCTTGTTTAGGGACTGTTACTAGAAATCTTCTTTCCCTGCCATAACAAAGCTGCCAGTGAATCCACAAGATCATTCCCTTTCTTCTTCTGAAGACTTGCTTTGTTCAAGCTGAATTGCATGACTGACAATCTCAGCACATCTGTGTTCCTTTAAATGCTGCAATATGCTGTTAAAGAGAGACATTCTTTCTGCTGCCACAGCTACATTTAACAAGGCTGCGGGAGACATGTGGAAGTAGGCAGCAATGTTGATTCCTAGGGTTTTTTTGAGATGGAAGCAGAGCGCACCTAAAGCATTCCTGATTAATTCCAACAGATGCCATTTTCCATGGAGGTACCCTACACCCAGTGGGTATTCTAATAATAGCAGCAAGAAGTAAGCCAAAGAATGAGAGAACTATTCAGTCCATACAGTTTTTGGAGAGGTTTCCACATTTGGTTTTACATGTCTCCTTTGTAATTGTTCAGAAATAAAACTTTGCAGAGTACAGCAGTGCACACTCTACGTGTTGCATTATATCAGTTTTTTGAGTGTAAGTAGCCTGTGCTCATTCCATCCCAGATGAAAAGCATTAGATTTTCAAAAGAGGAGTTGATTTTAAGTGTGTTCATTCTGCTGGGGGAATTTTTTATAAAGTCAGGCTGAACAACTTGCAAATGTGAGCTAAGTTTCCTGTCTTTGGAACTCAGCAGGCCAAATCTGAATCATATTTTTCTGCAAGTGATATCTTTTAAAGAAAAGTATCTGGGCTTTCTGTTTTGCTGTCCCTTTGTCCCACTGCTAAAGAGGTCTCTTTCATCCTCTGTGATGAAACAGTATGAGGGAGGTGAGGTACAGCGGTGTTGGTGTGAGGCAAGGGGCCGTGAACTCCGGCTTTCTAATCCTGCCTTCTGAGAGAAATCAAACCAAATTAAAAACATCTCTGGGCTAGTTAGTGCATAACGTCACTGCTTTGGCTTAGAAGTGGTGCTGAGGTGTGCAGCCCAGCAGGAGCTCCTGGAGGCAATTCGCTGTCATTCAAACCAGCGCAGATGCTGTTTAACTCCAGCGAGCAGCTTGACGTGGGGCTCTGAGGACGGTATGTGTCCCTCTGTCTCCGGGCAGCAAAGCTGCAGCTGCTTCCTCTGCACCTTTGGAGAGGGAGCAGCATGTGTTTGCCCCAAAACATTGCATTACGCCCAGTCCTTTCAGTACATTTTCTGTCCCCTTTCGCTTTTCTCGTCCCCTGCCTTTATCTCCCGCTGACCTGTAGTTGCTTACACCCACGCACAGGCTTACAACAGTGCTTACATTGTCCTGGAGTTTCAGCTGCTGGCTCAGAGCTTCTGCCATGGTAGAAAAGCGTAAAGTGCATCTGAGGATTTGGACTGAAAAGGAGGAATCAAGCTAGTCTCGTGCTCCCTTGATCTGCGTTTGAGTGCCTGGCTGGTACCCTTGGGTTTATGAGAGCGGGCTGCAGGCAAACAGCCTTAACGAACTTGCAGCAGATGCCAACGGCAGCAAGGGCAGCTGGACATTGCCAGTGCATGTGGAGACCTTGGACGCCACCCAACAAGAACTTCTCTCCCAGTTGTATGCCACTGGAGGATCCTCCTCAGCTTGGGTGATTCTTCTGCGCGGCGGCTGCAGCACAGCCAGGGTCTGAAGCAACGTGTTAGCTCTCCTTTTCGTGATTATAATGCATTAGGCTGAACAGCTCTAGGACACAACTCCAAGACGCAAGAACATTATGCTTAGGTGCTATGTTTAATTCATGTATGTGCTTGCAAATGCGACGGGCAGGTTTCATTGTCAAAAGGACAATGACGTTGTGCTCGGAGTTCTAATTGGAAAGCAGTAACCTGAAATGCTCATATATGTTGCATATCTACCTGCAAACTTCAAAGGCTATGGGTGCTTACTTCTACTTACAAAGGTTTAATTGGCCACTACTTAAATGGAAATCAGGGTATGTAAACAGATCTTTGCAAGAGTAGGTTTAGCTCTGTACTCATTTGAGTTGAGTTGCTGTGCAAGTTAAATAAATCTAAGCACTTCTAAATATAGAATGTGTGATGTGATACAGTGCAGGAGGGAACAGAAAATATATAGGAACCTATATTCTGGATCAGCTTAAAGAGGAATGGACATGTCCCACCTTGAGACTGTTCTAAACTAACTAACTAACATACTATCTAAATCTGTCATGGATTAAAACTATTACAATTGGGATAAAACTTAAATACCTGTGGTTTTATATCTCTAGTGCTGGCTGTAAGAAACATTAGAAGGGTCAAAGAACATAGGCTGCATTTTGCTACCTTTATTTTCCTTGTATTTGAACACAAGTTTTGGCAGGATTAATGTCCGAGCATTGCTAGTAGTGAGCAAATTTATCAGAATTTGGCCTATTACAACTACTTCTAATCTAAGTGGAATCAGAAGGTCTTCATGCTATTTCAAGAACAAATTTGCAAAACTTAAGAGACCTGATTCATTCACAAGATAGACATGAGCCTCTAGCACTGAGTGTTTGAAACTCTGAAAATTGCCTGTTAATCGCTAATGTTGATATAGTATCAGTGGGTGGGAAAGTGTTCATACTCCTTTTCTTTACTTCTGTATTTTCTGTATGCAGTTATTTAGATGAATCTGTCCTAGAAAGCGGTCATGTTTCCTTGGCTCCTGCTTTCCTTGAGAGCTTGCACTGGCCTGGTATACATATTCTTTACATTTAGAGCCTGGCAAGTAAGCGGAAATTGACTTAAAAACATGACAGATTGCAGGTTAACCAAAGTGATTTAAAAAAATAAATGGGTACAACTTAAAATCTACAGCCCCGGGCCATTTTGTCTCAACAGCTCTTTCATTATTCCAAGGCTTTTCCTCAGGGGCTTTCCCTATCAGCTGCTGTGACTGAGGCTGGATGCTGAACAATGATGACTCTCTGAGAATTTCCTGGTGGAGGAGAGTGTAAATCATCTTCCCTTTCACCTACTGGACATAGTGGCCACTCCAAGTGGAAAGAAATTAGGAGCGTGCTTTCTGCTGCTATATTTATATCCAGAGATATAATTTTTTTCACATTTCTTTGGTGCTTGAAGAGTTCTGTTTAAAACCTCAGATGTTTCTAATGAATCAGCCTGATGCCTCCAAGGTCAGAACTAATTTGGTATCAGTTATTTCTATTGGAGTAGGGGAGAAATCTGTGCTTGAATCAGGGGGGCATGAGGCATTGTTTCTGTGTTTACTAAAACAATTCCCATTAAGTGAGGGGAATCTTTGTCCCTTTCCTCTGCCTTATTTTCATAAAGATTTTAAGTAATTCACTTCTGGACTCAAGCTCCTTCCATTCCTATTGCAGATCTAAAAAACATTGTTTTCCCAGGCAGGGTCTTTGAAAAGAAACCTGTATTTCATCATGCATCTCTGACTATTTTCAAATCAGATTTTCAGAGAGAAGCTGGTATTTCAAAACCTGCTTTGTTAAAAAGATTTGCTAATAAGGTGAGGGTACGTTCTGCCTGACTGAAAAGCAAGGCTCTTCATTTTTAATAATGAGCAAACTACAGCATAAGTCCATAAAGACAGATTTAACCCTTAGAAAAACAATATAGAGGCTTTAGAAACAAATAGCTTTTTAAAAATTCAAACTTAGATAAATTTGTTTGGCTACCCTATACCCAAATGAAGGCTCCCACTTCAGGAATATAATTTACTATGTCTTCTGTGGCACTCCTGAGACATTTAGAATGAGGCTGGTATTAGAGGAGCTTGCTGAATCAGGGTAAGAAATAGAAAGTGGGTTGCCACATGTTGCATTAAGTATCTGCAGAGTCTGTGGCACCACTGAGAATGTTTCTAATAAGATTGAACCCCCTTCTTCTCCTCATTCATCCATTAAAAAACAGAGGAAATGTTATTATGCTGCAGTCTAATTTTCCAATACACTACACAAAGTGTTTATGTGATGTGTTTCTTACCATTTTAACCTTTCTAAGCACAATGGCTACCACGGTTTCTCTCCTTTAAACAAAGTCTTGATAGCATTCAGTACACAAAAGAAGACAAATTTGTGTCCCTTCTCAAGAAATAAACAGGGGAGCATAGTGAAATACATTAATATGGTCTCAATTAGCACACTCATTAAGAAGTGTTTAGAGCAAACTAATGAACTTTTTGCTTCTTGCACAAGATAAAATTTACAATGGAAAATGAGTAAGTAGAGATGGTGCGTGCCACTGAATTATAGAGCTGTGTGAATGGCTCTAATAAAAACCATTTTCCCCCTGCTCAGAAATGATGGATTTTATTCTGCTGAACTTGAATAATAGCGTTCGCTGTAATGCACTCCTTAGCCCTCTAAGTGGCTAGTAAAAATTAATCTTCAACAGCAATGAGCAGTACTGGGGTGATTCTTCTGCTCTAAGATTGAATTACTCAGACTTTAAGTCCTTGTAAAAGTGAATGGAATATGTTACATCCTGTTTACCAGGTGTCTCAGGAGCAATCAACATGAAGGCACAGAAATTTAGTCATCAAAAAATATGAAGGCATGCTGTGAAAAAGCAGGGGGACTTTTAATTCATAGCATTAATTTTCAAAGTTGTTTTTTTAAAAATTATTATTATTATTTTGTTTTAGTTTAATAATAACATAAAATTGAATATGCAGGAATCCCTCTCAGGCATGTCCCTACTACAATTGCTAGTATAGTCTAACATTTGGGGGCTTTTGCATTCTCTCTTAGGGAAGTTGAGGGTCATCTTAGTCTCTTGGATCTGTACTGTAATGATAATTTAGAAGTGCTTATGTCTTCTCAGTACATGGAGCTTAAGACATCTCTGCTCCTGATCTAGGCACTTTTGTTAAGGTAGGTGGGATAAATCTGACTTCATGTACAGAAGAAAAGACAAACCATGATTTTGGGTGACATCGTCCCATGGCACACTAAAATAATGATGACTGGACACTATATAGTGAATGCCAAGGAAAGCTGAGACCAATTCATCCTGGAGCTAATGGGATAAAGAAATTATTTGCATGGGTTTTTTTACTGTTAAGATCAGGGCTGTCTTACACAGTGTTCACATGTCAGAAAGAAAAAGTGACCAGCTATGTGAACTTTTCTTTAATTTAAACACCATCTTCAGCGCTGGATGTCCAGGTTCATAACCTGGTTGCACCACGGTTGTTTGCACAGAGATTTCCTGGCTCACACCACACCACTGAATCTGAGTAAGCAAATCTCAGCTGATTGGTATGGGAAGGCAGAAAGGAAGGGAGTAGGTAAGGGAAAGAAATAAAAAGGCTGCAGTGGAGTTATGCAATTGATAACATGTTTTTTTAACACCTGCTTGTATAGGAGGGTATGGGACATAAGTAGCCTTTAGTTGAATAAGTCTGTCTGTGAATGTGTATGTGAGAGAGAAAGAATTCATCTAGGAATTATTATTACTGTTTTAAGCTATTTTATTTTTTCAGCTCCCTTCTGCTTAAATAACAATATCCTTTACAATGTCAAGCTGGAAGAAAGGAGATACAGGGATTTCTTATTGATACAACGACTTTTAAGAACAAAGAAAACAAACCAGGCTTAAAAGTACATAGAATGATAAGCACGCTGACAAAATATCCTGCCCCAGTTGCTATATTATGACCACTGGGTAGTTAGCTGTGCTTTGTATCTCACGCATAAAGATAAATACCAGTCTACCAGTCTGATGTCTCATTAGTGTTATCTGACTCAGAATTTCCTATTATTCTATTTCCAATAATCCTTTTTTTTCGTTTCTGTAAAAGCTTTCTTCTTCTCACTTCTTTCAGAAAAATAAGGGGAGGGGGAGAAAGTCTGTTTGTATGAATTTTCTCAATTTTGCTAAAAAAGGCTGTGTCTTCTGCAATCACTGATACGGTTATTGTGAAATGTTCTGTAGCTACAATGGACTTGTTCCAGAAGTTCCACTGAGCTGGTCCAATCCCTAATCCCTGCTCTAAATTGTTTCTTTTGGTGCCACATCACAAAATTAATCTTTCTGTTTGCTTTGCACTGAATCATTTAACAGTCTGTGAGTCCATATAAAGAACCATGAGGCAAAGCTTTTGAGAAAAGTTAGCTAGAACTAAACCAGCCTGCATATCTTATCTGGGAATAAGAAAATAAAAGTTTCAGGAAAGACAGGTTTGGCTGCAACTTTTAGTTGCTCCCCTTCCTTGCTGCCAGAATACATGGCCCGTTTAATAGTTTCCTTTGGTTTTAATATATTTTCTGTGTAATCAGGTGAGTCTGAGAGACGACCAAATACTGGTTATTCTGGGCACTTGTTTATTCCAGTGATTTGAAATAAAATTATGGTAGCGATTTCCCACGTGCAGAAAAGCAATGTTCCTAGGAAGATTTCTACTGGGGATCTAATGGTGGGTTTAAATGACATGTGTCAGTGTTCATAAAAGTACTCTGGATACAGGACTGGTCTTTGGGAAAAGGTTTATACTGCAAGTAAGGAACATCTTACTAGCCCTTTGAGTCAGTTCCCACTATAATGATAGCAGCAATGATCAAACCTGTTGCTTTCACACTGCCGCTCAATGGACTATATGAAATGAGTAGAGATTGGCTTTATTAAATTATTTCTCCGTGGCATCCTATCTTAGAACCTCTGCTGCAGTTAGACAGATGGACTGAAAGCCCTGTCAGTGTTTTCAGTAGGAGAATCTGGGGTGGGGATGCTGGAAGTGCAGCTCCTCTTCTGGGAAAGGTAGACTAAAGAAGATGAGCTAGACTGCAATTTGAATAAGATGCAGTAGAAAGTCTTAAATGCTGGCAAGTTTCTCACCAGATTGTCCTAGCTGTTGTTTTCTATTAATTAGTCTTGTATTAGCTAGCTTGGCTTTAGATAAAGAAAAAAAGAAGAAAATAAATTGTAGTTAATATTTAAAGTGGGACTCATCTTGTCTGACTTTCAGGATGTGATTCACTCCAGAGCGGGACACCTGAACTCAGTTGTCCATTTTGTATCTATATGTCAGTGAGATGTTTAAACCCTCACTCCAGTCAGCATCAGATGTATACCTCTAGCATAACATCACAGCTTCTTCCAAGATCAAAAAATCTCATTACTCTCATGCTCAGGTTTGACTCTGATCTTTCTTTCCCTCCCTAGGAATTACAGGTGGAAAATGTTATTGGTTCTAGATCCAGAGCCTACCAAAGTTTTTGAAATGTTAAATTTTACCCCTGGCAAAATGCAAAGACAAGATTATTGCAAACAAGTTTTGGTTTTGCTTTTTTTTTTTCTCAGCTAGCCCTGTTCAAGAGGATTGTATTTAACTCCCTGTGGAAGAAATGACAAAATAATGTGCAGAATTAAATATTTATTAAAAATATTTTAAAAAAATGCTGATGTTGGTGAAGTTGAGGGTTCCTGTGACAGAACTCAAGCAAATAATATTTTATAGTTTGCAGAATCCTAACCACAGTGTCAACACTTCCCTGCTTGCAATTGAACCATGCTGAGGGAAATCGTACAGACATGGAGTGAATTCACACTTAACTAACACTCTTGGTTACCTACAGACGGTTTTCTTCATGGTTGAGTTATTACAAGGCTGGGCCCCAGCATGTGTATTTACAAGCCTCGTGCTGCACTAAAAGGAGCTCGAAAATAATCATAGTCTCCTATGACACAATAACTCAGGATAAATTTTATCATCGTTGTTAGATGGGTGCCCACGTTCTAACACCAAGAAAATAGTTAAACATCTGCTTTATGTAAAGCAAGAGAGTTAATCTCATTGGCTGCATCTATTGATGCCTTCAGCAGTTCTAGAAGCAGTTGGGAATACAGGGTGAATATGATCTTTCCCTCTTTTTCCTTTTTTCCTCCATTCTGTGTTCAGAAAAGCTCTGCAGAAGCTCACAGTCTTTTTTGTTTTGTTTTTATTTTCTAATGTGACTCACAATATAGTCACTTAATATGGAAGAAACAGCATAAGAAATAATCAGAAATCCTGAGACAATCTGGGTATTTAGCTATTCTCCTGGGTCTGCTCTTAGAAGTTAAGCTTCTGGACAAAAAGGAAATCTGGTCTTAAGAGCATGGCTGCAGTCAGAGGGCAGGGAGATTTTTTATGAAAACACATTCGAGTTCTTTATATTGCTTCGATTTTATAAAATTTTTGAGTTATATTTCTAGATTATTCTCTATAAATAGGGTAGCAATATATTTTAAAATTCTGAAATTATCCTATTCAATTCCAGAAGGTGGGACTCCTAGTTCTTATGATGAAGCCTAATGCTGTTACAAGAATAATTAAAATTTGAAGCAATACTGCAACACTGGGATTGGGAAGACTTGAAGTAAGTTTAAGAAGGATTTTATATGAATATCTTGATTCATACCAAAATTTGTTTGATCTGATTTAGTATTAAGCATCCCTCACTAACAGAAAGCTTAAGCCTGTGGGAGAGATTTTAGCCCCATAGATACTCTGTGTAGTAAAGAAGGTATCAATTCTTAGATCCTTTTTATCTCTTTCCCTTATGGAAACTAAAGCACTTGTACAAAATTGTCTGCAAAGTGCTATGTTATATTGTTTTCTATTTAGAAATGAATTTCCATAGTTAAAGCCTTGTCTCTTGAGCTGAAAATGAACTCCTTGGGGTATATATCTGATGCCAGCAGGAATGAGTAATTTAGAACTTGAAGCCTGTACTTCCTCCCCAGAGGATGAGGGAGAAATATAAAAGTGTTTTAAAAAATTCTCCTTCACATTTGCATCTAGAGGAAAATACAACAGCTCTAATTTATCTGAATTGTTTATTAATTGTTCAGCTAGTACTTGGAAAAAAAACTCACAACAGGGACAAAATGTATCCATGCAACTCACCAGGTGGTGTTGTGAAAAAATTTGAGCTACCAGGAGAGTGGATATAACACAGAAAATATATTACAGGAAGGGCCTATGTTATTAATGGCATGTATAATGTTCATTCTTTCTCCCTGTAGCGTAGTTTAGATTCAAGGCTTTTGATCCCTTGTACCAAAGTCCCTAGCTGTGATGCTTTCGGGGTGTTTTGTGGATTACGTTATGAAAACAGACTGAAGCTGTGTTGTTGGTCATCCTGTATTTCTACCTTCTGAAAAGACAAAAGAGCTTTATGTATTAGATTGAGAGTGAGAGTTATCTGACAAAATGACTGTATCTACAGTGAAGACATCTAAAAGAGGAATCTTGGACTTCTTTTATACTCAGTGACGAAAATTCAGGTTGCTCACTCATTCTATAATAGACACCTGAAACTGCTCAGACGAATTATCCTTGATGAGTGCCTCATAACTGTAAAGGAAACACAAGATGACTAGCTGAGATGTCGACATACAGTGTGGGATTCAGTTGCTCATATGTAGGGTCCTAGTACCACTGACAGTTTTTATTACCCAGAATATCCATATAGGCTGTAAATTTGTCGCAGATGGCAGACCCGTATCTTTTTGACAGAAGCTGAAAGACAGACATGATAATTTTTGTAACGTAAAGTAACACAAAATGGCTCTGTTTAGATGATGAAATTGTACACTTAGTGTACACGCCTTCTGAATTTTGTTTTTATTCTCTCCTTTCCTTTGAACTGCAGCTGCCTGGCAAAAAAAAAAAAAAAGAAAGGTATTTTGTCTGTTCTTCCAGAGTGTCAGTGCTGCTACTTTCTAGGAAAGAACTGCTTTTACTACCTAAAATCCAACTTTGTGTTTCATTATTGTGTTAAAAATCACAGAAGCATCTGAAAATGGTTATGTAGGAATTAGGCCTTCTCCTTCGAGAAAGGTGGTGGAATAGCCGGATAGCCCAATATCCCAACTGAAGTGCATCTACACCAATGCATGCAGCACGGGCAACAAACAGGAGGAGCTGGAAGCCATTGTGTAGCAGGAAAACTATGATATAGTTACAATCACAGAAACACAGTGGGGTGACTCGCACAACTGGAGTGCTGCCATGGATGGCTTTTCAGAAGGAACAAGCAAGGAAGAAGAGGTGGTGGGGTAACCCTATATACTAGGGAATGTTTTGACTATCTGGAGCTTGAAAATGGTGATGAAAGGATTGAGTATTTATGGGTAAGAACCAGGGAAAATACCAGCAAAGCAGATATCATAGTGAGAGTCTGTTATAGACCACCCGAACAGGATGAAGAAGCAGACAAAATATTCTGTCAGCATCTGGGAGAAGTCTCACCAATCACTAGCCCTTGTTCTCATTGGGGACTTCAACTTACCAGATGTCTGATGGACGTAAAACACAGAGAGGAAACAGTCTGGGAAGTTCCTGGAGTGCGTTGAGGATAACTTCCTGACAGCTGGTGAGGGAGCTGACTAGGGAAGGTGCCCTGCTGGACCTGTTACTCATAAACAGAGAAGGATTTGTGGGTGATGTGATGGTTGTAGACTGTCTTGGACATAGCAAGTGCAAAATGATAGTTTTCAATTCTCGAAGCAGTAAGCAAGGATGTTAGTAGAATGCTACCGTAGACTTCCAGAGGGCAGACTTTGGCATGTTAAGGAGCCTGTTTGGCAGAGTCGCTTGGAAGGCAGTCCTGAAGGGCAAAGGAGTCCAGGAAAGCTAGACATACTTTTAAGAAAGAAATCTTAAAGGTGGAGAAAGACTTGTGCTGAAAGACAAACCCATGGGGAAGAAGACTGGCCTGGCTGAAGAGAGAGCTTTGGATGGAACTCAGGAAAAAAAGAGTGAGTCTATGCCCTTTGGGGGAAGGAGGAGGCAACTCAAGAGGACTACAAGGATGCCGTAAGGTTATGCAGGGGGAAAATTAGAAGGGCCAAAGCCCAGCTAGAAATTAATCTGGCTACTGCCATAGAAGACAATTAAAAAAAGTTTCTATAAATACGTTAGCAACAAAAAGAGGGCAGTAATTTCACTCTAAAATAGGTGTATAAGATAAATCAGATGAATCACCTTCTAAAAATGTTTATTTCTATTTGTTAGCTAAGAAGGGAGCTTAAAGTTACTACCAGAACTTTAATGAATAACTGTTAGAAGACTGAAGTTGGTTGGGATGAATCCCACTCTAAAATACA
Source organism: Chionis minor (assembly GCA_013398295.1). Lineage (NCBI taxonomy): Eukaryota > Metazoa > Chordata > Aves > Charadriiformes > Chionidae > Chionis > Chionis minor. The sequence goes on from VZSF01001209.1 coordinate 50,605, forward strand.
TTGGCTGAATTATCCTTAGAGGTATTTTTTTCTGTTGGCTCTAAAATGGACTTAGACAATTAGCTTTACAGATATACTTAATTTTCAGGTGATAAAATTTAGGTGAACTGAATCACATTCAAAATGAGGCTCAGATTTTAAATGCATGGGTCATCTTTACTACATGTAGGAAAAGAAAGAAGAGAAAGAAGTAAATTAAGCATGTTACATAGTGTTTCATACTGTCCAATTGGAAATCATATCATGACGTGTCTATAATACAAATGTAGATCATGCCCAAAACATAATAATACAATCAATGCACATTTTGCTTGAAGTGGGAAGTTACCCCGGCCCTGTATCCTTTAGAAGACATTGTACAAAAAAAAAAAAATCCTCATTAAAAATTACTGAAATAATACATCCATTGTATCAGGGTTTATATGCCGATGACACCATTATTAGTAGGTGCTTGGCATCAAGACAAAGGAGATCAGTGTTATTTATGCCTGTCAGGAACTGTGCAACATATATTAAGTTCAGCACCTCAGCAAAAGAAGTATGAACATTTTTTTTTTCATTAAAAAGGAATTAAATCTTCTTTCATGAATTATAGCTTGTCATGATGTATCTAATGTATCTTAACTTGTGCTCAGTGAGCAACTTGAAAAGATTTCTAACAGCTTTGGATTAGGTCACTAGAGCCTCCATTTTTAAGTGACAATCTGGTGCTGTGTCTGCTGTATTCCCAGCTTCCACCAGAGTTTCAAGACAGCGATGCTGGCTTTCTTTTTCTCTTTCTTTCTTTCCTGCTTTTTTTCCTTCTTTTCTTCCTTTTGTGGGTTGGAGGAGGGGAATTTGCCACAATAAACTAGAAAAATCCATTCTGTCAAATTGCATGCCCTGCTGCTTCATCACCATTATTATACTGAGGTTTTACATTAAAGTACCCTGGATTTTAAATTGAAAGTCAAATATAATTTGCCACTAGAAGCATGAAGTGAGTGACTAGAAAAGCTGATAGCTAGGCACAGCATGACAAATTGGTATCTATCTAATAATGAGCCTTACAAGGTCATGGATCACTACGAACCTCTCAGTTTTATGTAAGTAGAACTGGACTACATTGTGTCAATTGTTGTTTCGGGGGAAAGGGCAATATGTTTTAGATTGGCCCATACATTTTCAGAGCTAAAGCTAGACAGGTACAATAAGTCCCTTTTTGATAGAAAAAAAAACAACAGGGAAAGGGACACAAAAAGGGAGGGGGAGAAATTTTGTCGTTCCACACATCCAATTTCAGGGTAAATTGTGGACAAACAAACTGTTCCAGTTTGTAGGTTGAAACTCTAGAGAGGAGAAAACCCACAAATTTGTAAATGGCTTTAAAAAATATTTAAGCAAGTGTTCATTTAATAGGATTTTTAGGATAAATCATGAAATTGTTATTGTGTGTACAGCTGTATCGACAAAAGGAGGAGAGGAACAGCTGTGTTCCTACACCAGAAGTAATGTTCTTAATAGAAGACCATTACAACATTTGAAACGTTCAAATCACTTCTCAGCAAGTATTAATCAATAGGGTCCTAGTGGAATTGATAGAGGTATGACTATTTATACCATGAGGTAAATGGCCTGATAACATCATCCCTTAATGACATATCCATGGAATTTGTGCAGCTGGCAAATGTTGTCATTTGAGACTTACATTCAGCTGAGATCATTTACTAGGAGTTGCTCTTCTGGGACACAAAGACCTTTATCAGTTTGTCTTATGACATTATTTTTATGTGCCTTTATGAGACACTATGTAGGATTCATGTACCATAACTTTGGCATCTAAAATGTAGTCGATCGTTCTAAGTTCCTTTGCATCACTGTGGTGGAATAGATGGATATCATCTTTTGGAGATACTGAGCTCTAGACAGAGATGATTTTATTGCTGCATAGGCCTCTGGGAAAGATCAGATTGTCTGGTAGAAGCTAGAAGGGCTTCTGGCAATAAGGGGAGCCAAGGCTGGAAATTTGGGCTTCATCACCTATCCTTTAGATGTCTGTAGCTGGATAAGAAAGTTCCCAGAATACCTGCCTCACTTCTCATCTCTCTCACCTAAAAAGAGAATTGAAAAACCATGAGAAGTGGAAACTCACTGTAGAAAGAAATATGTACCTGTTAGGGGCAAGGGCTGGAAGATGTGCGGTGGGGGCAGAAGTGTGAAACTGGGAGAAACGTGTTTTAGGAAACTGGAGCTGACGGGTAGCTGGAGGGCCCCATGGGGTGACTGCTGTTCTGACACAAAGCAGAGGATGAAATGCAGCAGAACTAACCCAAACTGTCCACGTGCCTCATTTGGCCAGACCTGTAGCCACAATACTTTTTTACAAAGGACTTCCAGTTTTACTGGGAGATTAGTTGTGATTTGCTGTTCCTCTGGTGTCTTAGAAATAGGGTAGCAGTAGAATTGCCAAAGTAACAGGCAGTGAAGACGTCTCCCTGTAAAGATACTGTCTATTGAAAATCAAAATGCAGAAGTTGTGATCATGTTAACAGTTCTAGCTATGGAGTTTTGGCTTTATAAAGTATATCTTGTTTAATCTATTTCCATGTTGGAGGTCTCTTGTTTAATCTCTGCTGTATCAGGTAAAAGGGAGGCGACAGCAAGAGCTGTGACCACGAACAACCCACAGCATATGCAATGGTTACGATTTTATTTCTTGTGCAATGGACCTTTCTAAATGCTAGGAGTCTGTTAGCTGGAAATGACTGATGTTTTTCTGTCATTCACAAAAGGGACACATTGTGCTTTGCCTCTTGAGTCTTTTAGTTTTGCTGGTTTTCTTTAACCCACAATAAAAACCACAGTGTGATACATAATGCATAGGAGAATTAACCCAACCTTTGGTACAATGATTCAACCTAAAGTTCACTGAAATAAATAGAAAAGACTCCTGCTGAAAAGACTACTGCTGGAACAGATCCCTAACTTAGTACTAGGCCCCAAGAATAACGTAATGTTCAATGAGTTTTCTTTTGGGGGGGCAAGTAGTCAAATCAGGGTCAGTGTATGGAAGAACTGTCCCTTACAGGCACAACATGGCTCACAGGAGATAAAAGAACCATGAGTAATAAGCAGCATGATTTATGAGAATAAATCTTATCAGACAAATTTGATTGCTTCTTCTGATAACATTACCAAATAAGCAAATGAAAAGAAAATGGCAGACCTAATACAGTTTGACTTCAGTAAAACATTTGATATAGCATCCATAAAATCTCATACAATTAATTCAAATTGACAAATATGCGGACTGTTGCATAGATTGAAGATTAGCTTAAAGACCATAAACAAAGAATATTGATGGATCAAGTTGAAGGGAGATACACAGTCATTTGCTGCAATGCTGGTACTAAATCAAGGCTTGTTTAACATCTTCATTCCTGATTTGGAAAGGAGAATGAGTCATCTCGTTAACCCATGACATAAACTGGGAGGAGCTTTGAATACCTTTAAGGGGAAAGAATAATACAAGGTATCAGAGATTCAAGTGATAAAGTGCTAGGCACTGCTGCTGGTATAATTTGAAGCAAATATTGAACAAGTATTTAACAACCTGGAAAACAGGAGAGAATAAAATATAATTGTGGCAGATAATGGGCACAACTTGAAAGGGCAACAAAAAGGGCAAGTGAAGTTATAGGTGCATATGTATTATTGCCTCATGGAATAAGGCAATACAGTAATATCTCAGAAGAGTAGTTTAATTTTGAACACAGAAACTGATCTAGTCTATACAGCTCTGATACTCAAAGAATAAAATTGGGTTCTTGGAATGATTAATAAAAGGAACTGGAAGAAACTGAAGTGATAGACAAATGGTCAGATGCAGTGAAGAAAGATTAAAATGGATAAATTATAATGGGCTAGATTAAAACCACTGAATTTGTACACGTATTGAAATACCTTTCTACCATGAATTTAGTAATCAATATGAAGAAGCTTAGACTACCTGATAATCCTTTACTAACAAATAGAAGGGTGCTTGGTAGGCTCCAAACATCAAAATACATATCTCAAGGTTGGGGAGGAGTTTTGTGTGTGTGATGCAGAAAAGTATAAACAAGAACAATGGGAGGAAGTTGAGAAAAATACTATTAGCTTGTTTACATGCAACATTGATGTGCCATATTAGAAATCTATTGTGAGGGAGCAATACTGCATGAGTAGATGTACACCATATATATTTCTTTGCCTTTCACCTTTGTGGCAGTATACTACACTTGTAATGAATTTTGCTTCTTTAAGTGAAAGTTTCCTTTAGTGGGAAGGCTGCTAGAGAGATAAAATATTTGGGACCATACCGTCTCCCATATGCAGAGTCTTTACCACCCCAGATGGCACACCAACTGGCAAGTCCTAGAAATACTACTGAATTATTACCTTCCAAACACGAAGCAGACTAAACCAGCCCAGCATATAATAGATCCTCCTGCAAATGCTTCCAAAATTAAGACTAGGTACCTCTTTATATATACAAAACCCAGATGGTACATACAAACCAACTGTGAACTACATTGCTGGTATAATGTTGAAACTTTACAAAATTGTTTGCTGGTATAACAAATGGCCTCTGTTTACAAATGGAAGACTGAACTAATGAAAGAAATGCGAAGTTTTGCAGCTCGCATTGAAGACGTCTGGATAGACAGACTTTGGCTATCACTTTCTATGGCCATTCTTATATTAAAATTAGGTGCAGAAGAAGTTTTGACCAAGTAGGAGTATCTAAAATTAAAATATAGAATCTAATGCTTAAGCCTGTGGAAGTTTAACCTAAATTCTTGCAGCCAGAACCCAACAGTGTAGAAAACACCCAATACATTGAGATCAAGGCCTCTGTTGACGAAGTAGAGGAAAAAAGAGTAGAAGCAAGGAAATGATTTTCAATCTAACATTTGAAGAAAATGGGGGCTTTGTGTTTACACTTGTTTGTCAGACTCTATTCTCTGCAAAATCTGTTACCTAGTTTCAAGCAAAAGTTGAGGAGGTCTAAATAAAGGAGGAACCAGCCAGATTCACGGTTTCACCACAAGTGGCACAAACTGGTTTTATGGTGACAGGGGACTGAGCAGAGGAGGAAACTCCTAATACTTCTTTTACAGAAGGAAAGGCTGAATCATGGAAGTCCTTATAGCCTTCCCCCACTGAGAATGCAGGAAAGCAATACTAATGGGATCAAAGGTTTTGTGAACTAACAGGGAGTTTAGCTGGATAACAGCATACCTTAGACAGAAGTGTTTTTCTTGTGCAGATTCTTTGTAGTTGTCAATGTACAAACTAAAAGTGAAGCTTTTCCCAATGGCATTCATAAGTTGCTTCTCAGCCTTTCTTTTTTTTTTTTCTCTCTCTTTCTTTTTCTTTCATTTTCCTTCTTTCAGCTGTTCTTGTTCCGGTATTCTGATGCCTATTAGTGGGTGCAGTCTGGCTGCATCCATGATGCAATTAATCTAAAAACTCACTTAGGGATAAGGCAGCAGTTCAAAGACAGGACAATAGTCAGGAGTCTGGCTTGGGTAGTTCTCTTCTATAACCTTAGGAGAAAGCCATGAAGACAAAGAGGTGTTACCTGAGCTACGGTAGAATTCAGTGAAAAGTTGGCGTTCACCACCATGTCATTGCTCTGCCTCTAATATTAGATATGGGAATATACCAAAGTTAGGACAGCCTCTAGGAGAGCAAGTAGTGAATTAGTAGCTTGTGGTCTTTTGTAGCAAGCTGATAAGAACAAAGAAATACGTATTGCCGATACTGTACCAATAAAACATGACAAGTTCAGATGATCAAATTTGTATTTTTTGACTCATTTAGGTATATTTTCAAAAGAAGAAAGGTATAAGAACATGCTATGGTCATCAGGCTGTCACTGTATGGGAGGCTGCTGGGCTGGTTGTGGAAAAGATGACTAGATTTGCCCTCTGAGTCAACATTTTTTTTTGATTACATATATTCAGACATGTGACAAGATATTGTTGACTTGTACTTCTGCAACAGGTTTAAATAGGTAGGAAAGGTACCCCATACATGATATACATTTAGTTCACACTTTTCTGTACTTTTAAATATATCAACTTAAAAAACTTCAACTTCTCTGAACAAATTTAAGCCATGTGTCATAACATCAGATGTTACTGGAGCACTGTCTGCTTGCCTAATTGTTGAATGTTTTGGGTCCTTTGAGCATAAAGGTCATATCTTCATGCAGTGACTTCAATGGAGGTACACCAGTTTACACCAATTGAAAAAATGGTCTTAAAGATTTCTGTGGCCAGGATTTCTCATAATAAAAGACTTGGCAAATCTGAAAGTCATTATTTTAATGGCACTGCAGACAGCTATTGTTAAACATGGGGCACAGTTCTAGGGTAATTATGGTATTATAACATTACTTTATAATTCAACTTTTCTCAGCTTAAATTACCATAATTGAAATGTAAGTGTTTGCCTTGCTCTCATCTAGTCAAGTATCCTGCACAGAGAGTGCAGAACAGGAAGAGAAGCTCTGTTAGACCAGAAACCCGGAGTTAGTACTTTTTCTTTTTAAAAATCTATTCACGGTGATAGGATTTTGCAGCATTCGGCAGCCTGTTGCCCTGGGCAGCATCCGGCTTTGCCTATCTGTAAAACTGCCCACTGGCTGTAGCTGAGGTTGAAATTAATGGATAGAGTGAGGGAAAACTTGAAAAACTGGGATCCCTAAATTAATTTCTGGCATCTATTACAACAGGAGTTTAAAATGGAGGTTTCGGGGAGAAACGTAACATATGTGTTGAACTCTTAAGACTCATGTTTTGAACATGAGTCTTGTCAGCTGGCACAGTATATTTTTGGCTTCCAGACTGCATTTTAAGAGACACGACTACCCAGCTCACACAAGGGTCATGCCTAGCACTGAGGTCAAGACATGACTCTCCCCATCTACAGGCTCAGACTACATCTCCTCTCCTGACAAGTGACCCAGTCAGGGGAGAGGACATTTAAGGACAGGGTCCACAGATTGAAGTCTGGGGTACTGGAAAGTGAAAAACTTTGAAGGACCTGTGTTTTTCAGAGGTGTATAAGAGAGTAGACCTCCTCTCCAGTCTCTGTAATAGCTGTGTGTGGAGCCAAAGGGTTAAATCACGGCTGGTCATGTCATCCCTTGTGATGGGACTGGCTAGAATTTTGTCTGTCTTTTTGTCACCAGTTTAGGTGTGATGTTTAAGGATTATCTGAAAGAGCAACTAAAGTCATAACCACCACAATGAAAAAAAGGCTCAGAAGGAGCAATGTATTACTTCAAAAATGTAAGAATGTGAGATTTTGCGTTTTACAGGAAAGCTTTCAGGTTTTGCTTTATCTGAACTTATAGGCTCAAAATGGGTCAGCTTTTTTTTTTTTTTAGCTCAGCTTCTGTAGCTTTATGGAAAGATTTATTTGTCTCAGCACAACTCTACAAGAGTAAACTGAATTGTTGCTTGTTCATGCATCCTGATTAAAGGTCTTACCATCAGTTCTGTTTCTCTCTGCTGAGGCTTGAAGTGTTGGTATTGAGTACTTGCTATATCATCATGGTACTGTTTGTCTGAAATTGAGCTTGGAAAATGCGGAAGAAACTGACAGGCATTCTGGCAAGTCCTGAATTGCTTTTCAATTCAGCTGTGTTCACTGCCAAAGGGAATAGTCCTTGGGGGGACATATGATTAGCAGCAAAATATCCTGGCTTGTCTTAAATAAGAAGGGCTGTAGGTCCATGAGAGTGTGGGATTCAGGTACCTCACTGGGCTAAAGGGACACATGTTAAACCTGCTAAAAGGACACACGTTTAAACCCACACATTTGGTCAGTATTCCTGTTTGCAGGAGAATTTGGGAATGGCTCTTCTCCATTAATTTACCAATAAACTTACAAACCCAAACCCACCAACCCACCTGCTTATGAGTGCAGATATCTGCTATTTGCTCCAGCTATTCTCCTACACCGTTTACGGTCATTTAGAGCTTCAGGCAAGCAGTGAGGGAAACTGCCATGAAACTGAGATGGCCAGTCACACTCTTTGAATAACAAAGAATGCATGCTGAATAGTCAAGGACATAATTACATGAAAAGTTTGCAACAGGCAAGCTGATTGAAAAATGTTTTTACAAAGCGCTTCAATGATTTAAAGAAAATGAACACATTTATAGGGATCATAATATTTTTACTAATAGTCTGTCAACCAAAAAAAAAAAAGGGTTTAATTTATTAGCTAAAATGTTTCCCAAGAATAGTTTGCCCAGGTCTAGCGTGAAATGACATATTGAATTCAATTCCATGCTGAATCATTCCTTTGAAAGAAAATGGTTTGCCGCTAGTAAAATATCCCTGGATAATCACAAAGGTCAAAAGCTGTGACCTTGTTGTGTTACATGCCTATTTACAGTTCATTCCCACTGCAGGTTGTCAGAGCTTCAAATACCTGCTTCACTTGAAGTACAAAAAGAGAAGCCTCCATATTTGATGCAGTGAAAAACCCAACTGTCTCCTTTTCCTCCTCATTTAGTCAAATTGTCTTCTTAACATATGAAAAGATACTAGCCCATTCGATGACTCAGGTAGCCCCTATGGTGCTGAACTCTTAATGACACCTAACTGTGTCAATTACCACATTGTTTCACCAAACTTTTCTCATTTTCTGTATATTTGTTTCTATTTGCAGAATTTGTCAAAGTTCCAGTACAGAAGTACTGAATCTAAGTGTATAAAAATGCTTAAGTTACTCTGGGAGAATGCATTCTGGTCATTTCTCTCTTCTAGTCCTCCCAAATTTCCTCAGGGTTGGTAACTCTTTTCTTTTTTTATTGAATATGCTTTTCTTTCCTGCTCCTCCATTTAATTTGAGCAAATTTGATAGCCATGGGCATTTTATTTTTACCATCTGTTTTCCATTTTTATTAAATAGTTATAGTTTATTGTTAATTGAAATTGCAAATTGGCCATATTATGTTTATGCTATAATAATAGCATCTGGATTTAAAACTGTGGGAAAGATTGCTTCCCAACTGTTCTCACTATGTATGGGCCTAGAGCTTTAAAATTACACCTGTCCTATGGGGGATTTCTTGCCCTTCAGGTTGATGTCTCAAATAACCAAGGTTTTGCTTGAAAAATAAAAGCTCTCCCTTTCTGTTCGAGAAGAGAAAGGTTAAGGTTCCAGGACATCAGCCTGAAACATTTTGAAATAATAAAAGTCTTTTGCAGTAAGATGGAATCTTTCAGGGCCTCATCCAAAACCTCCTCTTTATTTCTGGAAAAAGCCAGCTGTAGAAGAAACATATGCTGAATTGCAAATATCTTCAACCAGGCTTGAGAGAGGTTTTGTTCTGTACTCATTGCCAGTCCAGCACACTATTTCTAGAGACATTAGTATGTCTTGAGGGGGTTATTGAACACTGTAAACTTCCCGAATGTATCACAATTACAGGAACACCTGTTCTAAGTAACATTTTGCTGAGCCACCACGAGAATTTGGTGCTCAATAGCCCTCAAACTTTCTCATTTCTTTCCTGTGGTGAGGTGCTTTAGTGACTTCTCTCTGGACCATAATAGAAAACTCTTAAGGTCAATGGTTCAATACCTCTCAAAGGACACCCTGCTCCCACTCCCCCTCATTTCTTCCTAATAGTGCCTTCTCGACACACTTGTGATTCTTTGCTTACAAGTGTTTATTTCTTCATCTCTCTATTTTTGTTGTTCAGGGCTGAGGAAGAAAGGAAATAAGTAGCAAATTAGTTGCTGGTATAGTCTACATTGAAGTACACAGGTGCTGTAAGGAAGGAAGGAGAACTTATAGGAGAGAACAAATGCATGAAGAAAATTGTGAAAGAAAGAAGTACTATGGAATAGGAGCTCAGTCTTGACAGACTTGGAGAAGACCCGTGATGTGGGTGAGAGCCCTGATTCTGTCAGGAGTCAGTAGGAGACACCACTTTCCTGCACATTAATGGGCAAGATTAAACCCTAGATTTTAGATATATTCTGTGGTGCTCCATGTCTCATTCGGGTCTCGAAATAAAGGACCAAGCTCTTAGAGAGCAGGATGCTAATTGGTGAGTGATACTGAAAATTTCACTCTCTCATATATTGCAGATTCAGACCCTACAAGGAAGTACTCTGCCTCATGTTTAGAGCATTAAATTAAAGGTTTACCTTGTCTTTTTTTCGTATGGGGTAAAAAGAGAAATCTGGTAACAAATACATTAATCAAAGGCACTGGGAAAAAAGTCACCATAAAACTGTCTATAAAGAGTATATGGGATGAAGAAGACTGGTCTCTGTTCTCATGTTATCTTGGGCAAGACACTGCTGGTTTTTTTTTCTTCCCATCCTTTGTCTTGAGCTTGTCTACTTTTTCTAAAAGATTTGGGGATAAAGACTGAGTTCTTCTGCGTGTTTGTACACTATCACACATAAATCTTACTTGGTCTCATGATGCACTTTGCAGTTAGTATCTTATATTACTAGATGAAAGGCATGAGAATGGATAATGGGAGAAAAATGAACCAGACATCGAAAGATGCATTAAAAGCAATAAACAGGCAGCCTTGGTGGGCACAAGCACCTGCTTCTTCTCCAGTGCATGACAAAAATCACTTATTCTGCCAGCTGTAACTCTAAACATAAAGTAAATGGGTCCCAAACTGGAGCTGGATGAGGTAAAAATAGCAGTTTATCCAACAAATGTCACCCTTTTTTCTCTTCCCAGATGATCTGTGGATAGGTCTGGATTCCAGTTAAAGTATTCAGCATTTCTAATTGTGTGAGGAAATTTTTTTGTGCATGAGATCCTTTGAACCTGCTAGGTTGGGAAGGGTTGGGTGAATCACCTCACCTTGTTCTTTTAAGGAGAAGGGAGCATATCAAGTGAGAATACTGATGTGTAAACATCTACTAAACTCCTATTCAAAAGGAAAATAAATATTTTCTTGGACATTCCTGTCCATAAAAGCTCAAGGGTGAAAATTATGAAGATATGTCCCTCCTAGACTGGAGCAGGGATAAAGCCAAGAGGTGTAAAGCCTTAATTCATTGTCTTGATAACACTGATCTCAAAAACATAAGCAGTAAATAACATGATATGAAAAGAAGATGTTTTATCTAAGTTTCTATGAAAAGCTACCAGACAGATTTACTTTGTCTTTGTAAAGTAATTTGTCATTTCTAATGTTAATGAAAAGATTTCTCTTTGTGACTATGAGGGAAACAACAGGTATTATTAAGTTACTGTGCTTTTTTTCAGTGCTTCAGTTATGCAATGTGCCATTCGATTAATCTTCAGTTATAAAACTGCAGTCATTAAATTGTAGCATGTTTAAGACTACTACCTCCTGGGATCCACTGATCCGTGCAATTGCTGTCACACAGAAGGCGGCAATCTTTGGTTTGACATTAGTTTCTTGTCCTTCCATATTGTCTATGACATACTGTCTTTCCCTTTGCATTTTGCTTGCAGGATCATGGCATTTTAAAGAAACAGAAAAAAATCTTGTTGGGCTGTCAGTCACTGACCAATCTTGGAAGACTTTTCTTCTGTTCAGGGAATCAAAACAGTCACCATTTCAGGCATATTGGCTTTTCAAGCACTTCAGCGTAAGTATTATACAAAGTTTTGTTTGACTTCTCAACGTGGAACGATATGGGAGTGCAATGGAAGTCCTGCAAGTGTAACTCTTCACTGGGAGCAGTTGAGCTAGTAGTTAAGATCTCAGTTAGGCTTTTTAATTTCTGGGTTCAATTTCTACCTTGTACACACATTTTCTGTGATGCTATCATCTCGTGCCTTTGAATATCTCTGGGAGAGATTAAAAATCCTGTAATTCACACTGGAAAAAATTACTCTTGCTACTCCTCTCTCTAAAGAATAAAGCAGTTCCCTGATGAGTATTAGTCTTTATGGGGATGAATAAGGGATCCATGACGAAGCAGCTATTCTTTCCTACCCTCTGTAACTTGGGAACAATAGTTTCCTATGTTAGGAAACAATATGACGATAAAAGCTGGGATCTTTATAGAGCCTATGTTGCATTCCGTGTTAGTTTCCAAACTCTCTTAGGGTTCTGTAAAAATCCCAGACAAATTCATTAGTGTTCAGGTCTGCCCAGAAACAATAGTGATGGGAAGTAATATGGTTATAATTCAACATGTCTGGGGTGGGGTAGGGAACACTTTTAATTTCCCTTTGCTGCTGGTGATGGATTTTTGCAGCTTCACCTTTCTCTGCTACCGATCCCAGCAGTCCCAGACTCTAAACAAAAAACAGCTTGACTTGCAGAAACTTTCCACTATCTCTAGGGAGGACCACAAACTTACAGCATATTTTAAGCTGTTGTTCGATTTTCTGAGGGGAGAGAATCGTCTCTAGGCACAAATTAGTGCTACCAGTGGAAGATGGAGTTCAGCTGTTTATATACTAATATGCAGCAATTATGATAAAACAAAACTCATTCTGAAATTCTGCTGTAACTATGGTAACCTACATTCAATGTATTCCATTAGAAATATAAAAAGGGCTCCCTAGCAGGAGAGAGTAAATATTATCTATTATTGATTGATGAAGGTTCCAGACTGTGAAAAGTGTTTAATATATTTTTTGTGATGAAACACATTTGTTAAGACTTCCTTTTTATTGATGGTTATTGTCTGTTTAAATAGCATCAGATAGTTATCATTAATTTTTATGTATATTTGGAATCATTTCCTTCCTTCATTAGGTCTCCATTTTACAAAGGGTCTCTGAGAAATTCCTTTATTAACTTTCTTTTATCTGATTTCTAGTCTGGGACATTTCCATTAGTATTTGACTGAAACTTGACAAAGAGTTTACAACCCCAAAAGCAGTTGGTATATTTGGATCATTTTAGCTTTAATAATAATAAATCCTCAAGGATTCGGCTGTTTAATGAGGAACAAACAAGTTACGCAGATATTCTCTTGCTTAACTCATTAGTTGTTATGGCTTCCAAGTTATTCAAGTTAAATGTTGCAAATTATCTATGAAATAAATACTTTCAAAATTCAGATAGTAACAGTAATATCAAAGCATAATGAGATGTGTGTGGCTGGGAATGAGAGAGAAAAAATTGGTAGCACTGGGTAGGTACATTATCAAAACACTTCCTATGCCTGGAGAGGCTGCCCTGGTCCGTGCAAACTCTCTGTGGAAATCCATGGTTGGAGCTGCTGGAGGGGGAAGCAGGACGGCCATGCCGCAGGGCAGCCCCCCAGGCTGACTAGACCCAGGACCTGGGCTTGATCTTTTCCTGTCAAAACTGCTTTCCATACAGAGCCAGTTCAGCTGTCTTCACAGGACTCTTCTTTGCTAGTTAGAGAAACCGAGAAGGATTCACTTGGAGATTTGAACCACTAAACGTGAGTTTTGTGTCTTAGCTCCCATTGCAGACAATAGAAATTTAATCCACCAAGATAAAGCAGCCTAGAAAATGGTTCCGCTGACTGTCAACCCAAGTTGCAATTTAGCTGCTTGAACATGGCCAGTTAGAGCTGTTTGGGAAGCCTTTGGGTGTCTCTCTCTCCAGCTGCTGGTCTAGCAAAGCATTTCTCTCCTGTGTATGTTCTGACATATTTGCCAAGTCTTTGAAGCTATCACAGGTACCCTAAACCATTTTAAAGGGAATCATATACCCGTATGAATGGCAGCACTGACAGGAGCCCTTGATCTCTGCTCAGTGCAATGGGAGCTTAAAGATATGGGTGTCAGATGACACCCAGCTGAAGGCACCTTAATTTCAAGTCAAATCCCACTCATTTTATATATTCCATAGCTTTGTGGGCATGACACAAGACAACAAGGGAGATATGATTTACACCTCTGCGATTTCCTGATAGAGACAATATAGAGGCTTCTCTTGTCTGCATTTAAACAAGACTTTTCCTTCACCTGTAGTGTCTGTGGGAACACAGTTTAGTCAGGTGCGTCAGAATCACAGCATTACACAGGTGATAACATGTTACTGCATTAACTGGTAAGTCCTGTAGGACAGATACCAAAAGAGATCAAAAGCAATATTGAAAAAGTGTCATGGAGAGTTATTTTCTTATTTTAAGATCAAGACTGAAATCACTGCTAAGGCTCGGTAAAAAAGACATCTTGATATTACTTCTCCTGTAGGAAAAAGCTTAGGTCTTCAGCAATGTATCCCATAACTATTCACTGGCAATGGAAGGGGGTTTTCTCTGAGCTATACCTACAGTAGTACAACATGGTGATTCTTATTCAGATCCACTTACCTTTATCTGTACCATTTTGCTTTCTCAAAAGGAGAGAAAAAATGGAAAATAATGATGATAGAAAGTGAAAAAAAAAAAAAAGAAAAAAGAAATTTTTATTTTATTCACAGTCCAAACTGTCTATATGCTTGTTTGGTTTTGTTGTATGAACTCACTACGAAGTGATGATACGGATTACCAGGCTGTTATCCTGAATAAAAAGTGCTGTCATTAATTCTCTTTTGCTGCAGCTATGGACCATTATTTCCAATAGCTGTAGCTGTCACTTCCAGTACTGTGACCCATCAGAAAATCTCTCACGAAACTGAAAGAGTTTACAAAATGGCCTGGCAAGAATATAATGTACAGGGCAGCAGAAGGTGCAACTGCCTACTGGTCTCAGATTTATTCCTCATTCCTATTGCAGAGCTTAAATAAGTACGAGGAGATGTTCTTTTCCTGCTGTTGAGCTGTCGTCCTGCCACTTCACAGCGAGCTCGAGCGCCCTGAGATAGTATATACCCCATCCATTAATTACCGCTGGTGGTATAGCTTGTGTCAGGATTACAGCCTTCTGCAGGGCACTGGCAGCACAGCAGGCAGTAAATGTCATAGAATCATAGAATCGTTGAGTTTAGAAAAGACCTTTAAGATCATTGAGTCCAACTGAACACTGCCAAGTCCACCGCTAAAGCATGTTCCCAAGCGCCACATCTACACATCTTTTAAATACCTCCAGAGATGATGACTCCATCACTTCCCTGGGCAGCCTGTCAATATTTGATGACATTTTCACTGAAGAAATTTTTCTTAATATCCGTCCTAAACCTCCCATGGAGCAATGTGAGGCCATTTCCTCTTGTCCTATGGCCTGTTACTTGGGAGAAGAGACCAAGACCCACTTTGCTACAAGCTCCTTTCAGTTAGTTGCAGGGAGCAATAAGGTCTGCCCTCAGCCTTCTTTTCTCCAGGCTAAATAACGCCAGTTCCCTCAGCCAGTCCTCATAAGACTTGTGCTCTAGACCCTTCACCAACTTCATTGCCCTTCTCTGGACACACTCCAGAATCTCAATGTCTTTCTTGTAGTGAGGGGCCCAAAACTGAACACAGTATTCGAGGTGGGGCCTCACCAGTGCTGAGTACAGCAGGACAATCACCTCCCTAATCCTGCTGGCCACATTATTCCTGATACAAGCCAAGATGTTATTGGCCTTCTTGTCCACCTAACCACATTGCTGGCTCATATTCCATTACCTGTCGACCAACATATTCACGTGATTTATAAAAGAGTTTGTTGTGAATGTGTGGTAATCGAAAGCAGCACATCTCAACTGGTCCATGCATCACCACGTATGGTTTTGTTCCTTAAATCCGAATGCACCTGTTAGAATCAAATTTCCAGGGCAAAACAAAAATGCGGAATTTACAGATAATTCCTCTGAATGCTTCTTTGTATTTCCTGTTTGTGCATTAGAATCACAGAATCATAGAATGGTGGGGGTTGGAAGGGACCTTTGGGGATCATCTAGTCCAACCTCCATGCCAAAGCAGGTTCACCTACAGCAGATTGGACGGGAATGCATCCAGGTGCGTTTTGAATATCTCCTGAGAAGGAGACTCCACAGCCTCTCTGGGCAGCCTGTTCCAGTGCTCTGTCACCCTCAAAGTAAAGAAGTTTTTTCCTTGTGTTCATATGGAATTTCTTGTATTCAAGTTTGTGCCTATTGCCCTTCATCCTTTCGCTGGGCACCACTGAAAAGGGTCTGGCCCCATCCTCTTGATAACTGCCCTTTAGATATTTATAGGCATTAATGAGATAAAATCATAGAACCCCCTCTTAGTCTTCTCCAGGCTAAACAGACCCAGGTTTCTCAGCCTTTCCTCATGAGAGTGGCGCTCCATTCCCTGGATCATCTTTGTAGCCCACTACTGGACTCGCTCCAGTAGTTCCTTGTCTTTACTGAATTGGGGAAAGCTACTAGCTGAAAGTGTGCAGAAAACAATTGCAAAGGAGTAATTAAAGACAAAATTAATTTACTCTATAATACCATTTGTAGCCCAGTTTTTTTAAAGCTCTTTTTGATCTATGTATATGTATTTTTGTCTGTCCTGTAATGGTTGTGTATGTTTGATGGTTTCTAGTATCCTCATGGATTTTGTTGAAAGAATGGAACCTAAGACTGCCAGTCTCTTTATTTTTATAGAACTTCCATTGATTTGGATAATGGCTCCATACAGATCCTCAAATACAAGTAATAGCTCTTAGTTTCTAGGGCGATATCTGTGTTTACCCTTAGTTCCTTCGAAACATATTGGAATTCTTTAATAGATCTGTTTGGTTTAGAAATCAAAATGTATCACTACTGGAATTAACTATTACTTACTAATCTAATTCTACCAGCCTCATTTGTTTCCCCCTTTCCATGTTATCTAGTATGTTTTATTCTCTCTACAGTGCTTCTGCTACAGCTGAAGAACAGTCAGCAGCTATATGATTTTTGTACTACTTCTTATTAAACAAAATTAAGAACTTACTAATTAAGAATTATTAAGAGATACTACAACATACTAAGAAAGCAAAGCAGGAACAGAATTAAAATAATGAAACTTTACAGTTAATTTCCACAGCTTTTGTAGTAAACACAACATACTCATTTTGATAGACTACAGAATAGATAATTAATAAGATAGTACACAGCAAAAATAATTATTGACATCGCTGTTACAATATTTTATATAGATTGCAAATTCCTTGAACCAGGGTCAGCCTTTGTTCTTTCCAAATAATGCCTGACACCTCACAATACTTACAGCTCTTTAAAAATAGAGTATAATGTCAGAGAATGAAAACAAGCTACATGACCAAAATTATAGAAACGACAGATTATTCATTTTCAGTTATAAAAAGCACAAGCTGGTAGAAAGCTGAGTGTTTCTGCCCGTCTAAACAAGAACTACAGTGGAAGTGAAATTAACATTTTTTAGGATATGTCAGAATTGTAACTTTTAAGTCACACACAGAGAGACATATATATATATGTATAATACAACTTCAAATGTATTTTGCTTTGCAGTCTAGTTTAGTTTTAAAGTTTTGCATAACATCTAAAATTTGCATTGTGTGGGAGCCACTTTTGAAGCATAAATAAGTACTATGTTTGAAATGGTAAAGAATTTCCATTTTGCTCTTATTTGAAGGCTTTCCATCTGTCAATTTATAAGGAAAGGTAACCAAAGTTTTTGTGTTTTCACAAGATATTTTGCCTTTTTCCAACAGACATTTTCTGATGAAAAACCATTAGACTGCCAAAAATCTTTTCCTGCAGCCTTCACCTGTGTAGAGGTTTAAGGAGTGAGGGAAGGAGCACAAACCCCCAGATAAACTTTCATCTTATTCCTACTGACTTTAAAATAAGATGGTATTCGCTATTGTGTTTCTATTCCTTCAAATATAAGTCAAACTTCACGAGTACTGGGTCACATTTCACAATCAAACAACGTTGACAGTGTGGAATATCATGGGAATGATCAAATTTCAGGTAGGAAGGCCAAGCTATGAGAGGATCCTTCTGTTTTTTTAGCACCGTATAGTTTTCCAGGTACATCTTGCCACTGAAAATATTACCCCTAAAGTACTGTTGTTATGTTTTTGTCATGAAAATGAAAGAGGCATAACTCAGAGAGCCTCAGGCAATAGTGAATTACCAAGGACTTTCCTATAAGTGAGTGAAATATAATTACACTCTTCAATAGGTGAGACGAAACACGTTTTGGGTAAAGAAAGGGAGGTAAAAAAGTATATGAGACAAATTGGCTGTACTGTACATTTATTGTTAGGAAGGAAGGTGAATGTGTATGAAAGGAGGAACCTGCAAAGCTTTTACTGCACAGCTGAGGACAGGCCTAGTTTGATATTTAAAAAAAAAAAAAAGACAAAAAGAAAAAAAAAAGAGCTTAATTTCTGCTAGTGTTGTTATATTAGTGATTCCTGAATCATCTAGCAGATTGCTAATAAGAGACCGTTTGACCATGCAGGGATGTGGGTGAACGCACATGCATACACACACATACACATCCCAAAGATGCACCCTCAAACCTAATTTTTATATGCAGGAACAATTCCCTAAGGCTGACATATAAGCCAGCTATTCAGCTCAACGTGTTTCACCTAAGGCACAGTATCTGACTCTTCTCTTACTCTTTTCATGTCGGTGAGTGGGGTAAAATACAGAAAAATAAGCTTCTTTCACTAGAGTATCCATTTACTTCCAATGGTTTACCTGACTCTGATATTCCATGGTAATTTAATCATGTCTGTTCTACCTTAACAAGGCTTTCAGTGTTAAAACATTTTCATCCTGGAATTTAGACTGATACCTTCCTCTTATTTAAACTACCATTGAAGTCAGTGGAGCTCTCACACTTTACTGTTTAGCCCATGCAATCTCATTACTCTGCTTCCAGACACAGAGCGGAAAAGTAACTCCCACAGACATTAACTGAGGTTACTAGGCTGAAGTCAGATCTATTTGAATATCCTGCAGTAGGAGAAATAATTCACAGGTTAGTAACATACTGGCATTGCATTCTACTATAGACATGATTACCTTTGATCGTTTTGTCTTTGCAAAGATAAACAAAACAGAGCAGTTAGTGTAATTACAATGTAGTTAAGTACAATTATGCTAAGAAAGAAAAAGGAAAGAAAATTCCAGTTAAGAATGATTGTATTTCAAAGAGTTGTCATTTTTAAGTAAAATTTACATCAGGAAGTGGTATGTAAATAAAGCCTTAAAATAAAAATTAAAAAATCACTTAAAACCACTTAGGAAAAGGAATAAAATTTAAGAACTGGGATTTAACGAACACATATTTTTCTCAAATGCTTTTTTAGTGCCAGTAAGAACAGTGAAGGCTTCCTACTGAATATAATTTGAATCCTAGAACCCCAGCAGAGGGTACGAAAATCTTTCTGACACACAAACCATAAAATTATAGAGATTATATTCTTCAAATTGATATTTTTCTCCTCAACCTCCTCCCCAAACAATGACATGATGAATAAAAGCTGTGGTGAGTATATGCATACACTCTACTCCAGAACATTTTTTTCTTCACCCATCTATGGGAATTACTCATAAAGTATTTGCTCAAACAGGTACCACCCAACCCAAAATCTTTGAAGACATAATAGGTATCGCTTGTATCAGCATGGAAAAAACAGGACAGTAGGTACTCTGGTCCAACCCCCCTGCTCAAGCAGGACCACCTATATCCAGTTACCCAGGACTATGTCCAGGAGTCTTCTGAATATTTCCAAGGATAGACACCCCACAATCTTCCCAGGCAACCTGTGCCAGTGCTCAGTCACCTTCACAGTGAAAAAGTGTTTCCTGATGTTTAGGTGGAACCTCCTGTGTTTCACTTTGTGTCTGTTGCCTCTGGTCCTGTCACTGGGCACCACTGAAAAAGGTCTGGTTCTGTCTTCATTGTTCCCTCCCATCGGGTATTTGTACACATGAATGAGATCCCCCTGAACCTTCTCACCTCCAGGCTAAACAGTCCCAGCCCTCTCAACCTTTCCTTATAGGAGAAATGTTCCAGTNGCTCAGTCACCTTCACAGTGAAAAAGTGTTTCCTGATGTTTAGGTGGAACCTCCTGTGTTTCACTTTGTGTCTGTTGCCTCTGGTCCTGTCACTGGGCACCACTGAAAAAGGTCTGGTTCTGTCTTCATTGTTCCCTCCCATCGGGTATTTGTACACATGAATGAGATCCCCCTGAACCTTCTCACCTCCAGGCTAAACAGTCCCAGCCCTCTCAACCTTTCCTTATAGGAGAAATGTTCCAGTCCCTTCATCACCTTTCCCTAGTCTTTCTTTGGTCATCTATGCGCTTAGATAAGCCCTTCTCGTTGCCTTTGACATATCTGGCCAGATTCAGTTCTACTTGGACTTTAGCTTTTCTAACTTTGTCTCTGGATGCTCAGTGTTTCTGTATTCCTCTCAGATTATCCATCCTGGCTTCCACCCTCTATATGCTTTCTTTTTGCTTTTGAAGAGGCTAAAGTCTGCTGTCCTAAAGTCTAGAGTTTTGAGCTTGTTTTTCACCTTCCTCCTTACCCTCTGGGTTCTGAACTCCACCAACTCATGGTTGCTGCAGCCAAGGGTGCCTTTGATCTTCACATCCCCAATGAGCCCCACATCATTTGTGAGCATGAGGTCCAGCAGAGCTCTTCTCGTTGACTCCTCTGTCACTTGGAGGAGGAATTTATCATTAATGCACTCCAGGAACCTTCTGAATGACTTATGTCCAGCTGTGTTGTCCCTCCAGCAGATATCGGAGTGGTAGAGGTCCTGTTGACCTGTGAGGCTTTTTCTACCTATCTGTAGAGGACCTAATAAAGTAAAACTGATTGAGTTCTCTGGGTAGTCAGCAAAACAGTTCAGTGCTCCACATAATGATACAGATGAGTTTGGAGAAAGGGCACAGTAACAGAAAGTTGCTGACTAGGAGCGAGAGATGAAATGTTCTCTGCAAAACCTCATTCTCTATAAGGTAATTCAGTAATTTCATTTTGTAAGTTTCAATGTCATTAAGACACATGCTCTACTCATACTACAAATAGGTTTCACACTTTGACGAAGAAAACATTACTTTTGTGATTTAACTCCCCCCTAAACCACATATTGTTCATGTAATTTATTCATTCTGGCAAGGCGAATAAAAAAACAGTCTTTAAACTTCGGTGTAATAAGAGTGGAATCCAGTGTAAAAATAAATTGGAGACAGAATTTAATTATTGCTTTTCTCTGCATGATTTGCTCCCTATCCCCTTTGCAAACTTACACTTATTTTAAATTCTTCTTTTATCCTTCATCTGTTGACACTATTTACATACAGAACTCTGATGTGTTTACCATACAATTAGAATAGATTTTCATTTTAATTAAATATCAATTCAGGATCACAGCTTCAAGCTATTTGTCAGAAATGATAGTGATCAATAGAAGGAGATGCTGAACAAAAAAGATAAATAGATTTTCTGAGTAGTCAAATATTTTTCATTTCTTCATGTACCCCATTTTTTAATAGAGGATGAAGAGAATAAATTTCTTGCTTCCTTTTAGTTATTCTGTGGCACATGTTTAGAAAGTTGAAATCAGAAGCTAATTGCCACATCATTATGCTTAATTGACATGCTACCTTTTTCTCTGTAACTCACCATGACAGGTTCATTTAACTGTGATGTGGTGACTGCCTGTCCCAGGAGTAAAACTTGCAGAAGCTGTGGGCAAATTCCTAAAAATAAAACTCAGTTAGTAACCCAGCATTCACACCAGACCCCTTGGGGCCATGCATCTACTGTCTTGCTATTGCAAACTCCGCATCACACAACCTTGTAATTTACAGCTTAAGTATGTACCATACTCAGTTTACACTTGATTATTTTTACGCTGACATAATTTTTGAGCTTCTGCAGTTTTTTCACCTATTGGCATCTCTCCCTTCATGGTATGTTTTTGGTCCTATCCCCTCTCAGTCTTTTACCATACTGAACAAGCAAAGCTTGTTTATTCTCCCCTCTTGAGGTAGTGTCCAGTTTCTGCTCAGCATCCTATCAGTTCTCTGCACCTCTTAAATTTACCTGCATTGAACATGGACGAACAAGGTTCAATGGGGGTGAGCCTACTCAAACACATGGCCGATCCACAGCAAACGTGTTTTAGCTGATACGTGTTTGTATCACAGTTGCCTTTTCCCATTTGCATCTAATTGGAGATATATTGGACATTATGTGATTGAATACTATATCCCATACCTTCTTTTAGGCCATTTCTAAGTATTTGGTTTCATTACACTATAGAAACTCTCACTGTTGGTTCCATAATATATCATCTTCCTTTTATACTGTTTGACTTTATCCATCTCTTAGTTGCCTCTCCCACCCTCTCTCTCTTTTCCTCTTCCTCCCTTCTTCTCCAGCTCCTCCTTCCTTCCTTCCTTCCTTCCTTCCTTCTTTCCTTCCTTCCTTCCTTCCTTCTTTCCTTCCTTCCTCTCCTTTGTTAGCCTTCATTTGCCTGTCCATATCTAACATCAACATCCATATGAAAACTAAGAGTAAAAAAATTTTCTTGCAATGAAAATTTTGTGCAAAGGGAATTCAAGTGATGAGAATCTTAGTGCTGAACAGCAGTTTCATGGATTTTTGCATTCAAAGTATTGCAAATAGTTATTACGCACATTTGTATGCATGAAAGATAATTGTTTCACACTTTGTAGGACATTATTCCTCAGAAATTAAATTACATGTAACTACTAAATTTTAAGTCTCGATGCTTCTTCAGTTTGAAATCTTAAATTTCAAGACATGAAATTTGAATAATGAATTTCAGTTTTAAAATACCTTTATTTTGAAGAGAAGTGAGCTGAGGAAGAGAAGAAAGGGAAATACAGTAGACGTATTCATAATAGCACCCTATTGGCCTGTCACACTGAGGTAACAAATGGAAGGAGACTATAATTTTGCAGAAGTTGGGAGACCAAACAAAAAAAGAAGTTCATTAATAGAAAGGTATCTTTTCCTTGTGGTAAATTTAAATCTGTAATAAAATTATAGACAGAGATATTTTACTACTGTTTTCACCTTTAACAGGCCCAAATTTTAACAGGATATTTCTAAAAATTTATTTGTATTTTACTTCTTTGTCTACTGAGTATCAATTTCTGTTTCATGTATGCTGTTCTCATAGTGATACCAATATATAGGTGCTCTGCATCTATGTACAAATATATGTATAATTTGTGTATGTATAAGTGCATGCATATACATGGTATGCCAAGTAATGGTTATTTAGAAAGTTCCATATTTTTATTATCAAGGGCTTCAGGTAATGAAAAATGAAATGGATGTGAAAGAGGAATTGAAAAGACAAGTGAGTGAAGGGCCAGAAATGGAGTATCAGTTAGTAACTAACTAGCCAAATTTTCATTTAACGAAGCTCTGGCTGAAGAGCTGAAGATCTTGTCCTGCTATGCCAAAGAATATTTATTGCTTAAAAAGGTATATTTGATGTAGCATATACAGTGATGCTGTGATTGGGATTCAGTAATATGTGTACAATTCACTCTAGCTGCAAAGAGTATGATTGAAATTCTTTTATGGCTCATTAAATAGCTTCTACAAACCAGCTCTTTTATCTGTGTCAAATGGTATTCCTCTTCACATGTAAATACCATATTCTTATGTGAATATTTGCATGTCCATGTTTATCATTCACATTTCCATGAGTATCCAAGCATGTGGACTAATTTTCCAGTGCAGTTTCTTACAGAAAACAGATGTCAGAATTGGAAAGACTGAAAGAATCCAGATAGTAAGACTATAAGAAGTTAATTTTTAATTTTACAATATTTGCCCAGCGTCAAAAATAATAACATTTAACCAGAGCCCACTTTGATTTCTACAAAGTAATTATTTCATAAGATGTGCTAAATGGACCTGTTTTAAAAATGAGGTTGAATCAAAATCTATTTCTTCATATAAAAAAATTACTGTAAAGTCTCACCTTATTGTAACACTGCAAAGATCAAAGACGTTGCGTTGTTACTGAGCACTGTTAAATGTATTTTTAGGCATGACATGATAGGACATGAGTGATTAGGAATGTTCAGTGTTTAAAAGTTATAAATGAAAATCCAAATAATAATCAAGTTTTCTGTATAGATCCGTATGAATTAATTCAATCAGAATTTTATCTAGTCACAAATAGTCTGGAGACTTAATTGCTAATTAAATGTTCACAATAGAATTTTAATTTACTTTAGCTTTGTAATTTTGAAATGTGCTGGACCAATACAAATATCCACATAGATTTTAAAAAAGGAAAACTTCTTTTAAAAACCAGAATCCTATTCCCAGTTGCCAGCCAACTGAAAAATATCAGCATGTAAACACAAGGTGGGACTTAAACACCACAAAAGTTCTTCAATAAAGGCATTTAGTCCAGATTTCTAGATTTTGCAGGTTTGAAAACCCTCTACCTTCCATCTTGGCAAGACTTTTTTTTCCCCTTCTTTTCCCTTATTTTAATATGTTTTGGCAATTTCAAACTTGTTCTGAGAAGGATTTTCAGGGCTGTCAAATCTGAGCCTCATCAATATCTCTTCCTGCCCTCTCATGTCCCTCAGCTTTTCTACCTTTGCCTCATTGCCTGTAGTTCAAGTAACATATCACAAATAGCGTTATAAGCATGAATAGAAAAATCACTTGTTGATCTATCTAACATCATTCAAGGACATGGGCGCTGGTCCAACAGAGTATTTAGTGTCCTTACTGTTACTTAGGCTTCCAATGTTCTTCTAAAATCTCTTTCACTGATGTTTATTACCTCACAATTGGGGTGGACTAAAAGCATGCCCACAGGCAATTAAGGAAATTCAGCTAATGGCTGATAATTTATTAGGCCACTGTAATTCAATTCCATCCTGTCATGTGCCTTAGCTCTTAGCAAGCTCTTTCAAATGAAGTCAATTCAAAGGCTTTACTTAGTATGTTTATGGTGGCATAGACAGGCCTTATCAAATTTCTCAAGGATATGTTATTACATAATGTTTTAAACAAAATTACAACCTTCCTTCCTATTCATGCAGGCCAGAAGGATTACTTAAAGCTATTTAAAAAAAAATTTAAAAAATCAGAGATTCTCCATTATAATGTGTTGTATATGACAGTGACATTTAAAATGGAATTTTCCCCACACATGGTGATTCTAGGGGTGCTAATTAAGCAGTCCAAATCTTTCTTGTGTGTGGTTGTAAGTATGCCACTGGGTCAGCTGGTGGGTAGCAACCGCCAGATAGTGATGTACTTTGGACCCGGTCTAGTAAACTCTTGTTCCTCTGAGTCACCCTTATGTATGTGACTGTTCCCATGGCTGCTGAAAATTCCTACACACAAAAATTGTACAGATTGATCCTGACCAGCTTTTGCTTTGGGTAACAGCTGAAATTGAAAATCTGTCTCTAAGCGTCTTTCTCTTGAAAAAGATGAACTTGCTGGAATGTTTGAAATGCCAAATTCAGCAAGAACAAAGATAACTCTGTGGGTGAGTGTGACTCAGGTCCTAAATTACTTACAGTGAAACAGGTTGGCAGTGTCATTTACAGAAAAGCAGGTGTAATGTTACAATTAAAATGCTTCACTTCCCAGTCCCACCCACCGCCTCCCTGTGAGAAACCCACCACCTCCCAGCTCCCAGTAGGGCTGGCGCCCATAAAACAAAAAAAAAATACGGTGAGGAAACCAGAAACTGAGTTTGTACGAGAATTATTTCTCAGGAAAGGCAGGAAAAGATGGAGGCAGGGAAGCACCCTCGGTGGTTAGTATAACAGTAGTATTTCTAGAGTGATCCAAATGATGGGACTACGATGTATCCATTAAGGACTTGTTGGGCAGGTGGTGGATAAGACAGAATTTTGTTTTCAGAGTAATGAAAAGCCAAAAATGTCTGCTAACACTGACAGTTGTAAACACTTTCAAAGTACAGTACAAAGTGTACAGAAGAAAATCAATAGTAAAGAGAGTCAAAGCATCCATATATACCAGAAATAAACTAGCACAGTAAATTTTCTGCAGTTTGCCCTCCTTTCTTATTTGTTTGAAAAGACAGTCTGACATAAAGATTGTTTCCATCTTTTTGTGAAAGTCAGGAAATACAGCCTGTGCCAGGAAAAAAACCCACCCTGAACTGAGGTTTGAATATGCTGTGTACTCTTTCCTCATAGGGAATCACGACATAAAATAATCATGGAGTGAGGGAGAAGACAGATGAGTGAAGAAGGCTAGTTATGTACCAATGACAGAGATCATATTTCAGCAATTGTGAGCCAGACCAAACCAATCTCTGTAAAAGAAGTGGTAGCTGAGAACTGTACAGCTGTATGAACACCTCATTGAAAACTGTATTTCTGTTGTCTGTGTGGCTGTGTTTTAGAGCTGATTTTTTTTGGTGCTGTGTCTGCTTGTGTGTGAGAGGAAGAAAGATTTAAATGGACTAAAAAAGAAGGAATGACAAAGTGAGTCAGTCATCTAATATTTGCAAACAGTTTTTTCAACAATTTTTTTCCATGGAAAAACAATACATTTGTCCACATATTTTTCCTTTATTTGTTCAGTTCAAATTGAGAGCCAAGCGATATAGTGATGTCTTGAAAGAGGTCAAGATTTGAAAGATAAATAAGACTGTAGTGGCACAAAGGACTATTAAAATATATCCATTGAAGAGG
This sequence comes from Chionis minor, assembly GCA_013398295.1. Lineage (NCBI taxonomy): Eukaryota > Metazoa > Chordata > Aves > Charadriiformes > Chionidae > Chionis > Chionis minor. The sequence goes on from VZSF01001209.1 coordinate 77,171, forward strand.
GAGGGATATAAAGGGATGATTAACTTAATGCTGAAACTATTTTAGACCAGAAAAACAGATTTTCGAGAAAACCTCTCCCTTCCAAGGTGACTAAAAGGGAGATGAACCCTTGAAAAAACAGGTTTTAATGACTTCAGTAGTTTATTAACTTAGGTATGTGGCTGAAATGCCTCAGAAAGCTACCCTACTTGGGTAGGACTTAACCCTTACATTAAGAAATCTATATGCAAATACCTATGTGTTGAGGAAGTTTGAAGCAAGTGCCTAAACATAAGCATCTCTTGCCATGCTGTGTCCTCCATCTGCCAGTCCAGGTGCATGGGATTGTCCCAGGACTTGTGTCACTTCAGGAAAGCCCTATTTAGATGTCACAGATACCAGAGAGCACCTCAAATGCAGATGTGTATTTATTTAAGTGTTACCTACCCTGGATGACTAAAGCTTCATTATAGATAAGGGAGATTCAGTCAATAAGGTGAGTGGAGCCTGGAGATTTGGCTGAACACGTGTAGGTTTTTCTTTTAAAAAGAGCAGATGCCACTAATCCTGTCAACTAAGATTTCAGCTCAGTTTCCTGAATGCAGGTGTCTTGTGGCACTTTCAGATGCCATAAAATATACACAATATCCACATACAACACAGGAGAGCTGGACATCAGACTTGATTGACACAAGTGCTCCAAATACCAGTAGATGTTTATGCTAAAGTGACCTAAAAGATACCTGGAGTTCTTCTGATTAAAACAGGAGATTAGAAGCTGAGCAGATGTGTCAATACCTACATGTAGGTGTCTGCAGTGCAGACCTAAATCCTGCCCTAGCATTTTTGGTTGGTTTTTTGGTTCTGTTTCCAAAACAGACCATATATTCCATGATTTATTTCCCTTGTCAATGTAAAATGAAAAGAGAGAATTTTAAAAGATGGAGTTTGGGCCTGAGCTCACAAAGGATACTTCTGGCACAGCAGTTTGCACAAGGATGTTATTTACACAGCACTCAAGAATATTGTTTATTTGAGTATTGAGTATTGATTTTTCTGCTCATAGCTAGCTTTTAATTAATTGACTTCTTGCAATGTTAAGATAACAGCGGTGTGAACAGGCAGAATTGAACCTTGGTCATAGTACATGGGCTATGCTTTTCACTCTGCTACTCACTCTATATTAGCTTAATAGCTAATAACCTGTCCTGAAGTGACAATCAGGTCCTCTAGCATAAAGTTTACTGGAAAATAAAGACAGAACAAATCCAAAGGCTTCATCTTAATTAGGAGCAGAGACAGGCTTCGGGAAGATCTGTGAAATGACCAAAAAAATTTTTTTTTGGCCTTTGTCAACAGGATTCCCGAGGAACCTCTGAAAGAAATAAAAACTGTGTATGTCCACTGGAGAGACTGAGGTCTTTCCATTTGGTATTTGGTCTTTCCATGGTACGCCTTTGGCCAGAATTAATCTTCTCAGGAGGATTAGATGGTGCAGAGAGATATAAATTATATGTAACTGTACCATTTTGTGGAAATTTGGTCTCTGCTGTCAACTCGGACCACTCTGGAAATTTCCTGCTCGGTTTTATTACCTACTAAACTGCTTTACTGTAAGGCTGGAAGCGATAAGTTTTTTGATGTCAGAACTCACAGGATAATACTTTCTTGAATGGCTCACAGCTGTGTGAATGATGATATTGTCTGCTACTAAAGAAAAATCAGAGATATGGTCAGTGTTTGTTATCATGTCATTTTATACATCATTTTATCACTTGCACTATCTCCAGCACCTAGAATTGTCTGCTCAAAGCTTTTATCCCCTTTATTGTTAGTTGCTGAGTTATTGCTAGCGAAAATTGCATTTCCTCTTGAAAATGTGTAGTGATGTAGTTAATCAAAGTAAACAGTAAAGGGACGCTGAACTCCACATAAGCTAAGAGTCTGATTCTGCCACCCATGCTTCCATTGAATAGCTCTTACTGAAGTGAATACCCTCACAGAAGATAATTGAACTATTCAGATGAAAAAATGTTACCCACTGTGTACAGGCATTGGAGACTTCTTTTCTGTATACTAGAGAGAACTCACAAAGAATTATGAATTACAGTAAACACGAGTGATAAGTGGGATTATTTTTAATTTTGGAGAATGACAGAAAAAGTTTTCATCTGTTAGTTTTCTTAAACTTCTTATGTCTGTCATGTAATTGTTGGCAAGCAGCAACTGTACTTGCCTGGTGATGTTGAACTGTCAGTCCAGCTCATCTCTCTGATAGTAATGCGATACTTTTTAATAGCCCGTAATAGCTGCTACTGAACTTTGCCTCTCCTGTAGAGCAGGTGGAGAGATGATTTTATGAGAGGCACTGACACCTCTGAGTCTGTTTTTCTGATAGCTTCTTCTAGTCAGTTCTGACGAATGACTTTGCTGCCTGCATATATTTGCTAGGCAAAACAGATTTGCAGCACATGTAAGTATACATTTCAATATTTGAAATCTAGCAGATGAGGCCCCTTGATTGTTAAAAGAAAATTTGGATTTCAAGCGGCGTATGTTATAGCTTCCAGAAACTAGCTCTTAAATTAACGAGTCACTGAGTTCTTCAAAACTTTTTCAAGTGCTGATTAACAAGGCAATGCAAACCCTTTACAACTTTTTGCCCTTTCCCTTTATTAAATGCCTGACATTTAGCAAAATTAGTTGATAGAATATGATGAGTCTTACTACGTGTGCTGTGTGATGGAACATGATGCAAAACCTAACACAAAATCTGAACTAAAATATTGCCATTAGTTTGGACACCCACTGTTTAATGTGATTTTTTTTTCTGAAGAAAATTACTCACAGGAGCAAAGTGTTCCAAGAGGATGTGGTATTGCAGGAGGGTGGCACAGCTCCCCATTAATCTTTTTCCAATTAGAACTTAGGAACCGTTCTGGTGCCTGGAGGGTTTTGAGATTTCCTCAAATGTTACCTCTCCATTAGCAGCTTTAAAGTATTTACTCTCACACACACACAAATAATAATAAAATAAATAAATAATAAAAAAATTGTCTCCGAAGGAGTGAAAGTCAAGGTGGAAACAAGAAACAATTCAAATGTCTGAAATATAATGCAAAGAGCCAAGGCAACAAAACAGAGCAGATAGAATTACTGGCGTGCTGGGTTGATAATAAGCAATAACAGTTGTTAGAAATACATTGCAATAATTATCCTGAATAAAATAAGTCATGTGTTTTAGTGGGAAAAACAAGGTAAGGAGGGAATTCATGTAATAATATTGTGTATTGATGATGTATAAAGACAGGAAAGTGGAAAGAATTGAGAAAACATAAACTGCTAAGATATCAAAATGTGACCTGAATGAATATCAAAACAATTCTTTTGAGGTAGTGTTAGAAATAAAATATGGATGGCTATGCTCAGACTGGACAAGTAGAAAAATAAACTAAAATTCATATGTTTGAGTTTCAAATCACAAATACATTTGGAGAGAGTTAGCTATAGAAAATAAATTTTGATCTAGAGCAGACTCTGTTCACATCAAATAGACAATGAACAAAAGGGGACCTTTTCTGTTCCAAAGAACCAGCTTGGGCAAATGGAGGAAAATGTTTAGTGAAGTCAGCTAGACTGAAACACACCTGACCTTAAAAAAAGCTTGACTTTTTTTAAAATGCCAGTGGTCCAAAAATGATTTGAAATTGTAATGGCTCTTCATCTATTCTTTTAATATAGATTTTGGACATGACTTCCAGACAAAAATAGATAAACAAGAACTACAGACAGGGCTTCAGTGATTAGCTAAGAGTTAAGAAAGATCAGAAAAAGAATGTAATCAGTAAAAAAAATCCTGAAATGTAGGAGTTGACAAAATTCAAGTTTATTTAGCACTTGTGAAGGAAATTAAAAGAAATATTGATTAGTTTTAAAAAAGGGAGGAGCAAGAAGTGTGATATTTATATTGGGTAGACACCATATAGCTAATATTCAAACCACCTGTGACCTTATTTGCCTGAGTATTAACAGATATGATAAAACACTAGGGTCAACCCAGGATGGCCTGTGAAAATGAGGTATGGCAATAGAAATGGCATCATTTAATTCAAAAAAATTATTACAGTCAATTGGATGATCTCAGTAACAGATTAACTGTGAAAACTAGCACATAAAATGAGATAATGAGGATTCAGATAATAAGTCTATTCAGTGAAGAACAGTACTGTTCTCCACAATACGCCAAAACAAGTTGTGAAGGATAAGAAAAATTGAGGAAATGAGAATGCTAGCAAACCTAAAACATTTTTGATAAGGTAGTATATGTTCCCAGTAGGGGAAAAAAACAAAAAAATCTCTTTGATCTTCTGGAAGAAACAGATATGCCACATGGGAAACTATTAATTATATGAAAATTAACAAATTGTCCCAAAGTTAAACAACGTGGTATTATGCTAGGAGGTGAAACTCCTATCCTGAAGGGAAATTGTCAACAGAGATCCACAAAGGGATTTGAGAACAGATACAAATGTTACTTATTTTCTTAAAAAAATGTGGGGAGGAACGTGAAGATGCAAAGCTGGGAGCCACTGTAATTCAAAAGGCTGGTCTATTAACACAGGAAGAACTAGATGTCTTTGAGAAAAGAATTATAAAGTGGAATGAAATATAGTTTTATATCATGCAATATCATGCACGTAGATTCTATCAGGTGCAAAATGACCACCTGGAAATAGTAACTTAGTGGATTTATTACTATAAAGATGTCCCAGAGCCATGAATGAGATGTACTTTTGCAAAGGGTAAATATGATAGCAGAATGTTAAAGATCATGGAGAAAGCAGAGAAATACTAACTATATAATATAATAGCAAAAAACATGTTTCCTAATTGTGGGAAGATTATTCTGAATAGGATCACCCATAATGAAGGCTAACAAAATAATGAAGATAACTTTATGAATTAACTTTTCGGCTTAACTGGCTTGCAAAAGGAGAAGCCAGATGACTTAACAAACAGGTCCAACTAAAGCCATATAGCCGGGGATACAAAAGTTTGTACAGTTGACTTTACCTCTCTGGAAGACCTAAGTCTCACATCTGATCTGATAGTTACAGATCTAGTAGGAACACCTGAGAAAATTTTACAGATTCTTCTTTCTTTACTGGCAGAGAGATTTCATTGCCACAGAGATCCACAGCCAGCTGAGATGTTGACCAAGATGTATGTACACCAACTGACTGAGATTATGTTTTAATTAAGAAGAAAAGGCTCATATAATTGAAAACTCAGTGGTTACAATAGCTGTGGGAAGGAAACTGTCCTCATTTATTCTATGTCTTAAAAATTTCTTCTAGAATAATCCATATCAGTTAAATTAGATATCTGCAGGCTTTCTCAGATGTAAGGGTTCCATAGCATTAAGTGTGACTACAGGCAGAGTTGGAGCTTTCGTGAATTCAGAGGCAGCACAGATTTTACAAGATCTCTGATGTCTTTAACACTAGGAGTTCTGCAGGTACTGACAGGTAAAAGCACAGCAATCATTTTATTCAAAGTAAGCATTTGTGTGTAATATAAGCACTTGTGCTCAGTCCTAGGAATAGCATTAATCCTTTGAAACTCCTTCCAGCAACTCCTTCTTCTGCAAAACCAAAAAAGCATTAGCATGCTGAAGAACTCTTCGCTATGGCACCAACATAGGCCTTTAAATTGAAAAAGACTCTTAATCTCTTCTGTCTTCCTGCTAAATCTGGTCTGCAGGATGTCAATCATTTTGTTCAAGCAAAAGCACAATGAAACCTTTCTGAATATCGGGATTGAAAATGACCTCTCTGAACTAGGACTTGTCGGATGAGCTATGGAAAAGTCACAAAGGTAGATGCTGAAGGAGCATTTGTCCATGTCCTCCAAGTATCAGAATATACATTGCAGATGGACATTTCTTTGTTTTCTAAACCTTGAAGAGAAGATCTCCGTACCGAATATCTCTGTGAGGTGCTGTTCTCCCAGATATGCTCATACACAAAAAACTTTGTTCTATTCAGCCAAGGTTTTTTATCTCTGACCTAGCTGGTAGGGGGTCACCTATTGTGAACTGCTGTGCCCAGATTGGTTACACGGTCTGAGAAGAGCAGAGAGCCAACCATAAATTTTAAAGCTTGTAGGATTTCATGGCTGAATTGCTTGCTTGATTTGCTTTTATTGAAGATCAAGAATTTTAGCAGTAACATAAACAGGATTGAAATATTAGACAATTCACTCATGACTTTTTCCCAATTAAATGATGTACAAGAGGTATGATTGATTTAATCTGCTTTTAGTTGTTGGCAAAGTGTTCTTCTATCTAATTCTGTTTATCTTAGGCTTTCTCTATAGATGGTAGAAAAATGCAGTCACTTTTAGGGGTGTAATTGAACGGGAAGGTTTGAGAAGAAACATACTCCAATTTTCAGTTTTGAGTTAGACTTATTATTCTGTTGTGTTTTCATTTAATTTGCTTGACATTCTACTCTGTATTCAGCAGAACAGCTATTTGCTTGAGATGAATTTCAATTACCTTCTCATCAGTTGTTTCTTAAATATTATATTTCTTCCTCTTCTTCAGGAGATTTCTCATACATTATAGAATTCCAATCAGCATTCCTCAGAGCATTCAGCTTTCTTTCACCGTCCTCTTTCTCAAAGTCAAAACACTTTTAGTACACAGCATTCTCTCATGAGTATTTCAAACTCAATGATAAGCTGATAAGTAGATCCAGGATGCTCTGTATCTTAAATGTGATTTCTTACATTCAGCTCATTTTTTAGGATCAGGCATGGAATAGCCTTGGACTATAAAGCCTGTTCAAGGAATTACTGGAAACAAAACAAGGCTGCGCTAAGAATATGCAACTTTTAAGGATGTGTTCTTCTTCATAATTGCATTCCTGTTACCCTAATCAATATCAGAGTAATTAAAATGCCTCATGATCAATGTTTCTCCCTTGTTCAGGAGGTGTCTCTTATCTCTAAAAGGTTGCCATGATCTACTTTTTCTAACCTCACTGAATGTTCCTTGACAAAAGTCATTTGACTCCCTATTTGGCTATAAATTACACTTAAACTGCCTCTATTGTCAGATAAAATTATACAGTTTTTCCTTTCATACTACATATAATTGCCATATAACTTCATTTTTCTATGAACTGCATGGTATTTTCACTGCAAGAATATTTTAAGTTTTTATCAAGTAATTTTATTATCCTGAATCTAATATTCTTTCTCCAGCCTCAGGGAGACTATTACTTTATGCATGTGTTTTTAACCACCCCTTCCATACTCACTGTCCCCACCAATGAGCATTTGGCTTGTTGCATGCTGTGAGTTCTGCCAGGAGATAAAGCACAACCTTTCAGCCACTATAAAAACTGAATGATCGTAGCTTGATTTGGGTGTCTTTACCAAGTTGTATACTTGGTCAAAAGCCCTGCATGGAGTTCATCTGACTTGGGAATCTAAAAATTAGACACAAAAGGGTGAGCCAGCTACCTGAAGCTCCCTCTCTAGTCATTGCAGGGAGATATCCGCTTCCAGAGAGATACTGACCTTATCCTCATAGCGGGATGTGGGAAGGTCAGATGATTCATCCTCTGGAAATGCCTGATATTGACAGCACTCAACTATGTGAGATGGATCGCACTGGTGGATTCTCTGCAGCCTCACAGAATCAGAAGGATGACATGCTGTCAAACTAATATCTTTAAGGTCTTGGTCTTACTCCTTTCCTCTACTTGCTCATCTAAATCCTTCTCTGTGTCCTGGCAACTATGGTGAATAACAACACCTGGAGTCCAGCCACCAAATATTTTCTCTGCTCTAACTGCAGTTGCAGCCCTTATGGTGTTCTTCGGTGGTATCCCACGAAGTAAAAGCCACACCAGTATTTCTATTTCTAGGAAAGATTTCTAATCTCTTTTGATTGTGGCATGTTTTTTCCCTGTATCACCAGCATAATGTGCAGAATAGATGTATCAGGTGATTCCCAATCTTATAAAATTTTTAGTAATATCTTCAGCTTTTCTGAACTTATTCTTCTCCTTTATCTCAGCTCATCTGACAGAAATGGCTATCTATAAAGTGTTCTATTGACCCTTCTATTATCAATACACCTCTATTTTTATGTTCAATAGCTTTGCCGCAAGTTAAGTCATGCCCAACCGTTCTCAGGCTTACTGATATTCAGTGCCTCAGTTCTCAGACTATTGTTCCACTCTCCTCTTCTGACTACTCCCCTCACCCTTGCTTCTTTTCCAGGCATTTGCTTAGTCATTGCGTTTTCTGCTGCTTTACTTTTTTTTTTGCACTGGCCCTCAGAAGTAATCTTTTGGCTGCACATTCACAGCTTGTCTGCTTTTCCTGGTGTCATTGCTGCCTTTGCATTTAATACTAACCACGTCGTCTGTTATTCTGTCATATCCATTGATCTTTACAAGAAAACCAACCAGTGCCTCTAATTTAGCTGTCTGATCTTCTAGTACCACAGCTAACTGACAACACTCACACACAAAAAGTATTTTTGAATGTCTTCAGCTTGATAGCCAGGAACATTTCACAGTCAATATGTTTCATTATATATATCCTGAACTTCACAGATACTTCCAAATGAAATAATTCACAAATAATCTTCGCTTAACCTCTGAAGGGATAAAATAATGGTAACTAAATGGTAAGGTTTAAGATACTTTCCAGGCAGGTTTTAACCCTTGTGCGTAAATGCAACATCTTCAATTTGGAAGAAAACATAAAAGAGCATTCTTTATTCTTTAACTTTGAAATGACTGAGCATAAACTGTTTGCCAGTCTCAAAGAACAGTGAAGAACCTGGTTCTGCGCATTCAAAATCTGCAGATTATCTTGTTAAAAAAAAAAATTAAAAATTAGGTACTTGTCTGCTGCATCAAGTGAGGTGAAGCTGGGTGCCCAGGCATCAAAACCCATGCAAACATGCTGACACATTGACAGAGCCAAGCTAAAACCCCTGCCTTAATGTTGCTGTGACTGCTACTTCTCATTGCAGGACTACATCAGGCTGCTCTGCCCATATTGTGCTCAATATTTACTCCAGCCTTTCAGTTTTTGACACGCAGGTTTAGAGCAGGATGACAGCCCCCTCCTTTCTGCATAAATTGGGGATAATAGATTAATTGTAAAGAGTAGAACTAGGTAAAACAAATAATTGGAGGCTAAAGTCATTGCACGAGACTTGTTATGCTCGAGTGTCTTGCCTGTCTTTTCCTCATTTTAAAATAACAGTCTGTATTTTATGGTTTTGTATATTTATTAGTATAAGGTTTAAAACCTTTTATGAAAAACTATCCAAAACTTATTTTCCCATTTTTTTTTTACACTGGAAAGAGACCAAATGTATATCTTAGGAAACATAGAGTAAATAATAATAAAAAAAAATCTGGCCAACAGTTTTGCCTTGTTTTTCATTCAGTTCATATACCTGTACAAGAAAATCTAAATAAAACTAAATGTTTTAAAAGAAGGGCTTTTCTGTTTATAAAAATAAAATGTGTATGATACATTTAATTTAAAATCTTTACAAGACATATAAAGCAAAATAATTCATCAACAAGTTATCAGTTCTCAAAAATTAATATTTTTTTTCTGATAAATTTAAGGGAAAAGCAACTAGAAATAAAGAAACTAACTTCCCGTGGTTTTGAAATTCTAACAATAACATTAATTAGTTTTCATTACCTTTGTTAAAGCATACTTCAGGAATTTGTGGACCAAACAAAAAATAAACAAAAGCATATATCAATGAGCTGTATTTTTGGATAGACAACCTATCAGAGCCTAAGCCACTGTCAGATACAGGGCCCTTAAAAAGATAAGCATAACTCTCCTGTCCACATCTAAACCATCTTCTTTTGTGCCCCTTTCTACCTACATTCATTTCTGAAGGCCTTTTAAACTTCTTAACAGATAAAACAGTGACAAGATTTTATCATCATGCGCAAAACATGACTCCCTTGTGCTGCTCTGCAAACGCTCTCAGACTTCCTTGGTGTGAAAATTAGATTTCCACACCTGTTAGTTTAATGCTGAATCTTTTATATATTATTATTAATTAACACCCCCCCCTTATGTTGTTCCTGTATGATGCATCATAAAAACGTGCCTTTTTTGAGCAGATTTCTAGATTTTAAGATCAAGTTTGTGGATTTGGGGAGATGACTGTGACAAAGTTGAGAAATAGAAAGTGTGTGGAGATTGTCTAAATAAAATAAATTTTTGATATTATGATAATACCTGGAGACGTATCTTAGCAAATAGAGCTTCTGTGAATGACTTCTTTTAGCCACAAACTATTAGTTTCAGGTAGCGTGTGATACCTCAGGTATGATAAGGTCCTCAGTGACCTTGCCAGGAGATGAATGGGTGAAAACATTGCAGTCAATACAAAAAGCAAGCAGAATATTTAATTTTAGCAACATTCTGTACTTGCATTGTATCATATATATGTTGTATTTATCATCTAATTTATCATATTTATTTTTTGCTTCCTAAAAGATTTCCTCTAATGTAGTAACACCTGCCTCTCAATTAGTTAAGTTTGCTTTAAAGAAAAGTAAGGAAGCTTCAAGTTAGGTGTTAAGACTAACTTATAAATTGTAATTCTGGAAAAAAAAAAAATTGTTTATGGAAAGTCCATTGCTGGACTAAAGATAGATTAGATAAATATCTGTCTGATATAGACTTAATTGATCCAGCCTTGGGTAACAGAGATGAACTGGATAACCTCCTGAGATCCCATTCAGCCTTAATTTTCTGTGATGCTATCCTAAGAAGCATTTCAGAAGGACGTCAGAAATTTAATCTTTGAAACTTATGAAACACTTGAAAACACTGTGAAGTAGGTTCACACCTGATTCTTTTTAGAGATACTGGATCCGCTTGAGTACTTTTTTCCGCTTGAGGCTGCTTGGTCCTAGATACCTCCCTTTTTTTATGTACCCAAATATAACAAACACTTAAATAGAGAAGTTAAGTTTTCTGATATTAAGGTTTGCACTTGTTGAACTTTATTTGCGAGTTTATTTTATGCAATGATGTACATTGGTGAAAATATTCTTCCTGACCTATATGGCAATCAGCCTACACTCTGAAGCATGACATTTGATTACCTTGTCTTAGCATGCAGAACTGCAAATGTTATTAATGGTCATAAAATTATCCAACCCTTTTAAAAATCAGATACAGTATTTGACTTGATGACCTTCTGCAGTCATGAAATTCACATTCTGATTGAAATTGTATCAGTCTGGAGGATCTGATAGAGCTCTGGTGCAAGTGTCACAGCTTTGCCACTGAGGTGGAAAAGAATCTTAATGAGCTGTTATGTAGGCAATGTAAGTATCTTTGAGTTTCACTGTTTTCTGATTTATTCACAGAATATAGAGCATAAAATGTAACTTTCGGATATCTTGCATTTTCACCATTAGTAAACAGGTAATGTGTGAGAGTTTACTAGCTTGCTTGTCCTTTAGCAGCACATTGCATCCACTGGAGCAGATGCCATATGAAAACCAGTGTGGTGAGCAATACAGATGTAGCAAGGGGAATCGTATTTATGCACGTCGTGTAATCACGGTCATATGGGACATGAAGAGTTTTTTTACTTATTTTTTTTGAGTGTGAAGAGCAGAAGGATGCATTGTATTGTACTAAATGCTCCAAAACAGGAGTTGCTAGAGTGGCTAGGACTGCTTAAGCAGGAAAAAGGACTCCTCTTAATTTGGAAACCTGATGGCAACATGTCAACATTATGAATTATTTAATTGCCAATTATCTGAAGCATCTGCTTATCCCTCAGAGTTAAACCATTTTTCATATGGCCAATCCCAAATCTTGCCCACATGCTAGCAAAACTGAAAGCCATCCATAATGTAATCAAATTATTTGCTTCTAATATCAGAGTCATCAGCAATGTATCAACTTAAGCATTTGTGATGGAAAATGGTTTTCCAGCATGGTTATTATGCAGAGGGTTGGTCAGAGTGTTTAAGCTAAAACAGCCACACAATTTGCTCACTTCATAAGCGTTCAAGCTTCTGCGTAGCTGGAGACAGTCACCGTTCCTGTAATGCAACCCTTTTCAGAGGAGGCTCAGCTTTATGATTCCAGTGAACACAGGTTGTTGGACGAAACCTGAGAAATTTTTCTGCTGGTTGTCTCTAGGTTAGTCCTGCACTTGTTACTGGGGAGTAATTCTCCAGAGACACACGGACAGTGGGGAGTGGTAAACACCATCACCTATGCAAGAGCACAGGAGCATACCTTAAACCCCACAAAACTGCTCAGTTCTGTAGCATGTTACCATTTCCTAGGGGTCCAGGCCCAGCTGTGCAGGGTCTCTATGTCCAGGGCTGCTGGTCCATGTCTGCAGTGCCAGATCCTGGACACAAGAGTCTCCAGGTGCTGAGACTGAGATATGTCTGCCCTTACTGCTGGCTGGCAGGGAGACTTTACGTTGGATGTGTGGAGAGTATGGTCTCCTCTGGCAACTATTGTGCAGACGTGCACACACGCAACATCTAAGTCCAAGACTCTCACATGTATGTGGGAACTTTGCTGGGCACAGGGACCTTCTTTCAAACTTTAGATGACTTGAATTAGGTGATTGAGGTGGGCGGTTGATATAAGACCTCAGATGAACAACAGCAAGAGTGTTACAGTGTTTTTACTTCTCCTTTCCATTTTCTAACTTGTTTGAGATGATAGTTACAACTTGCTCCCCTTCAAGTCAAGCATTTTCTATGGAACTTGAATCCAGCTTAAGGCAGAGTTCACAGACGGCACAGGCTGTGTGTGTTTTCCCTTCCTTGCATCCTGCTGCCTTCCTCTCCTCACAAAGGCTGAGAAACTCCAATCTAGGCACTGCTTTTTTTCTCTAGATAACTTCAGCTCACTGGAAGGAGTAGATACTTCAGGTTAGTTTGACATTTTAATCTCAGCAGTTTGCTTTTTATATTGAATCACTATGGAAGATCAAATATAAATTGCAGGAGGGCTATTCTTACCAGGCTACTGCTCAGGGTAGTGTGTAATGGTAAACACTTCTAGATTGGGCATTTGAGAAATGAATAAATGATACGGAGAACTGGAACTGAAGAAGAAAGATTATGTTTTTACCAAATACATTAGATCCCTGCCTCAGAGTAAAAAAAAAACCCCACCACAGCAACCAGGTATGGCAGCCCTGGGGACACAGATCCCTCTCTACAGGAGAGGCTGTTGCTGACTCTTTGATTACATGTTATGTATGAAATGGCCCCATATACTCAATCTTTTGATACTCATATCTGCTAAAAATTCCTAATTTGGCAAGGATTAAACGTTGTGGGCTCTTTCGTTGTGAACTGAATCTCTCAGACACCAATTAACATTTCATTGCTAAGACTAGTCGATTTGTTATTTGTAGCTCTGGCCAAATTTCTGCATTTGAACTTTAAAGGCTTTGTTTGTATGGTCTGTAACACAGCAGAAAATGACAAAAACAGCTAAATCCTCAGTAAATAACATAAGCTAGAAAGGGCCAGCCTGCTGCCGAACTAATATGATCCCCTTTCTGTATTATTGCAAGCTTTACTCATTTGCTGTTGTTTATAAATATCTGCAAAGTACAGTCCTGCTGACAGCCACTTAGATACGTTGGAAAAGCCTGAAGCCACTAATAGGCTTGATTTGCTTGTCAACAAATAGGTGTTGAGTGCTATTTGAGATGTCCAAGTGTCCCAGAGGGCACTTAAGGGCTGCTTCAGGAGGGCACAGATCTCTCTCAAGTCCCATGTTATGTCTTTCAGTACAGCATCTCTGGTATCCTAAGACATCCCAAATGGCACATAATGGCATGTGTGGGCAACCAAATTGAACTCCTACTGGTAGGACTCACCCTGAGATTGTGGGTACCTACATTTAGATGCCCAGCTGTGGGTTGGAGGTGCAGAATGGGATTTTGTTGCCTAATGCAGATACTTAAGGTCACTGTGTACATGCCAGAGTATCTAACACGTCTGCTGGGGGCAGTAAGATGTCGCACAGAACTTACAGGAGATTCATGTGCTTCTGGAGGGGCAGATGGGAAGTGAAGGGGGATACCCTAGGATGACACTAGGCACTTCAGCTTAAGTAGTTAAATAAAGTCCAAGCTATTTGAGAAACATATTTAGCTAAACTGGTAGATAAGTCATGGATTAAAATTTTGGTAGTGAAAAAAAACCCTACAGTTCTATTTCTATTTCTGTCTGTCTGTGAATTTGTTCTTCTCTGCATTTTAATTGTTTATTTTACCTGTGCTTATATCCTTTCCCACTAAAATATAAATGAGATTACGCTTTTTATTTGAAACATGTATTCTCTTTAAGCATGAAGTTTCTTTGGGCATATTTGTGCCACATCAAATGTTAATATGACGTAGGACAAAATTTGTTGTGACTGCTTATTTATTTGTGGATTAGTACAGCATGTCAAGGCACACCAAAATGTTCTATTCACATTTGTATCAGTGAAAAACACTTGTGATCCTTGGAAATGGGAAAAATAATGTGTAGATGTCCATGCTGGATGGCAAAAGGGCTTGTTGGAGAGGTTCTCATGCAAGAAAGGAATAATCAGCTTTTTGACACATTATTTCAAAACTCCTGAGTATTCCAGGAAGGTTTGTTCTTTGTTCCCTATGGTGATCCTCTTAGTTGGCAATAAACCCATATTCACAAAAGCATTATATCAAATATGGCCAGTGTCCCCCTCTTCACACATCTAATGCTGTGCATCTTTGTGGAAAAGTTTTTTGTTGTTGTTTGTATAACTGCTGAACACATATGAATAACTTGGCAGCTGTGTATCAGTCATGCAGTGTCCTCTTCATAGCTCATCAGTCAGCCAAGAAAATGCTGCCATCAACATCAAAAAAAGAAATTTTTAACAGTGAAAAGTATTTGTACTCCCTTTGACCCCATATATTATTTATCAGCTTGCCTCTAGTTATGGACACCTGTTCCATGCTATGAATACTCTAACAACAATTAAAAAGTATAAAAAGTATTAGAACATAAGTAAAAAAAGACAGAAAAAAACCCCCAAAACCCAAATCACCAGCATTAAAATATATTGTTACTCTTTCAAAAACTAACCCTTAGTACTTTTAGGGGAAATCAAGTACTTAAATCTCATGGGATTCCTAGAAAATACCTTGATAATAGCTCATTCATAGGCAGCATTGCTAGTTTGAATGCTTCCTGTGACACATCACAAGTGTGATAGTTTGAGCCTGGGACATATTTACTCTGCAGTACAGTGTCCTTATAGTTGCCAGGCATGAAGTCTTTGAATAGATCCTTTCCAGAAAATGAACATTTTCTCAAGAAACCACCAATTTTCACTTGGTTATGCTAAGACAATCTAAAAGTGTGGCAACAGCAGCCAAAAATTGTACTACATGACTCAGACATTTAAATCTGTGCATATGAAGTCCCACATGAGTGACTGTCAGTCACAACATATGCCCACAAAGGCCACAATGCTAAATGTATTCTACTATCATAAGCATAATTGCTTTCTGAAACATAGTTGACAGGAATAGACAAAGGGAAGAGGAACAGAAGATTGATTTTCCACGTGTTAGTGTAGTCCATCTCTCTTCAGAAACATTTTGACACAGCAGGTGTTTTTAAAACACTGTGACCAAGGGCTGTAAATATCTTTTAGCATGTCCATGACATACTTTAATAAAAAAGCAGTGTGTTTTGCCTTCAGGGTGATGGACTTTCATGCTGTCAGCCTCCCAGTTCTCTTGGTTCATTGTCTGTTCTCTTTTAAACTAGGACACCTATTGTATAGCTGGGTATAAAGAGGAGGATATGTTTCATCTTTTATAAGGAAGTCCAAGAAGTAGAGTCAAAGAGAAGGATAACTAAAAGATGTTTTGTCTTATGATGAATAAGAATTAGATCGCAGTATCATACTGTCAAGCTGCACCACAACTATCCCTTTATTTAGGTTTTGTTCTATAGCACAAGGACTTCAAATCCTATTCATCCTTAACTTCAAGGGTAAGTGCTTTCTTTATCAGCAGAAAGAACAAACTTAAACCAAATGTCACATGCATTTGGAAATTCACAACAAATTTCATAATGAGTATTAACCCTCAAGAGGGAGATATTTGAACTCATAGCAAGAAAAGAAAGAGGCAACTTACTCAGGTGGAAAAGTTTTCCCCTTCTCCCCTCATCTTTACTTGCGTTGTCCAAAATATAAGCAAACTGTATGACATAAAATTTGCAAGTGCAGTTTCTGAATGCATCAGATGGGTTAATTACCTGGAGCAGTCAGTATTCTTTAGTGAGGAAAGTTGTTGAAAAGGCTATTTTTTGCTTTAATGCATGGGTAGGATGAAAACATTCAAAGGTTCAACTTTTATGGCACAGTAAACCTATTTTTTTGTGCTGAAACTGAAATGAAACAAGACAATATTGTATGTTTTAGACTCTCAGTAATATGCCAGTGCAAGGTTAAGTTGTGCTCATGCACTGGAACTTGGAATTTCACTCAAATGTGAGTCATTAAGTACCTGGATATTTTTTAGTTAACATGCTTTTTCTTACAGAAAGTCATATATGCTGTAGTTCAGTACACAACAACACTAGCTGTAAAGAAAGTAGAACACTTTAATTATTGTGGAAGAGTGGGTGTCACATAAAGTTACAGTTTGCTAACAAAATTTAATGATAACTCAAAGTTGGGAGGGATTTTCAGTACAGCAGAGGACTGGGATATAATGCAATGAAAAATTGCGTTGCCTTGAGAACAAGAATAATAGAAATGAGATTAAATTTAATAGAACAAAGTGTGAACTCCTGATTTTAGGGAATAATAATAACGTGGGGAGAGTCATAAGTTAGAAGTAGAAGCAGATGAGAAAAATCTTTATGTACTAGCTGAACAGTATAAATATGAACTGCTGGTTTGGTGTATTTGTTTAAAAAGTTAAATCACTTCTGAGATATGTAAAGGAAACAGAGACCAGAGACCTAATGATGTGGTACTGTGCACTTATGGGACCTCCTTTGGAAAGCGAGGTTCAGTTCTGGCCACCTGCCTCCAAGAAAGGTGCATTTAGAGTGGCATGACAGCATAGAAGTCCTAGAAATATATCAAAAGAAGTGGAGGTTTTGTTTTAAGGGAGGAGATTAACAGACCTAGGTTTGTTTAGCCAGCTGACCATACTGAACTGAAGGCAAAGAAAGGACATGTTCCTGTCTGCGAATATATCACAAAGGAAAAATCCAGACTATGAGCATTATTTTACTTGGGAGATGGTGTCAGCAGAATAACAGACGGATATAAACTAACCGTGAATACGTCTAGCTTGGCAGACAGAGAAAAGTTAAAGCTTAACACATGAAGTTCAAACCCAGGTTTTCAATAGCCATTATAGTGACAAAAGAAAGAAACCAGAAATATTTTAATTTGAAATTTAATAATATTACAAGTACATGATGTAATGTCTTGTTCTCAGTAGTTGAAAATTGGAAATACAGACTCAGAATGTCCTTCAGTTCTATGTGTGTGCAAGGTGGTGGCTACCTACACCCAAGATCAGAAGACATATAAAGAACTTACTGCAGAGGAGAAGGGAAGGTGGATGAGAACTTACAGAGAAACATGAAGAGAGGCAGTATACTGGCTTTTTTTGTGTGTGTGAGAAAGACATACTCTGAAAATAGTCGACTGAGTTCTCTTAATTCAACATGATCTAGTGCATCACAAGCGAATGGTTGATGTAATAATAGAAGGATGGATAGTGCTATACACCAATGTGGTTCTGAGGACTGTTCTATTAATGACCCACAAACTACCTGCATATTTTTTGCACAGTGACGTAATTTTGTTATGGAAGTATGTTTTTTGGGAGGATTAAAGAAACGTAAATATACTCACACCCACACTGAAGAATCAAGTTCACTGCATGATAGCAGGGACATTCTGCCATGTTGAATGTCCAATTTGACACATGCTAGAACTACAAAACCCCATATGCTAAGTTTACTTTTTGTAAATCGCCCTGACAGTGTAATATTATGTATTCCCTTTCTTTGTGTCAGTTCTTACTCATGTTCTTGAGCCAACCAAAATGTATAGATAAATAGGAACAAAGCAGTACAGACAGAGAATCGCTGAAGGTACAAAATGCCAAGATTTAAATATTTTTTATAAATTATGCAATAAATAACTATATAAATAAATAAATAAATAATCCAATTATCAAACTTGTAATAAATTAGGGATTTGGGACAGATTAACTTCACTACAGATGAAGGTCTTAACTTCTGTATCACTGGCTGCGCAGGAGATGTTGGGTTGCTGCACAGCAGCACGTGCCTCCCCTTCCCCTGTTTCCCTCCTTCTCCTTGCATCTTTTCTCTCCCTGACCTTTGCTGAGTTTCCACAGGGAGGACAAGTATACGAAAAAAATCCAGAGGGAAAACAGCGCGCATTCTAACTTGTGCCGCGTTTAGATGATGGTGGGACAAGAACTGAAATAAATTGACCATTTAATTGTAGATGTAGCCTTTCTGCCCCTCACAAGATTTCTATTGGAGATTTGCAGCAGCAGAAGAACAAGTATTTAAATTTAGCTGTTTTGTGAACTGGTATTTCAGCTTTTTTATACCTTAAATACGGTATATTTCCAGCAGCTTCCTTTTCATACAAGAAGTAAATACAGTTTTAGCCATTGCTCTACAGATATTCCAAAGTCAGCTGACTACAAACTTAGTCTTGTGCACAGCAATTGCTTTCAGGAGTACTCTCATATGCTTTCAGTAGAGCCTGCCTTGTTCATTATCAGATGAAAATATCCTTGCCAAGTTTACCAAGCAGTTCAGAACTGATTTGCTTGAGTGATCTTTCCCTTTATTATTTAATAATTCCTCAGCATTTTTCATGTGTACCATTGATCAGTTTTCATTTAAATTTTTTTCTTGGTTGTTGTAAAAAAATGTTAGCTAGCACAGAATCTGAAACTTAACCATGGAAAAACAACAAATAAAATGCACATACTCTTAATGGTTCCCAGTTTAAAATTACATTTGAGACTTGTTTATTAGCTAATTTTTAATTCATTTAATTTATGATATCCTGATTTTGTGTGGGGTAACTTCTTAATACCAATGGTATGCAGAACCAAATAACATTCTCTACTGAAATCTAGCAACTAACCTTACACCTCTGTTATAAAAAATGGATACCTCATTAATTTGACAAATTCTTTTGTCCATAAACCATGTTAGATGACATTAAATATGTTACCCTTTATTCTTTATTAATCAATTTCCCTATCTGATGTTCCATTATTTTTTCCAAGATTCATGTCAGGCAGACAGGCTTGTGTTTGCCTGCACTATCCCATTTACTTTGAAAGCAAAGTACTGACATAACTCTTACTTCCATCTAATGCTCAGGATCTACCTCAGCAATCCAAGATTTATTACAAATAATAATAAATGGTCTAATAAACTTATTAAGCTTTTCTTCCCACATTCCTAGGTGCATTTTTAAATAAAAAACACTTAGCCTTAATAGCTGTTATTTGGCATATAGCATCTTTGTTGTTTTAAGTGTAACATTTCATCACCATCTTCATATTATATGGCTACATCTGGCTCTTTCCCAGTCCCAGAGCTGAAATATTTATTCAACATTTCAGTCTCTTCTGCATTATTTTTGATAACTGCATCCTTTCAATTTAACAATGGACAAACACTACTATTAAAGTTGGTTTTGCTCCTTAATGTTGTTTTCAATGAACTAAACTCAGACAGTCATAGAATTCTGCCTATAACCTTCTGTCTCCAGTAGAAATTTTCTTTTGTTTCCATTTGTATCCTAAATTAAAGTGATCTAATCTATTCAGTTTTTCCCTTTTTTCCCTGCCCAATTTGTTTATATCTGAAATTTTATGTTGCCTTTATTTCTCTTTTAAGCTAGACTGGTCTAGAATAGACTTTGTCTTGATTGCAGCTCTTAGATCATCTCCAAAAATGCTTTTAAATATATTTATTATTGTTTTCATATTTTTCCCCTTTTATATCCTTCCTTTTATTGATTAGGCACAAACTTGTATTTATCACTTTGAAAGTAGTCATTTATATTAGCGGGTGTAAGAATTACTGGTTGTGTTACATTCTATTTGCATGTAATGAATGTAATCAAGTTCTCACTTTCACTTAAGGAGCCACTAACTTTTAGTTCTGGAATCAATTTCGATTTAGCTGTCAGGATGACATCTAGTACCAAATTCTCTAAGGAGACACATAAAACTTTTTGATTTAGGAAATTTTTATCAATCATTGTTCAGAATTTCAAAGGTATTTTATTAACGGAAATGTCAAACCTGTAGAGCTGTCTTACACCCTGAAATTCACCAGTGAAAAAGCTTTTTTTAAAGCTTGTATGGTACAGAAACTCTTCTCTTCTTCCTCTCCATAGATATTGTAAGTAGGGGTTGAAGGGACCGGTCATCCTGCTCCATAGTGTAGTTTGATGGTATGTAGCTGCTGGCAACTAATTGCCCTTGTCACACTCTCTGTGTTGGGAGACTGATCTGTAAACACTGAAAGCATTTACTACATAGTTGTCAGTGGGTTGAAATCGGTTATTGTCACATGCTGCCTCTTCTTCTCTTGCCACTGTGTTTTTCCTAAATTGCTTATAGCGAGCGAGTTTAACATTCTTATCACAGAAATCTTCCTTCAAGTTCTAGTAATATCAAGCAGGTCAAATTCGTTCTCATAGTACAAGCAGTTCCTATTTTCCCTCTTTACCATACAAGTTCCTGCCATTCATGAGTAGGCAATTAAAGAATTTATTTTTCTTTGTGTCATTCAGTGTCTTGACTAATTTTGTTCTTGACAACTTGACTGTGCTAAATGAGTGTTTATTTGCTGCCTCTTTTTAATCTCCCCTTTTGTTGTAAGTTTAATGCCATTATGACTAGTCTAGTCAGCTTGTCCCCTGTAAAATTGATTTCCCCTTTAATGAGCTGGAGGCTGTGCAAACCACAGTTTAGAAAGTGTCTCTACAGTCCACCAAAATAACATCCCCTCTCCCTCTTATACCTCTCTAATTGGCATTTTGTTCTTAAAAACTCCTGATTAGTATGTTCATTTCTGGGATGGGAGTAATGTCCAAAAAGCTCATTTGGTTATTTTCATACTTCATCAGCTTTCTGAACTTTCTGAAATAATTTGTAACCTGTGAGGAGGCACATGAAACATCGCTAGTAACAATACATATTGCTATGAAATTCAAACTCCCCCACTCAGTTGGGTAAGGTTTTTTTATTCCTTCACTGAAGAAGTGTTGAGACTCTATAAGAGGGAATATCCTAAAAGCCTCATTCTATAGGGAAAACTGGTAGTTTTGGCTTTAATTAGCCTGTCCAGTACTTTTTATTATGTAAGTTTACTGAAAAATTCCTTGAGAAGTTTCCCTTGTTTGCAACAAACTTTGATATCTTGCTGGAGCAATGCTTCAGGGCAACAGAAATATCTTTTATCTGTTGCAGGAAATTCCTTTCAGCTTTTGCTCCTTGTAGGTACCCTTTGGTTTGAGCACATCAACTTAGAAGAGTACTTCTGTTGCTGACTAAAGGTAAAGCATACTGTTCCCATAATAGCCAAGCTCTCTAGGTTTGTGAAATACAAAAGGAGAGAGAAAGAGATGTACTGACTTCTTCCTCACGACTACTTTTTTCATTCAGTGTGTGAACCACCTCTCCATCACGCCTTTGTGAGAGCACAGTTCTGTAGCTGCCACCTAGCAAGTTAACACGAGAATGGTCTGCGCTGCTGTGCTGCAAGCCCAGAGGTAAGGCCATGTTGTGTGTTATCAAGTTTACACTTTACTTTTGCCTTTAAAGAACCAGAAAAGAATATTCGTTGATTGGTCAATATTTTTAATGCAGATTCTGCATAAGATCTTAATGCAATGTCAAATGTTTGAAAGTTAGAGTATAGTCTTAGATTGCCCATGTAAGTACACTCAAGAGCTCTTGCTACAAATTTTGAGCAAAGGGTTTTGTACTACGTTTGTAAATGCTTTATCCTAATTACAACAGAGAAAGGAATCACATTAAAGCTTCATGAGAGCATCATTTCCTGACTTTTATGTAATATGACCTCAGTAACCTCATTTGTCATAGTTTTGTATGACATTAGTGTGTCTTTGAATGTAGATAAAGCTATGGTGCCCCTTATAGTAAACCCACTTGTCGTTAAAGCTGCGCATGCTCTTGAGGCTAGTTGTTTTCTCTGTTAGACTAGGGCAAAGGATGCGACGTCATTGTACAGGATAAAGGGGAGAATTGATATCCAGAAAGTTTAAACTCTCCGCCAAGAAACTCCGCGTTACCTCATGTAAGTCTCAGCACTAGATTTTAACACTGCAACTTCTTAAAAGTGGACACAGCATAAAAGCCCTATCCAAGCCATAAATAGCCTACTGAAGAAATCATAGTTTGGTACTGCCAGACAGTGCCTGGGCTGCCCAGCTTGGCAGTGGTGTTAGAGTGCCCTGAAGGTGACACTTGCACCATTTTGTATCCTTTCCTTTTTATGCATTTTTAGGACATCAGCCCCTATAAACTGTAATCAGCAATGCACATAGCCAATAGAAGAAAGAAAAGCTGGAGGCAAACCTTTTATTTTTCACTCAGTTGAGAAAAGGGAAGGTGGAAAATTGACAATTTTACCTTTAGTAATCAATTTACTCACCACAATTGTGTGTGATTGTATGCACTTTAGCACTGAAAGGCTCCTTTCAAAACATGATTCCAGTTTTACTATACCTCAGTTTCCTTATGTCAAAACCAGAGATGACTCCCACTTCAACAAAATACTGTCAGGAATGTTTGTGATGTTCTGAAGTGGTCTGTAATCTTCACATGCCAGCTGCTCTGTCATCATTACAGTTTACTTGTTATGAATTGCCTTATTTTGTTTTCCATAGGCTAGGAGGCTTAGAAGTTATTGTGAAAAAGATGCCAGTGAGGTTTCAAGTTATACATATTTGTTTCAAAATAGAATTGTGGTTAAACCTCATCAAATCCCCTCTACCGCCTTTCCTGCTATTGCTGATTAGTTAAGAAGCAGAAGGGAACACTGCACTGTAAAACATCCATTTATCTGCCAGTGTCAGGTTCTCCTGACATGATGTGCTAATGCAAAGCACATTAAGCATTAGCAGCAGGTGCTCCAGACCTAGCAGTTCCTAGACAGGCATTAAGAGACCTCGAATGAGTCAGTGTCACTCTATGGTTTAACCTAATACCAACCCCTTAGGGCACCCCTATCAAACGTAAGAGAAATGAAAGGTTTTAAAGGCTATTAATCGCAGTGACTCTACATTAGAAGAGCACAACGTTATTTGTCACAGGTCTTTTTGTCATCATGATTATCGAGGTAAAATGTGAAGTATTCAGTATTCCTGAAATTCTTTCTTCCACCTACTTAAGCATGGAGGTCTTTTGATGATGCACTTATAATGCTGAGCTGTGATACCTACCAGCTACTGGCTGTTACTGGCACTGTCTGAACTCCCCCCCTTCCCTTTTTTTTCCTCAGTGAGTTTTTCTTGTATCTACAATGCGTGAGAAGTACCAAAAACATCTTGAGAAAACAGGCTTTGAACTGAAAGGTATCTTAAGCAAACAAGCAAGCGAACTCTGCCCCAAGACAGACACCATTACAACTCACCTAAGAGGCATTAAATCAGAGCTGAATCTAATGCAAGGTGTTAGCTTCTTTTGCCATACTTGTTATCTGGAGCTGCTTTATTTCTAATGTGATAGATGTTTTGTTCTGTGTTTCTTACCTTGAAGTTGCTGAGACTCAGGAATAATCCTGTTGTTTTAGAAAACTCTGATCCAGTGTTTGCACGGAAAAATGTCTCAGATAGCTGGTTGTCTGGTAGCGGCTGCTTCAAAGGGTCTGGCAGCCGAATGTGAGCAGCTCAGGTTTTACTGGAAGTGGTGACAGTTACATGGCTTCAAACTCTTGCCAGGATCTGAATCTGTACATTTCAAATTCACTTCACACACATTCAGTTGACAAAAATTGTCCAACCATCAGATTGCGACACCGGCAGACGCTCTGGCTTCAAGCCCTACCTCTGATAAAAACGCAGCCCCTTTAGCTAAACACCCCTGCTTTGATATTTGTAAAAAGGTTCGTGGAATACTTAAACCAGTAAAGTGTTTTGAAATCTATTGATGGGAAGTTTATGCAAGTATTTGGATTTTTTATTAGTTGACCCGCATAGTAGCAAAGATACACAGCTTACAGTGTGTCCATTTGTGCATGCATATGTATATCTGTGTGTATGTGTGAGGTAAGTGTGTACAATTGCTTGGGTCCAAGGAGTTAGTCAATATTTTAAGCTTTGTCAGGATGCTCTGAAATCAATTGTAAACAGCAGTCTTCAGTGTTTATACAAACGCAATCCTATTTATTTGAAAAGAGTCTGGGGAAAATCCTGCACCTCTGAACACAGTAGGAAAAAACCAGAACAGAAGAATGTCGTGATGGTTGTTTTAGGCCAGACCAGAGGTCCATCTGTCACAGCCTCTGCCGGTGGCCAAAACCGGACACCTGCAAAAGAGATTAAGAATAGAACAAGTGTATTTGATACTTCCCTGTGTACCCTCCTACTGACCAGTAATTCGTGGCTCAGAGACAAGATTTACTTTAGTGATTTCTCTTCTGTGAAGTCACCCAGCTGATCCCTGAACCCATCTACAGTGAGGGCTGCGGAGCAAGGGTTTTGGCAGTTTAAAACCACAGTGTGTGTAGAATCACTTTGTTTCATTTGTTCCGAAGTTACCAATTGCTTTGTCATTTGATGACCTGTAGATTTGCTACTAGAAGAGCTACCTGCACCTTTCCTATACATCCTCCTCTACCACTCATGGCTTTACAGACTTATGTCATATCATACTGGTCTTTTCCAGACCCGTACAGAAGCTGTTCTGTACCTTTGAATGTGCTTTTTCTGCTGTTATGAACCTTTCTAATAATTCCCAATTCTCACTTTTTTTTTTTTTTTTCCTCTCAACTGCTGCTGAAGACTGAGGTGAGTTTGTCCTGAGTCTGTAAGATCAGGATATCATACCTCTGTAATGATTAGTCAGCTCAGAGTTTATTCTTAAGTACATAAAGTTAGGACCTTTCCCCCCTCCCTTTAAATTTGCCTATATTAGATTTCACTATTTCCTAGCCTAATCCTTAGTCCTTCTGGATTTATCCTAGCAAATGAATCAGGGCCACAAAATGCTTTCAAGCGCTGTGCCACTGGGACTAGCATCTATGCTAGAAGACAGAGATCAAATATGATTACCTGAAGGCAAGTGGCATTGCTTGTGCAAATAAGACCAAGCTCTTTTTCTACCAAAAGAAAAAGAAAAAAGAAAAGAAGGTGGCCTTCTCCTTCCTGTATTCATAGCATGTGTTTGTTAGTTTATACTAGAAAGTATTCCTGGTCTATTGCTTTCCCTCCCAAACTGTACCATCTGGGAGAGTGTCAGGGAGCACCATGCTGACAAATGACAAACTGGGCAATCACGTGCCAGAGCCTGAGACCATGAGAGCCCTCAGTGGCTTAATTGCTAGTGTGTCACCTGATATGTTTTTGGTCCCTGTCAACAAGTACAGCTAGTACTCTCCAAACCAATGCTGATCGATGGTTTGGACACAGCATGTGCTGGTAAGAATGCTCTAGTGTTGGCTCCCTCCATCCCACATAGTTTTTCAGCAGTATATAATGGAGACTTTTTACTTTGCAATATCCACGTCTACCTTCAAGGCAGATGCAGGGTGTACAATAAGTACCCGCTTTCTTGCTAGACCAATACCACTCAGAGAGAAACAGTGCCCTCACATTTTTGTATTCACTTTGAGCACAAATCAAAAAAAGAAACAAAACCAGTTCATGTTTTTAGGGTAACAATATGAAGATCCAATTAGATCCAATGCAACATACTGTGTAATATGGATACTACCCACTGGTACCTCTTGGGTCAGCTCTGGAAAACGGTGCTTGATTCCATTTTCTTTAGTAGTATGAATATACCCATAAGGCCCTTCTGCTATTCTCCACAGTCAATATAGAATACCTAATATTATCGGCGATCTTGGTTCCTTCGTCCCTTCTTCCACATTGCTTACAAATATTTTAAACAGTCCAAGCACCTGTGCAAATTCCTGTGGGGCACAACTCATGGCTTCTCCTTATTGGGAAAGGTGACCATTTACTCCTACACTGTTTCCTTCATTTTTACCAGTGTTTTATATGCTTGAGGACTTTCCTGGCTATGCTATGACAGCCTGGACTCCTTAATAGCCTTTGGTGAAGGACTCTGTTAAATGTCTTTTGGGAATCGCTATTGTCTACTTGCTTTAGGCCCTCCCGCTCAGAGAATTCCTGTAGCTTCTATTGTCATGACTAGTGCTTTCTCTTTACAAAAGAGACTCTGATGGTTTTCAGCATGTGTTATTTATCCGTAAGCCATCTTTCTTGTAGTTATTCATTCACTCAGTGCATATGCTAGATCTATTGATCTGTAGTTTCCCAGTTTTCCCTGTAACTTCTTAAGACCGATGCTACATTAGCCAACTTCCAAGACTTCTGATAACAAGGCAACTTTAAGTGAGACTTGACATACAGTGGTGAGTTATTCAGCTATTCCAACCTTAAATTCCTTTAGAACTGATGATATGTGACTACTCATTTGATCATTTGCTTCATAACCTCTTTTGCTAGTACAGTCAGCAAATTGCTCAATCTGAGACAGATCCTCTGATAAACAACTATGAAATGGGAACTTCCTCAGATTCCTTCATACTGCAGTGCAGATACAAAAAATACCTTAACTGTTTTCTGCTCTGGACTTTTCCATATCTGGAAAAAAATCCGTATCTTTTCCAATCTGCGCACTTCTTGATTATGTTGACACTCTGGCCTCTGCCTTCTTTTGTTAATTGACTTAGGAAGCTTAGTGGGTGAATCTTTGTTCCAAGGCCAAGTGGTAACAGCTGACTTACATCCACCATGCCTAGGGCCCTTAGGGATAACTGGTCCCAGTGATGAGAGTTTGGGGTAAACCAAAACAGAGTCAAAGAATAAGCCAGGAATTAAACAGTACAGACTGCAACATTCCGATGTTTGAGCTTGCTCCCTCCTCTCCCTCAAAACAGACGTAGACACAGACTCTCCACCAATCTTCTTTCTGATGTGTTAGAAAAGGGATTTATCAGAAGACTTAAGCCTTTTTTTTTTCAAGTTCAGCCTCTGAGTGTTTTCAAGGTGATGGGAGATGGGGTTTTTTTTGCATTTCATGGAGAGTCCTGTTCTCCCAGAAGTTCATCTTCTGCCTTCTTTCATGGCTGTGTGTTGAGATGTTTATCTCAGTGTGTCCTGGCATGCCTTTCCTGGCTCTGCTGCCCAAAGCTTGAGAGAAGCAACTGGCCAGCCTTTGGATTTACAATCAAGAGAAAAAGGAAGCCATCTCATTTCCCCAAGTTAGTTTACTCCCAGGTTTTTGTCTGGTCCTGGACAGTCACTTGTACTGTCTCAGCACTTTCAGTACATGAAGGAGTTCTGTGGTTTCTTCCACTTAGCCTAAATGGCTATCATTCTCAACAGCTTTAATTATGTCTGTGATTGTCTGCAGTTCAAAGATAGGCTTGTTAGCAGCCATTAACACCTTGCAGCGCCAAGAAGGATAGTTCAGTAATAATTATAAAAACCTTGAAAGTAGAAAGTGCTACAGAAACAGTTGTACTTATTTGTCAGTTTTACCTTTACTCTTCTTTCTGCTGGCACAGTGGGCATTCTTCTGTGTCACTACAAGCCTAGTAGCTTGGCATGCGTTTATGTGTGTTCTGGTTTCAGGTTCATATATCTTTAAAATTATTTTATTCCTAAATTAGTTTTAAAATATTTTAGAGAGAGAAAGAAATCTTATTATTCTAACTCCCCAAATTTTCTAAGGTTTCTTCCCAGTGATAAGATTGCCACAAGGGTGTCCATGATGCCCAGGTCTGGGCAGCATGAGCTTGTCACCCTTATCATGAAGCACACAGCAGTGTAGGACCTTCTGTATTTGCATATGTTGGTATAAAGTGAGATTCAAGATGTAGCTAATTGGCAGCCATCACAATTCTACACTGGGCTCCAGAGAACCAAAATTTAATGTAGATGTGATCATGACTTATATTATTGGTCACCACATCTACTTTCAACTTCATCTTGACCTGCATTGGTTGAAAAGCTGTAAAGGACGAAGCACACATTTGTTTTACATGCAGACTAAGCATCTCCATAAAAACATCTCCTCTATCCAAGATCCTCACTATCTGTGTCTTATATTGAACTTAATGGAGGCAACTCAGACCATAGGGGTGTTTAGGTATGTATTTAGCTGACTAACTTTTGTCACCTGCAATTGAAGATGACTTAGATACAGTGTAAGACCTTGAAATAAAAAGACCACCCTAGTACCAAAAATATTGACCCCCAGTTGCTGGGGTTTGTTGGTTTGTTTTCTTTCCTTTTTTTTTTTTTTTTTGGTTTTTTGTGGGGACCTAATTCAAAGCCCACCAAAATCAATAGAAAGAAGTTTTCCCACTAGCATCATTGATTGGGCCATAGGACAGCGGTGTGCATACATCACCTTTAGACACCATTAAATCCCTTTTCATACTGAGCTGAGAAATGCACAACAAGGATTTCACTCCTCATTGAAAAACTGCAAGAAAGAAAGTTACAACGTTTCCCATGAAAACTTTATAAAATACAGACAAAGCAAAAATATCAACAGTTGCCTAACATATATCTATATAGGTATAAATGCATTTAGATGTGTTTATGTTGTTAGCACTCTGCATGCACAGGAATAGAGAAAGAGCCAGCATGAGAATTAAATAAATAACAAAATAAAATCTTAGAGAAGAAGCCACATGAGAATTAAGCATTTTCTTTGAGAGGAAGCGTTAACTCAGAACTGATTTCCTGAATGGTGAAATATTTTTACATAATTATCTTGCTAAGGAATGAAGAGTCAGCTATAGTAATGTGCTTAAAGCACTTTTTCACTGAATGATACATATATTCATGCAGAATTCCTTAAAATGACCAGTTAAGAATGGCATGAACATGCTTTTGGTGACTAAACCAACATAAATCGTAACTAAAAATCAAGCAGTGAAACAAATGTCCACCTATCCCAGCTGAAACCATTTAAGTGAAACCATTCCAGGAGACTTCCCTTACCACATTAGGCCCATGAAATTAATTAGCATCCTTTACTCATGGATGGATATAGGCAGAGGAAATGCTTCCCTTAGGATCCTGCCATTAAGTCTGGTTTTTCCCTTCTGTATATATTATTGGCATCATGTTTTCTATCTTTCCCTAGTCACAGCTGACTTTTCATCATGCCAGATCCTGCCACTAACACTGAGTTGTACATATTCTCAGGCAAATGTTTGCATTTATTAGTCCCATGGAGTCAATGGAATAACTACTCACTGGGCGTAAGGGAAGTAGACAAGGATTTCATATAAATGAGTTTGTCACATGAAGCAGCAGCACACAGTAAGAGAGTGTGCATCTGGCACCTCGTCGTCATGAATGTGGCATTCATTTTTTGTGATCTTGCCATTAGAAGGCTATACAGATAGACAGTAAAAAAAGTAGCGTGCATTGCGGCATATTAAGTATAGGTGCCCATGTGAGACAACATGGTAAAGCATTATTCACAGGAAGCTGGTAAGAAACATACCCAGAGCAGCTATCAGAGGTAAATGAAATCACGCAAAGATTGCCTTTGAGCCATATGTTTCACTCATAGAGCCAGAGACCGCTCCTTTCCCACTTTGAATCTTAGAACTTCCTGTTGCAAGTTCAGCCCGCAAGTAATTGTTTTACAAGTGAAAAAGCAATTTTAGGAAAACATGCTTTTAGTTGAGTGCTAGAAGGTTTATTTTTAGCTATCCCTTAAAGCGCTTGAGCGACTGGGAAAATAAGACAGAAGGGACAAAGCCACGTGGCCAATTGTACACAAATTGCAGTTTGAGAACCTCGGGTATTGTAAATGCCAGGCTGCTGCACCTATTTACCCTATCCTTTACTACAAAATCAAAGGTAAGCTCTTTAGGGTAGGGATCGTGTCATCCGAGAACAAAATGAGCAAGATGCATTATCTTTGTTTGTTAACTTTCTTTCAGCTTTAGGTCACTGTTGGATGCAGGATATTTGACTCGATGGAGTACTGACAGTTAGTCCAGTATGAAATGCTCTAAGAAAATTGTCAACAAGCTACCGATTTCTGTCCTGCGAGATGATGCCAGAATACATTTGAGAGGCACACGTTTCCAACCTGGCATTTACTTTAGACTGCCAAAGAGAAAAGGTTTCAGACAACAGAAGACTTTAGCAGTGTCAAGAATAATTCATTACACAGCACTATGACATTCTCTAATGAATATGAGGAATTTAGCATCGTGTCTTGCTAACGTCTCTGTTGCATACATTGTTTTGGACTTTTGAAAACATTGTTCACATGCATAAAGCAATTACTAGGTCATACCATTGATTGTGTATCTGTCTTTATTTTTATGAGCCTTACAGTATAACTCTGTGATGCCTATTAGGCTAAATTTACTGAACGATGCCCTTCTTTCCTTGTTTTGTTTTGTTGATTTGCTTGATTTTTTTTCATGGATAATCAGCTCTTGGTCTGTGTGGAGCCTGTGTTGGTGTCTGTATGGAACAAATAATCTCCAGCTTGCTCTAGCTATGCATTTGGTTCAGTAAGCAAGCAAGCAGAAGCATAAGCCTGTAGCCCTGTGGTGTAGCCCACAGCCCACAGGTTCAGCTGTTTGTGCTCCAGGGCTCGTGTTTGTGGAGCACAGCTGTGTGACCTTGGCTCAGCTTCGCTGAGAAAAAATGTTGTTGAGCTGCGAAAAAAAATATATAAGCTAAAGCCACTCAAGACAGGAAAAATAAAAACAGAGAGAAGTGAAATTGTTATGCTGGTAATAGTAACTCAAGGACTCGGCAGAATACTGACATGAAAAGGTCTAAAACCCTAAGAGGAAATGTAGAGAGGTAGAAGATGACAGCAGCAGGGTGGAGGATCTGCCTGTTCCGCAGGGCAATGGGGCCTGATGCTTCACTGTGCTGCAGGCTGGCTTGCAGAGACTCACCTGGTACATGTGGCAAGGGTGGTGGATATATTACTTATCTCTCCTGGCTGGATCTTATTAGCCAATAGTTGTGCACTCATTAAACTGTGTATATTTCTGCTCCCAAGTCTCTACTCATGGTAAAAGATGCCGAAAGGAAAGAAATGCAGCAAAGAGAAAGTTACAGTGGGCAGCGTGTTGACCGTGGCTGGACACCAGATGCCCATCAAAGCCACTCTATCACTCCCTCTCCTCAGCTGAACAAGGGAGAGAAAATANTACCTCCTCCCCACCCCCAGCAGCACAGAGGGATGAGGAATGAGGGTTCTTCCACTGCTCCAGCATGGGGTCCCTCCCATAGGAGACAGTTCTTCACAAACTGCTCCAGAGTGGGTCCTTTCCATGGGGTGCAGTCCTTCAGGAACAGTCTGTTCCAGCATGGGTCTGCTACGGGGTCACAAGACCTGCCAGCAAACCCGGCAATGTACTCCTCTCTCCTTGGGGCCACAGGTCCTGCCAGGAGCCTGTTCCAGCGCTGACTTCCCCCAGGGTCACAGCCTCCTTNAACAAGGGAGAGAAAATAGAACAAAAAGCTTGTGGGTCAAGACAAGGACAGGGGCAGATCACTCAGAAATTACTGTTATGGGCAAAACAGACTTGACTTGGGGAAATTAGTTTAAATTATTACCAATCAAATCAGAGCACGATAATGAGAAATAAAACCGAATCTTAAAAACTCATTCCTTCTC
>VZSF01001209.1:109260-304573 GCA_013398295.1 Chionis minor
CACAAACTGCTCCAGAGTGGGTCCTTTCCATGGGGTGCAGTCCTTCAGGAACAGTCTGTTCCAGCATGGGTCTGCTACGGGGTCACAAGACCTGCCAGCAAACCCGGCAATGTACTCCTCTCTCCTTGGGGCCACAGGTCCTGCCAGGAGCCTGTTCCAGCGCTGACTTCCCCCAGGGTCACAGCCTCCTTTGGGCATCCATCTGCTCCAGCATTGGGTCCTCCATGGGCTTCAGGTGGATATCTGCTCCACCATTAACCTCCATGGGCAGCAGGGGGACAGCCTGCCTCACCATGGTCTTCACCATAGACCAGAGGGTAATGTCTACTCCAGAGCCTGGATCACCTCCTGCCCGTCTTTCTTCACTGACCTTGATGTCTGCAGAGTTGTTTTTCTTACACATTTTTATTCTTCTCTTCCAGCTGCTGTTGCACAGCAATTTTCCCCCCTTCTTAAATAGGTTATCCCAGAGATGCTACCCCTATCACTGATTGTCTCAGGCTTGGCCATCTTGTGGTCCATCTTGGAGCCAGCTAGCATTGGCTGTATCAGACATGGGGGAAGTTTATAGCACCTTCTTGCAGAGGATACCCTTGTAGCCTCTGGCTACCAAAACCATGCCATGCAAAGCCAATACACCTGTTGAGGTAGAAAAGGAGCATGCTGAGCTATGACACGGTGAAACAAGGTATGATGAGGACAGATAAGGTATGATAAGGCATTCCTATGAGTCTACACTAGTGGACGTTCCTGGTTTTACCTAAAGACTGTTGAATGTAAAATATGCGATCAATCTAAGAAGCCAAACTTTGAGTTATGTTACTTCCCTTTCCTTTTCATTATTGTATTTTTACGGGAATTGGTATAATGCTCTCTACTAGGTTAAATATGTATGCAATGTTGATATGGAAACTATGCAATGCAGTTACTTTGTGTAGGGAACGCTACCTGGAGTGGTATTGTATGACCAAGGAGAGAAATAGGGACTATATTCAGGCAGAAGCATAAAGTTCAGGTATCCTGACTCTTTGTTCACTGGCTGTGTCAGGATCCAAGGTCTGGCAGCCATGGATGGCAGCCAGTCTGAATCACTCATTGCTTGCTTGAACTTTGATGCCAGAGCATCCTCCTAAACATTTTTACACCTATCTGTGTCATTCAGATAAACTCATTCCTGTTCCGGTAGAATAAAAGAAACATAGAAGCTTTCCAAGAAAAATCACAGTTCAATAGTATCTTTAAAGCACATTTATTTTTCATTTTGTTGAGGACTTCCCATTTGGAAAAGGTATTATGAAGCCTGTCTGTTTTTCTAAATATGGATATACTGTGTGGAGGACGAAAGAATCAATTTGTTCCGTTTCTTTTCCAAAATGATTCCTGATGTGTGTTATGGAAACTGTTTTCAAAATAAGGAGAATTCCTTAAATCACTAAATCTAAATGATTTGTTAAGAAAGTACATGATTCTCATTGATAACAGAGATTTCCATGTTTGCATTGGAGAATAGCTGTGCTTTATACTTGAGTTCACTCAGCTAATGAGTATGCTGAGAGAAGGCTTTTGAAAGAAAGGAATGATCTTCAGAGAGGTTTTTTTTTTTTTCTGGGATACTTACTATTACAGCAGAAACCTCTGAAATGGCATTTGTGTCAGCTAAGGGGAAAAAATGCAGCACGTTTGTGATAATTTAACGCATGTATCACTAACGAAGATAAAGAGAGCAAAGTATTTAAAGCTTAATGATACAGCAATAGCAATTGCCCTGCGATAATGAACAGTGTAGATTATCAGGCAAAGCTTAATGAATGCCTTGCTTACAACAAGCTTTTCATAAACAAATACTGGTTGAGTCCTCTTTCAGTATTAGCACTGACATGAAAGTGAAATGATTTAATTACAATATGCAAGATAAATAAGGACTTGGGCAAGGATGCCGCATAGAATAGTCTGACAAGTGTTTGCTGACAATAGGCCTTCCAAAATTACTAGGCAGAGTACAGTTTGTGCCTGGTTTGACCCGTAAAATAACATTACCACTTTGAGGACAGACTGTAGCTCAACCTACAGCTCAGCCCATGCCCTAAGTGGGATGAGAACTTTTATTTCCTTCTCCTGGGTGCACAGAGTTTGGAGATACACACCTCCAATGATAAGTGTTGACTCTTTTTCCCCTCAGTTGCTGAGGGTACAGGTGGGAAATCAGAGCAGATATTAGCACCTGGTGTAGAGGTCTGGTGTAGCAAACATAGTGCTGAGCAGAGTGAGTATTTGCTGATACGATTGTCTTCAGTCTCTGAAGTTAGGGACTGTCAGGGAGGAGAGAAAATGTCAATGCAAGGCCTGTCTGTCACTCACAGGGATTCCTTGGAGTAGTCATCAGCTTAGGGATTGATCAGGTCAAAACTGATATCTGAAGTTAAAATGTAGCCCTGGGATTTCTTTTATTAATGCTTTAACATCGTGTTATCAAACGCATTTGCAGGTTTCCCACAGCTGTGTGGAACATTAGGAAAATGTGCACAAAGCTCTAACTTTTCTATAATGGCTCTTTCCTTTGATAATCAGCATTACTGAATCACAGAATTGCACAACAGGTGAAGCTGGCAGGTACCTCCGGAGATTATTAACTTGAGCTCATGCTCAAGCAGCATTAGCTACAGCAGGTTGCCCAGTACTGGTCAGGTTTTGACTGTCTCCACAGATGGAGACTCCACAACCTCCCTGGGCATTCTCTTCCATTGCTTAGTGATGCTTATAATAGAAAAGTGTTTCCTGATCTTCAGACGAAGCCCCCTGCGCTTCAGTTTGTCCCCATTGCCTCTTGTCCTGTCACTGGGCAGCACTGAGAAGAGCCTGACTTTGTCCTCTATGGTCCCCCATCAGATACGGATATATATTGACAAGATCCCTCAGAACCTTTTCTTCTCTAGGCTGAACAATCCCAGCTCTTTCATCCACTCTTTTTATTAGAGGCGCTCCAGTTCCTTAGTCACGTTCCGGACCTTTGCCGGACTCTTTCCAGTATGTCCATGTCTCTCTTATACTGGGGAGCCCAGAAACAGATCCAGCATTTCAAGTGTAGAAGTCAACAGAACTGAGTAGAGGGGAAGGATCACCTCCCACGACCTGTTGGCAATGCTTTTCCTCATGCAGCTCAGTACGCTGTTGTCTGCCTTTGCCACAAGCAGGCCTTGCTGGC
The DNA here is from genome assembly GCA_013398295.1 of Chionis minor. Taxonomy (NCBI): domain Eukaryota; kingdom Metazoa; phylum Chordata; class Aves; order Charadriiformes; family Chionidae; genus Chionis; species Chionis minor. The sequence continues at coordinate 112,463 of VZSF01001209.1, forward strand.
ACATGTTCAACTTGCTTTCCACCAGGACTCCCAGTCCTTCTCTGCAGAGCTGCTTCCCAGCAGGTTGGCTACCAGTATATACTGGTGGTTGGGTTTATTCCTCCAGGATTTGACATTGTCCTTTGTTGAACTCTACAAGGTTCCTGTTCGCCTGTTTCTCCAGCCTGGGGAGGTCTTTTTAAATGACAGCACAACCAAGTATGATGTATCAGCCACTCCTCTCAGTTTTGTGTTTTTTGCAGACTTATTGAGTGTCCACTTGATCCCATCATTGATATCATTAATGAAGAGGTTAAACACTATTGGACCCACAACTGACCTGTGGGGTACACTGTTAGTGACTAGCCTCCGACTGGACTTTGTGTCACTGCTCACAACCTGCTGAACCTGGCTATTCAGTCAATTTTCAGTCCACCTCACTCTACTTATCTAACCTTTATTTCATCCGCTTGTCTATGAGAATGTTATGGGGGACAGCATCAAAAGTCTTACTGAAGTCAAGACAAATAACTTCCGTTGCTCTTTGCTAACCCACCAAGCTTGTCACCTCATTGTAAAAGGCAATCAAGTCAGACCCATTCATAAATCTATGCTGACTACTCCTGATCACCTTTTTGTCCTTCACGTGTCTGGAAACAGCTTCCAGAATTAGCGGCTGCATCACCCATTGATGTATTAATATGCATCGACATCTGCTGCTATGTTCAGACTTTGGTTGGAGCTGCAAGCAGAACTTTGTTTTGAAGGCTGATGTCAGCTGGGTGAATATAAGATAATTAATTTAATGATTAGTTAGAACTCAAATTACTTTATGCAGAGCTAATGGCTAGTTTGGGCCATCAGTGCAAGGCTACAAAGAAGATTCCCATGAGACACCTCTTGCACATATGAGAAGTGTGGTTCTAGACATCCATTGATATCCTATAGCCTAAAAATGTGGAAGATAATTTTTTTCCCTTTTTTTCTCAGAATATATGTGACTTCGTTAATGCAAAAACCTACCAATTAAAACTGTTCAACACTTGGAATTTATGGTCAGATATAAAGATCAGTCCTATATGTCTCTGGGCTTATTAGATGAATACAAAGTAAAGTCATAGGATTTGAGAAAAACAAAATCCTGTCTTCAGTGACAAATTCTGTTTATCTTAAATTTAGGGCCAGATTCTGGTACATTGCTGTCAGAGTCTGGTATATATAGCAAGACTGTACAGAAGGTAGAACCTGCATACTATGCCCATGGTGAAATGCATATGCCTCTTTCTGTCTGTCATTATGAAAAGAGACATGAAATGTCACCCACAGAATTTTGGGGGAGTGGGTGTTAGTTAGCAGGTGATTAAATGAAATGGAACGGACTGGAGCACTGGTGGAGAACACAGTTAAAATGCAGTAGGCGTAAAATATCTGTTCAGCCTCTTGTTTGCTCCCTTCCCTGTAGTCCCAGAGGGCTGGGTGTATTTTCTTGTGTGTTTTCTATTGTTTAAGCCACAAAACAATTTAATTTATTTTGACGTCTGTCTTAAACAAAGGATGGTTAGCATGTCCGCTGGTCTCAGGATGACCTGTGATAGCCTAGGGATCTAGGTCTAGCCTGGCAGCTGGCCACCAGAAGCCTCTAGCATGAGAACACACCAAAAAAAGAGTTCCAGTGAAAAAATGCACAGAAATGACAGAGGGAGACTTCTAGGGAGGAGAGACTTCCACACTGTAGGGGCAGTGGCTTTCAGGAAGAAGGAGGAAAAGTTTACTTTTATCTCAAAAACCTTTGTGTAGTTCTCCAGTACTCTGAGGGATATGTGCAGATATGTAGGGAGTCCAGGGTATATAAAACACACTGAAAAGAAGTGGGAAGAAAAAAGAAAAGCTCTTTTTTTAAAAAAATAAACCCAAGCATACTCTCTCACATACATATATATGTATGCCAATTCATAAAATATTGACTGAGCTATGAACTTTTCGGGTCAAGTCTACCAGTTATGCTACATAAACAATGATATGTTAGAAGAAGATCTAGGAAGGGGGAAAAAAAGCCAACAGCATTTTCTAGCTGAGGGAGTGCTGTTCTAATACAAGAGCCATTACTGCTAGCTGCACATGGATAAGAGAAACTTGGGGTTTTTTCCTCTGAAAGTAGGCCTTTTGTGAAGAGGATGGAAGCTCCTTACAGTGACTCCCCTCTCCTTCCACAGGGCACTCTGCTGGCATCTTCAAGGCCAAAGAAAATGTTTACTTTTTTCTATTTCTCAAATGGATTCCTACTTGATAAAGTTATGCTCCTTCCACTCTGGAAGCCCTCTGACAACTGTTTCAGTATTGTTGGAGGAGAGACTGCATGGAGCAAATATCCTTAAATGCCATGTGTGGGTTTTCAAGGTTTTTTTGTTTGCATTTGTTGTGTGTGAATTCCCTCTAGTCACGCCCACCCTAAAACTGGGGTTAGTTCTAAGCTATTCTTGGTGCCGGAAAAGGAATTGTTATGCTGGAAAGGCAAGGCAGATATGGGTTACAGTGACAGTTTCCCAAAGAGGCTTCATTAACTTTACACTGTTTTGAAAGCCACGGAGCCCCTTCAGAATTGTAAATTGAGTCAAGCAAATAAATACAGTGAATATTAGCCATTTTTTAAAAGCCATTGTGTGCTGCTCTTTTGTTTATTTCTTATAAAGATACACTGCAGACCTCCGAGCATAACCCTACCGGTGAGAAAACCAGTTTGATACTAGTGGAAGTTGGGAGCTTTTTGTAGGGAAAGAATCAAGGCTGAGAGAGTTAAAGGACATGTAGAAAAATTATGACAAAAGTGAATTTTCACATCTATCAGTCCCATCATTTGCACCCAATCCCATGTTTTCAGTCCTAAAGTTAAACCTAAGAAACAAGTAGGAAGGGAACATTCGAACAGCCTGCTGATCAGAGAGCTCAAATTTGGCAAAGCAAAGGCTGTCAGCGACTTGTTTACAATCCAGTTGTTGGCTAAATTTATTTTTCCTGAAATGATTCAGTTAAGTTCAAATGATGGCTAAATTCAAGATCATTTCCTGGACAGTCAATGAAAAGGAATGGAAAAAAAAATTCTTAAAATAAATTGATCATTAAAATTTCTTGTTTAGCTCCAATTACAATAATTACAAAGGAAAAATGAGGCCTATAAGCCATCTGTGTGTGCATAACCTCAAGGCTGGCAATGACGAGAGAAGTTAACAAACAAAAATCTGCCCAGTGGGGTTAACAACTGTTGACAGCGTGGTGAATGCTAAGGCAGGTGATACTCATCAGATATGGCAACAGCAGAAAGTATTGAGAATCTAAGATCACTCTTTATTTCTCACTATGTGACAGCTTCCAGTCTCAGAGCGCAAAAAAAGACCAATGGAACCTCCCTTTTGTTTAAGCAAAGGCAGGCATATAGTTCAAAGCAAAATGATGGCAGTAAGCTTTTGAAAAGCTTAAATAGCTATTTAATGGTTGCTATTTTATGGCAAAACATGTACTAACAGTACAAGGAGTCCAATTACTTTCAGAGATTTTCTGTGTCTTGAGCCGATATGTCCTTCCTTCATGTTTCGGGATGTACAAGGCACCATGGCTTGCTGACTTACGGCAATGGAGTTCCTGTCTTAAGATCTGGATTTCAGCTTCCCTGAGGTGCTACAGTATCGGTGATACAAATTTCAGTTGAAACTTCCCCACATCTCCAAAGTGACCTCCAAGTCACCACCTTCTCACTGGTGATCAGTCCCTTCTTTCTAGGCAAAGAAAATCAGACTGATCTGACACCAACCACAAAGCTCACCACTGAGTGCTTTAGGTATAAAATAATAATAAAAAATTTTAGAATGTAAAAGGATGAAGATAGCAGATGCTGATTTTTTCTCATAGTGTTAATTTAGGGAAACTACTTCATTTTCCCATGCCTGTCTTTTTTTACTTTTTAATTTTTAGGGTTTTTTTAATTTTATTTCATTCTGTTGGAAGTGACTCAAACAGAAGAGTTCCTCCTGGTACACATGTATGAAGTAGATTATTGTTGGTTCTTGTACTATTGTCATACAAATAATTAAACAGACAAAAGTTGGTGACATGAAAAAAATTAGTATAGTCTTGTTGAGTTGCAAAGTAAAAGATTACTTGATTCACAGTGACCTTGTATCACAGTATTCTCCAGTTTTTCTGGTTTGCATGAGTGTCTGTAGTTTGTGTTAAGTAAATAAGTGGTTTTTAGGTGTTACACATAGATCTTTTGATGTTTTATCTCCATCAAATACTACAAATGGCAGAAAAAGACAGAAGCAATAATGAAAAAAGAAAATTAATCCACTCTGAGTTCACAGGAAAAACAGATTACAACTGGAAAGCCCGTGAATAGTATTCTCAAATCTGTCAGAGTGGTAAGAAGAGACCCCAAAGGAAAAAGAAGTTGAGCTATCATAAGTACTTCCTCCCTCAAAAAGCCACCAGTGAGTATACTACATCTTGCAGAACTGCTGTGTCATATAGTCACAGCTTAAAAAACTTCAGAGGGTGGAAATGTCTAATTAGATGAGTGATCTGTCTTTCCTATGGGGGAAATAATCATTTTGCAGTGAGATTGCTCTAAAGGTTACACATGCATTGACAATATTGATGCGGAAAGTACAGAGCCTTTATCCATTTAAAGATGTGTTTGAAGAGTTGGGCTGTACAAAAGGCATCAAATTAAAGTTCCTCAGCTTGTGAAGTGCTCACCTCTCAGAGCACCATTAGTATTAAGGGAGCAGATTAAACACAATTTAGATCACATTGAAAGACTAAAGTCAATTTAGCAGGTATATAACCATGCATGATAATGGTCTCTAAATCTACAGCAACAAGGTGAGGATATGCTTGGATATGCAGGATAAAGATGTGAAACTAAAATAATTTCCTTTGAGGACTATAAAAGAAGCAATGAGGAGGAGGGAAATTTTAGATGCTAGTTTGCTTAAGTATGTAAATTCAATGGACTGATCTGGAAGGGAAATAAATCTGATAGCAGTTTTATATGTGGTCTGCAGGGTATTGTGAACTTGACCTTTGTTGGAGTAAATGGGTTCTTAGCTGAATGGCGTAGTATTTCATTATTATTTGCATGCTGATAGCAGTGTGCAAATGCAATATGGGGGAGACAGGAAAATCTTTTCCAAAAAACCCATATGATCTTCTAGCCTCTTCTCCACTCAAAATTTTAGGTGTAAGGTAATTGACTTTTTTTCCCCTCCCTGGTGCTAGATTCTTATCTGTTGCCCATTGCTAGAGTGCATAGGAGGCTCACAGGGGAGAGGAAGCTTTAAACTGCAGCAAAAGCATGTTATAGAGTAAAAGGCGTATTTATCTTGGTAACACGTAATTCCAAAGAACATGGAGAACATGAGGAATCAAACTCATAAAGACTTTAAATTTGTATAGTGCTAAGATAACAGGTGGGCTTAGAAAAATAAACAAGCAATGCAGCTGTCTATAGAAGTCTTATTTGATTAAGTTGAAGAGTATCCGAATTAAGCTGTAGGGCATAGCTTGACAGTTTGCACTTATGGGCACAAGTAAAACATGTGATTAGGTGCTTAATCTTCAGTCTAATCTGCCTAATGAGGATGCTTAACTTTTGCCTAAACATTAGGTAGGGAGTCAGGGCAGAACCTTAAGAACAGAGAAAGACACGTTCAAGGAAAAATGAGTATACAAATGCACAGCTTTCCTTTGCAAATGATCTAATACACTTGAATATAAATAAATGTAAAGATGTTGTAAGCTGTCCTTGAACATAGTTATTCACAATACTTACCTTACAATACAGGTTTTGCTCATGGATTGACTTTGCTGCCCTGCTTGTTGGAACCTTCTGTCGTGAAATGACTGGGGCTCTACTACCACCTTCTACAGGCCTTTTATCATCCCTAATGGATCAGCCATCAGTCAATATTTTCCAAATCAACTCCACGGTCAAACTGCCTGCTTTCTCCTTGGTCCATGCTGCTGCCTACCTGGTCCAACCTTCACACAAAGTCTGGACCAGCAAGTCCTTAGGCTCTGCCCAGCCCCCTAATGTCATGTCTTGCGATTCTGTTCTCTCCTCACCAAGCATTTTGTGCTTATCAGGACTTGTAGTAACCAGCTCCAGAACTTGCAAGAGCCTCCTGAGTGTCAACTTTCTGAGCCCACAAAAATGCATTAGTTTCAGAGACTCACTGGCAGAATAAGATGGGTCAGCATAACTTGCTAATGAAGAGTTATTTCTTTTGTTCATTTCTAAAAGACTGTACATTGAGAATAGCAACATAAAAACTGAAGAGTTATATTTTATAGGATAAAAAATAAAAGGCCATGGTCAGAAAAACTAATTATGATTCTCTTTTGGGATGGTCTATAAAACTATAGGGTCAGGCTAATACTCATGTGGCATAACCCTCCTGCTGCTAACTTCACTGAAACAATTAAAAAACAGCTTTAAGTCCATGCAAACATTCCAGTATTGCTATACTGCTCTAGTTCTTATGCTGTGCCTCTATCAATGTTTTAATATGTGTTTTGACCTCCTGTGCTGTTGATATCATTCTTAACTCTTTTACAAAGAGGACACGAAAAGCTCCAATATTGTGAATTAACATCCTGATTCAGTTAGGTAGTAAACTGTGTGCTTAATTGGAAGCAGTAGTTATGTTGTAGCAAATGGGATTTCCTGCAAGCACTAAATTAGAAATGTACTTAAATACCTTGCTGAATTTCAGCCTGAGTTTGCATATTGCACTCTTCCTAATAAACAGCGTTGTATTGCATGTCAGAGTGTCACAAGCCATAAGTAACCCAGTATTACACGCAGTAAACTGAGCAGAATTGCAAATGAGAAAAAAACCCCATCTTTCTGTACAGAAGGCAGGGGGTTAATTAAGGGCCCCATCAGGTTTTTTATTTTGATCAGAACACAAAATTAAATATAGGTTGCATGGTACATTAGTATGTCTGTCAAAGACTGTGGCTTTGGCCAGGCAATTAAAGGGGGCAAAATATTCTAAATGAATTTTTAAATAGCTTCTTCCAGTCATTAAGCACAGTTATCGCATCCATATTTTGTAAATGTAAAACACTGAAGTTCTCAAAAGTCTGTTCTCCGCAGTAGTTTTTATTGATGATCCATCTGAGCTTCATTTCCTAACTGAAAACCCTTGTCGGTCAATTTATTCCAACATAACACTATTTGGTTGGGTAGTTATTAATCCTGTAATTGTTCATGGCATGCCAGGAATAATTCAGCTAATTATTACAATATGTCTTACTTTGCCATGCATCTATATGTCAAAATGACTTCTGCACATATTTGAAAAAATAAGTTTCCTAATTTAACTGAAGATATAAAAATTGATTATTAATTCACCAAAAAATGGAAAAATACATTTTTTTTCTCTGCCCCACACATCATTTCTACTGGTCTGGATACATTTTTGACAAATATTCCACTGCTGACTTTAATTGATGTATGAATAGCACTATGCAGCAAAACCTAGGAGTTCTGTCCTCATTGGACATTAGTTTCAATTATAGGACAACTATAACAGAGCATGCTGGATCAAAATAGAAAAGGGCTTCATTTTTTCCAGTTCATCTGAGGTGAAAAAAAGTAGTTCTGAAAAGGTGAGATTAAGAGGCCAGTTATCCTGGCAAAAAGAAAGTGATCTATGCACATGTGCTCTATTAATTACAGTACACATACTCTAACGTTGTTAAAATGCATATTTATGCATAAAATGCACTATATTTAATTCTGCACTTGTGAATTCCCATCAATAAAATGCAGTTTGTTGATCTTTGTATTTTTCACATTTGACAATATATCTGATTTTATTGAAGTCAATCTCTAATCTCTCTTTGGCCTAATAAGAATAAAATCAGTCTCTTACAGACTGAAATACCTTTTTAATTCACAAGAGATGCAAGAAAATTGAAAGCACAGTGAGTATCAGAGTATTTGCTGTTTTATAGTTCACATTAGTACATCTCCATAGTACAAAACAACGTTCTTAAATTGTATTCTGCTGGGGCAAAGAAGATCCCTAGCTCCTAATTAATGAACGACTGTGTGTACACTGACTAGAACAATATTTTACACAGTGGAGTTCCATGCTGTGATATATTAAAGCAAGACAGGATATTTGAAAATGATAACTACATAAAAAGTCAGTAACTTTTATTCTTCTGGGAATTGTCCCAGAACATTGTTCTCACCGTGAATTTCCTCCAGAGAAGCTGGCTCACTCAAGGCTTCATATATTGTTTATGTTCCACCCAGGGACTTATCCAGAGATGTACAAAACAATTTTGAGAAGCTTCTGAATGGAGATGGATTTTTTTTTTTTAAAAAAAAGATATAACCCTGAAGCCAAAGGAAGAGGCAAAGAAAAAATTGTCTGAAAGAACAAGTCAGCTCAAAATTAGCGATTGGAAACAGTGGAAATAGTCTTGTTATTGTGATGGCTACCACCTTGACTAATAATGGAAGTTTAATTGGGGAAGTCCAGAACCAAGGTGACAAATCTGAACGAGCCAGACTTGGTAGCCATGATGGCAGCAAACTTTGCTATAAGGAAGATATGTAACCTGCAGAAGCCAGTTGGTTTCAGTTATCAGATACAGCCAACACATTTTTCTGGAGAAATCTGCCAAGTCGCCACGCTACTTGAACCTCTTGGTTGAGTAAGCTTTTGAAAAAGCTTTGCAATTCACCTTCATTTTTGACACACTCAGTCAGAGACTTGAGACTTCTGTGTGGTTTATCTGAACTGTGCAGATCCTCTGAATTTCAAAAATTGGATGGGAATAGGCTTTCTTCTAAGATTGTGTCACACTTTTAATTGACGTCTTCAAGTGGTGTCTCACTGGGAACCACGGTCATGATATTTTGGTATTGTTGTGAACAAGAACGAATACAGCAAAAAGGCATCAATTCTCAATCAAAAGAAACCAGAAAAGCCAAATGCTAGATACTACAAAAAGGATTAAGAACAAAGCTCAAGAAATGGAGAGCCTTGAGAGCGGTCAGCCTCTAACTGAGCATAATTCTAAATTAGACATTTTAAATGCTCTAATGTCTAGACTCTGTGAATGCTGTGGTTAAGTTACTTGTGTCTATTTTCCCTTTCCTACTTGTAATGGGACTACCACTCAACGATTACTTTTCCATTTACATAATTCTATTTTTGTAATTTTTTTTCTAACTAACGATCTTGTATACTAGCATACTGTTCAGGGATGAGGAGATGCAGATCTGCAAATGCATATCATCCTCTGCATCATGTAGCATAGATGCTCTTACTCAGTTTAACTCGTAAAGTGAGAAAGCACTCTTGTGAGCACTTCAAAAAGGAGCTGGCTAGAAACCAGTAGAAAGCAATTTCATGCTTCTAGATATTTTGATACTTTAATCTAGTTTTCATCTCTAAACTAAAAAAAAAGCTTAAATTTGCAAATTTCCCATAAAATTGTGACCAAAGGAGATATTCTTCTGAATTTTTGAACATTAAATCATTTTATGTTGGATATGAAAATGTGTAGCTTAAAATAATATTAGAAAGTAGTACTGTTAATAGTAATCACGGAGCAACATAATACAGCAGACAATACAGTGTACAATCATATAATCATAAAACTTATGACTTGCCTTAGGAATAGTTTAATACTCAGTATTTTAAATAATATTATAAAAAACAAAATTAATGTAAAGTTAACATCTAAATAAAACAGTTAATGAAACTATCAGTTGTCTAAATACAGTAGAGATGAACTGAGAATGTCAGAAAAAGATCTGTAAGTTTTCCTATTTATTTCTTTGCAAACTATGTTTCCATAAAAGAATTCAGTTCAAACAAAGCCACTTTTTTTTTTTTTTTAAAAAAAAAGTACTGTTAAAAGTGTTTCCATTTCTTTCTTAGGGAGAGCTCGTGATGTTTGCAAGTTCAAAGAAAACAGCAGTCAGGTCAAATAAGATACTTGTTAGAAGTATCTAATCTTATCTCTGCTTCAAATTGATCATGTTTCTTCCATGAAAAAGGCTCTATTATAAAAGCAAATTGAAAAGCAGAAGACAGCCCATCTCATACACTGTGTTTGGCTGGGATTCAGCACTCATTGGCTTAATCGTGCTAAACCAGGGTCTTAAGGCTGTGGCAGAGCGGACATGGGAAATGTTCACAGCTGTAACTTCCATTGCCAACTTCATGCTGCTACCTACTGCAGCCAGTTCAAATCATCGCTTATGCGGTTACAGAAAAATAAGCGTTTATCTATTTGCATATAGATTGTATATCTGCCAAAGAGAAAAACTTAAAAGAGTAAGACTGGCAATTTCTACTGTGCATATTGCAGGAGAGCCTTTCATTTAAAATACAGGCCTAAAAATTAGGTGAAGCACTGGTCTATTCTTTGTTTTGCCTTAGACTTTTTCTGTGACCTTGAATAAACAATTTAGGACTCTTTTTTCATAGACAAAGTACGTGCGTGCAATCATAAATGCGCTGCTGCTCTAATTGCGCAGTGTAAAACATAAGGTCCTTCCTTTTCTACTCTTCATATGTGAAATAAGGTTAACATCACTCCATCTAATTTCTTGTGTTGTGTTGATTCATTAGTTTATCTTTTTGTGCAGTGCTTTGAAAACTGCATAGTTTTTTGACAGTTGTATATAATTATCATCAAAGGCAGGTAATTTTTCTTCCTTGATCTCTTCTGCTACATATTTATGCCATTGTTTTTATCATGATATCAGGAAAGCAAGTGGAACTTTTTTGTGTCTGTGGAGCTGATAAGGAACTTTTAGGGTGTTCAGGGGGAGGGAGCATTACCCTGCTCTTGGATCAGGGTGCACACCATGGCCTGATTACATATCTGAACAAGACGTGAGTAGACACTGTCTTCTGTCTTCTTCTACCAGGTTTCTGTCCTATCCTATGACAAGATATGTCCATACGGCATGAAGTAAGCCATGGCAAACTCCAGCAGATGCATTTATTTCAATGATTGGAGACCCAACACTGTGAAACACATCATGGAGTGCATCAGCCCCGTGGTTTAGGTAGAGATTCTGGCTAAAGTACCCATACCTACTTGTAGAGGATTCTAATAGATGGTGGTAGACTGAGACTTTGGAGAGCTGGGTTCTGGCTGGTTGAAGTACTCCAAGCAACTCATTTACTATCCCTGGGTTTTGGCATCTGTAAAATGGACAAATACTAATGCACTGTAATGAAAACCTCTATCAATTATTATTGTTACTGATATTGCTCTTGTTATTAGTTGAATTCTGGGAGGAGAGCTAGAAATTCTCAGAGCTGGTGGATCTGCTGGAATGCCTTTGCTTATCCTAGAGCCATTAGATGGGTCTCTGTACTGCAAAAGATAAGTAAAATGCATCAAAAATATAGCCTGCTCCATAAACTGTGGGTGGCATGGGATAGATTCTCCTGTTCTTATTCAAACTAGGAAGATTGCACCGGAGACAGTGATATTGCTTGGAAAGGAAGTTCAATGTTACTATGAATAAGTGTGAAAGATTCTGACCTTTCATTGTTAGTGCAGTTATTAAACCATATTTTTCTAATATGAAAGAGAAATGCAGGTTCTCAGTTAGTGTGCTACAAATACCTAAACTGCAGTTATCTGTAGCACTTGTACTGACTTTATCTAACCTACATTATAAACATTCCCATATTTTTTGTCCCTGAAAAGCTTCAGGCATCAACTGTGTTTGTGACCTAAGTGTAATCTCAAACTTGCTTTCAATTATTTCTAGCCCAAGAGGCCTGGACTATACAAACCTAGTTTGAAAACCTGAAAAAACCCCATGTTTTTATTTTTCCTGTTTGATACAAGTTATACATAAGAGCCAGTTCAGGGCAAAACATTTGTCTCTAATATCTGGCAGTCTAGTATTTCAGTTTTTACGTACTAGCCCAGAAGCTTTGTTGAACTTGGAGATTATTGTGTAATTATTATTTATAGCTTGCGTCGCCACAATACCTTGGCAGTCAAACTCCATTTCTGCTAAGTGCTGTAGAAGAAAAGCACAAAACAACCCCCCAACAAAGATCCCAAACCCCAGCATGGTGTGGCCACTTCAGGATAGCCTGGTATCTTAATATTCTTTCCTATTTTACATGTTACACAGACATTGAGGATCCTTTGGAACAGAGAGAAGATGTACAGTGATGATAGAGTGCAAGCTTTTAAATAGGTGTAAATTGGTGTTTTTATCTGTACAGTGTCTGCCTGTGAAACTTCACTTTATTTTAATTTGATTTGCCTCCTTTTTCAAATGAAATGTTGGGTTTTTCTGTGATATTTTTACTGACTGATGTATAAAATAGGATATATTGTATTTCATAACAGGTTTTTATGCTTGCCAAAATAGATTGTACAAAACCTAACGGTAAATAGAGATAGTTTAGTTCTGTCTCGAAGATAGAGTACTAAGAAATTGGGTCCATCACTGTCATTTTTCTCAGAGATTCCTCTCATCTGTCACAACACAGTAGTTATGAAAAATGAAACCATAAATTCAATTTAGAGGGCAATTTGCAGCTAATCTTTGGAGTAATTCCAGTGTGAATAATGCAGCAATTTGGATGCATGGTCAGTCAATTCTATCTCTGATTTATTAGGATTTAAGAAATTTTTTTCTTTCATTAATGATAATTACCCAAGAAGAGAAAATAATTTCTCAAAAATTATCTATCTTCACATCTGTGGTCTCAGTTTTGAAAAAGGCTGCAATGTTGTTTAAACTTATTATTTTAGGAGGGGGGGAAAGCTTTTTACAAAAGATATATGAGGTATTTAAATTCTGAACTGTATCTCTTTACAGCACATGTGTGAACTGATCAGCACTGGTTTATGGCTGCTTTTATATGACTCCCATTAGAGCTAACATTTTGAATATCTCAGCATAAGGACACTGGGATTTGCTATTGATTCTCCACACTTCTTACACCTTGAAGATTGCATTAAAATCCAGCTCAAGCAAGAGTGACATTTTTTGTTCCTGTTTAAAAGTCAAATTTATTATCTGAGACTTTTTCTACTTATTAAATCCCCACTTTCTCTGATACATTATTTATGTATATTTTTTTCTATATCTTTCCTTCCGTTTTCAGGGTCTTCTCTTGATTTTAACAGACAGCATCTACAACAGATACATACAACAGATATTATCCATATGTTTGTGTCTGTGTGTTGCTAATGGGAGGCGGGAAGGTAAGGCCAGAAGGAAAACGAGCTCATGTAACACTGGCTTTGTACTTTAGTAAAAAATTTTAGACATCTAGAGAAGTACTTCTCATGAAGTGCTTTTGAAGACCTCTGGAGGAAGATCTCAAGCTAGATGACTGGACTTACTATGCCTTCAAAGCCTCCTGCCTCTCTCCAGTGCTGATGAAGGAATGAAGTAGTTCATGCTGGTCCTCAAGGCACCTAGAGAAGAGCTGCTAGTTACAGAGATTGAAGCCTATCCTTGCTCATCACACCCGACACATGGTCTTCTTCACTGGCTTTCTGTCAGGTGTCTCTACTATCACACTATTGCTCTTTGTAGTGAAAGCATTTCATGATTATGACCAAGGAAAGTGAAGAGGGACCAACACCACCCTCCAGTCAGACCAGGGTGGTGCAGAAGACAAATTAGCCCAGAGACAATTTTTTTACTTATATGTCCTTGTTCCTTCCAACCATGGATTCCTATTTCTACCGAAGTAACATTTTTTTTGGTCTTTGTTAAAAGGCTGCAGAGTTAATTTACCTACTTCAGGTTTCAGAGCAGCAGGCTTCTGAGCTACAATGCCAGGCTTGCCAGTCAAAGCCTGAGATGCAATCCACAAATTTGTGCATCCTGGTTTTCTAAAATGAAGAGTAATGATTCCATCCCAACAGATGAAGAAATACTTTCTTCCCTGACAGTATTACAGTTTGGTATCTAAACAAGAAATCCCATATGCTTGGCAAATTTTTTTGCTGAAACATTATGTTGCATATGAATAAGTAGAATCTGCCAGCTGAAACATACTGTCATTTTCCCCATGTTATTAAGTATTTTGAGTATTTTAAATGTGTTATTAAAGTTCCTGCAGCTTTGCTTTTATTTAAAATTGTATTTAGCTAATTTTTAGTTGAATTTGCACCTGACAGAATAGATTTCATATAAATATCGGGAAAAGGAAGAAAGACAATTACCTTTGTTCACAAATTTCCTTACACTAGTCTACGAGCCTTTTAAAACAGGTCTGTACAACTGTGAACCTGGAAATGGTTTATGATTGCTGAAGAAAGTGTGTGTTTGCCTTCTCTGAGCACATCATCTTTTTATACCTGTGAGAAGAGTTTAAGCTGGCTTCACAGGAAATTCATACACTGATAACAATTCTCAAATTACCATACCATGAGACTAGTGTTATTTAAAAAATAAAATATTTATTTTCTCTTTTGCTTGAATAAATTCCATGATTTAGGTTTTATTCGCTGAATATGTTTCCAAGAATGTTCTTTTCTTACTATTTTTTTTAAACAGATTTCTTCACAGATGCCTTTAAGTCCTACAATCTACTGGTCTTTTTCACTTCCCCTCAGTTAAAGGTCAGTCCTATTAACAATTTTTGATGTGAAGATGTTAGAGGAGAGTATTTTGCTCAAGTGGTGCAACACTATAGCTTTAAATCTTCACAACTGAAAGATTCCGTGTAGCCTTCTTAATGTTGCAATTATGTTTGATAATAACTTCAGACTGCATCACAACTTCCACCATAATTACAAAAAACATCTTAGTGAAGCAGTATTTAATTTACTATTAGCCTAACTAGTTTCCCTAAGCATGTCTGATTAAGATATGAAAAAATCATATTTATTTAGTTCCAGTTCTGTGAATGTTTCGAATCGTTTCCCAACTGCAGTGAAGCTGATGATCAGTCTGTGAAGCAGGGCCATTTTTGAGATGGAGTCCGCTTACCTGCTAACTTCCAGAAACCTGTTAACTTCCAGAAATTGTGAGTTGGTTTTTCTGCCTCCAGCTCCTGTGTCAAGGACTTCCGATGACTTGTTTTACCTGCAGAGCTATTCCGCGCACCTTGACAAATTCATGGTGACTGCAAAGCAACCATGAGCATGCAATAAGCGAAATATAGCCTGGGTACATCAGGCTTGCTGGGAGCGTGCAGAAAACGTTCATCCAGCAACTCAGTGAACTTCCCTATAAAGTCCAAAGCTTACCAGGAATAGTGAAATTCTGCAAATGATATGGAGGGGAATGAGCAAGTGTGAGGCTTGCGTAGGAATCTGGTCCTACATCGGCAAGTGCCCTCCCTAAGCAGGCTGTCACAAATCAAGAGTTCAAAGTAGGTTTCAGGACCGAATTCTTGTATTTCAGAACCTGGGAGAGGTCTGAAAATATGATGCACAGGCAGTGTGAAAACCAGTCATCACAATTCCATACCTACGTGCTATGGAGCTGCCTCATGCAGCATGTCCTGGATCGATCTGCTGGGCCACTCCGACGAGCGTCAGGTCTACACCGACTGATCAGCGGTTCTCTTCCACAGTACCTTTAGGCTCCAACTAAGCAGAAAGTGGGAGCTGGAAGCAGTTACCTTTGCATTGGAATCTTAAGGCAGGTAATATATTATACAGCCAGTCTACTAAAGATCTGGCTCTTATGTTAATGCTGTAAGAGAAAATAAATAGGAGGGAAAGGGGGATGCCGCACAAGGTTTTTTAGTTTGATTTCTCTCCCCAATATATGTCACCTGCTAGGTAGCCTATTTGCTAGTTGAAAACCTTTTAAAAAAAATCCAGCAGGCTCTATGGTAAACTGCCTCATAAGAAATCACCAAAGCAGGGGATGAACCACTTCTTTCAATTCCCTGTCAGTTCTGTAAGGTCTGAACCAAGTGCAGCATGCAAACTTGGATTAACTGTGACTTTGTGCATTGTGCCAGTTGCTGAATAACCTTCAATTGCTTTAGGCAAATGCTTCTGGGAACAGTACTCCTTTGTTCACTTATCAAGGGGTTTAAAGTCTTCATTAGCCAAGAGATAAATACAGCCGTGGAATTAATTTATCAAATTAATACTTGTGTTGTTGGACTGCATTCTTTCAATTGGTTATCTTTAACAATGGCTTGAGGTGTGTAGCTTAAGTCAGATTTGCTTACAAAAATATGAGATTTTTGTAGACTCGCAGTAGGCTTGAGATGGATTCATAGTGTGCGTGAAATTACATGCAAAATTAAATTATGGATGGTAATGTGTGCATGGCGTTCTCGGCTGAGTGTCCTTAAGTGTAAAATATAAAATTACATGGGCTATTTTATTCCAAAACACACATAAAGTCTGTGTTTTGTACCTAGACATCATCAGCTGATTGATTTTAAGGAACTGGAACAAGTATTTATATGACTCCCTAGTACAACCTATGCAAATACTTGTATGTTAACCAAACACAGTTGTTCAAAACTGAGCATTTCTACTTCACATGAGATGTTGAGATTTTCAGTTTTCTCTGTCTCACTTTTTTTATAATCAGAGTTTCCTCCAAAGCCATTTGTAAAGCAAATTGTAATATTTTACAAAATTTAAGTTTAAAATTGAAAGTTTCTTCCGAAGCATGCTTTTCTTTTTGCATCTTTTATTATTTCACAACACACATACAGAAGTGCATGTTATTATGCAAGAGTATACAAGATGGAATGAGGGAGAGGTTAATTTCTCCTACATTTGAGTTGCAGGCATCCAAATCAGAGCTAGCCATTTAGAATCCCTTCAGGACTGGCAGAGGAGATGGCACTCCTAGTGTGCAACATATCTCAACTGAAGCTAGACAACTTCAAGTAAGGCAGATGAATCACAAAGCACCTGCCTCACTCTAATGACTCTAAAAAGACTCTAGGTAAAATGAAAGTACTGTAACTTTTGTAGGTGTCAAAGTGAGGTGAGATAAGTCGCCCCTTACATGTCCTACTATGACATCATATAATGACGAAAATATTTCAGTACAAACGTGAAGTGTAGTTGCTACTTTAGCTATATGATGGTACTTGATATATATGGTACACATCAAGCATAATTTCTTAATTCAAGCATGCTCTTCAGAGACTTGGAGGATGAATGTAATGGAAGCAATCAGGTTTATGTTCATTTCATCCAATGTAAAGCATCTAACTAGTTTAACTTAATAATTAAGTTAAAAGCATAATTGCTTCTGTAATCAATGGTGACAAGCATCTCCAGAGTCACATCTTAAGTTAGCTGAACAGTCCTCGGGAGGCACGTCTTTTTCGAGTGACTTTAAGATAGTGTAGAATAACAAGGAATATCAGCTGAAATCCCTGCATATTGGGACCTAGTTTCCCAAAACTCATTTAGGTCCCTAGCATCAAATTCATCGTCTAAATTTTTGGGACTGTTTAAGCTTAGGGTCATCTAAATTTAAGTTAGCTCTGTACTTATCTTGAACCTCCCTGGGCACCTAACTCTAGGGACCTACGCATGTTCATATTTGGGAGTTAAGCATTAATTTCCCACCAAAGTTCTTCTGCAAGTGATATTCAGACATCTAAGCTGTATCTACATCACAGGAGTACTTTGCTAGAGAAATCTGGAATGTTAGATGTGGTTACCACCAATTTTTGCCTAACTGTTGAGCAGTTAGACTATTCATCACGGAAATAAGAGAGTTGGAAAGTAGGAACTCCATAGCCAGTAAAACCAATCCACATCATTAGTATTGTAGGAAGGTGTATAACCATCTAGTAAGTAGCCTTCACAAATATATAAATGCACATTTTCTGAAACAGAGTTGCTGTGCTGCCAGAAGAATGAGAGTCGGAGAAAGGGAGCTGGAAGGAGGGACTCTTGCCCTGATCTACTAGTGCACTATGGTAAACAAGAGATACAGACAGATTGGACCAAAGGACACAATTAATTAATATTTTCTATTGTTTCCTTATATTCACAGTAAAGATGTTGACAAGTCTCATAAACTGATCTGCTGGAGACTCCAGACTTTTAGGAACAAAGACCTGGCATAATTAGTGGATCTTTCTCTGCAGGCACTCAGAGGTATCTATTGTTTCTCTGTCTTTTTCATAGAGAATATAACTTTAAAGAATGCTATTTTTTTCCCCTGCAATCCTTGCTGCCTATTACTCTACTCAGCTAAAAGAATGAATTTACAAATTAAATTCTCCACAGATCCTAATTTAGGACTTCTGGTTTGGTGACCAAGGTGGAGCAGGATGAGTCTGGGCTGATACACTCAGCAGTACAGAAGGTTTTTCCAAAATTTTGACGTTGGCTGAGAGTAAATTTCCTAGGATAGTGCAAAAAGCTGTTCCTTGAATTTATAAACAGTCACCTAAATTTCTAGATACAAACTATGAAATTGTTTGATTATACCACAGATTGATCTAGAAAAATAAGATATTTCCAGCAGCACTGGATAATATCGGTTCATAATAACATTTCTAAAATTAGAACATTTTAATTATCATATTATTCATATTAAGACACATTAGCAGCAATGTAGATTGCCATGTCATAACTAATATGACTGGAAATATGTCCTGTATTTCATGTTGCTGTTTGTATCAGGAAATATATGAATAAATTAAAAAAACCCAAATTGCCATTAAACTGTCTTTTATTTCAAAATAAACTTAGAAAAATACTTTAAGGAAATATCCCGAGAACAATTCAACAGAAGCCAAAACTGCACTTTTGACATGTCTGTTCACATACTGGATTATGGAATTAATCTCACCAAAGCTAGATGTTTACATATGGCCTAGGGTGACTAGTTCAGATGGGGATCTCTACAGCGGAGGTACCTAGGATGCAACTCAGCTGCCTAAACATAAAATTTTAGTGCCGTGTGACGTGCTGTACGGTACCTGTGATCACATCTGTTATCACAGAGTTGATCCTGGCTGGGTGCTACTTATGCACCAAAGCCGCTCTATCACTCCCGCTCCTGAGCTGGACAGGGGGGTACAAAACATAACAAAAGACCCATGGGGGGACAAAATATAACAAAAGACCCATGGGTCAAGATAAGGCAGGGAGAGATCACTCAACAATTATTGTCACAGGCAAAACGAATCGACTGGAGAAATTTATTTTCTTACCACTCAAATCAGACTAGGGTAATGAGAGATCAAACCAAATCTAACACACCTTCCCCCCATCCCTCCATTCTTCCTGGGCTCAACTTCACTCCTGAATTCTCTATCTCCTCCCCCTAAGTGGCCAGAGAGACGAGGAATGGGGCTTGCAGTCAGTTTGTCACACGTTGTCTCTGCCGCTCCTTCCTCCTCAGGGGGAGGACTCCTTGCGCCCTTCCCCTGCTCCAGCATGGGGTCCCTCCCATGGGAGACAGTACCGCATTAACTTCTCCAGCATGGGTCCTTTCCATAGACTGCAGTCCTTCAGGAACTACTCCAGCGTGGTTCCTTTCCATGGGCTGCAGTTCTTCACAAACAGATTGCTTCGGCATGGGTCACAAATTCTGCCAGCAAACTCCACTTCAGCACGCGCTCCTCTCTCCACAGGGCCACAGGTCCTGCCAGGAGCCTGCTCCAGTGATGGCTTCCCCCAAGGTCACAGCTTCCTTTGGGCATCCACCTGCTCTAGTGTGGGGTCCTTCATGGGCTTCAGGTGGATATCTGCTCCAATTACCCTCCATGGGCTGCAGGGGAACAGCCTGCCTCACCATGGCCTTCACCACGGGCCACAGGGGAATCTCTGCTTGGGCTCCTGGAGCACCTCCTCCTCCTCCTTCGCTGCCCCTGGTGTCTGCAGAGTTGTTTCTCTCACATATTCTCACTCCTCTCTTTGGCTGCTCTTTTAGCACAGCTTTTTTCCCCCTTCTTAAGTATGTTATCCCACAGGGACTACCACCCTCACTGATGGGCTCAGCCATGGCCAGCAGCGGAAGCTGCCATCTTGGAGCCGGCTGGCATGGGCTCCGTCGGATATAGGCAAAGCTTCTGGCAGCTTCTCGCAGAAGCCACTCCTGTAGCCCCCCCTCCTCCCCACTACCAAAACCTCGCAACACAAACCCAATACAACAGCAAAACAATGGCATACACAACAGAGGAATTATGGGACACTATGATGACAGCTGCATATACTAGTCCACAATGGTACCTATACTGAGGCTGTTAAATCGCACCCCCAAAATAAAATGAAAGGAATGGTACCCAATATGGCTTCCCATCTCTAAAAATAAACACTATTTTTAATATAGAAAATTGCAAGACTAGAGATGCAGATTTTTAAGGCATCTGTCATGTCGGAATTCTTGGTGTATGAACCAATAAAGAAAGCATACTCACTATAAGAGTTGGAAATCAAGCTTCTGCTGTGCCATTAATGTAATTGCAGCAGATGGAAAGCTTTAGAATATGTTTTGCATTAAATAACCATTTTTTAAAATCATGAAAAATAGAAAGTAGAATAGGCTTGGAGAAGGTCTACTAAGATGACCAGGGAGACAAAGAGCCTGTCTCCTGTAAGAGGAAGTTTAAAAATTTAGCTTGTTTAGCTCAGACAAATGCATCAGAGAGGAGTAAGCAGCAGGGAAAAAAAGAACAGCTACTTAACTTAAGGAACTGTTTTGGTGTAAGTACAAGTGTATGTAAGTTGGCCACGAATAAGTGAGCTTTAAACTAGATGGGTGTTTTTTGATCATAGTAATGATTTTCAGAACATCCTTCCAAGTGGCTGTCAAGTGGATTAGTGACATCAAAACTTCCTCCTCCCCCCTGTCCTTGTCCAATGGTTTAAAAACAGAAGAAGATGAATTTATGAATCAGATTATCTGCTGTGATTAGCTGTGGTAGTGGGCAGTGAAATCCCCTAGCTGCCTTCTTACTGCTAAATAAAAGGATCTCTGATCATGCTAGATTGGCATCGCCTGGCTCATCCCCTCATTGATGAAGTTCAATCTCCTCTAAGTAGACTGTCCACATGGCATGGAACTTGGCTTTGGTCTCCTCTGTAGCCCATGTGATGCCCTCAGGAAATAAAAGTTATGTTGTGTGGGTTTTGTGGGTTTTTTTTTTCAGTTCAAAGCAACTCAAATGATCCAAGGGATGTGCTGTAACCCACCAGAGGGATGTTTTATAGCATGAAATAGGTATGTGCTGCACAACTATGGGTTCATTGCACCGCACACTGTACTTGAGGGTACAAAGCCTGCTGAGCTATTTAGGTTAATCCTGTTTTTTGTTTAGTTACACTTAATTTACAAACTACATTTCAAGGCTTAGTACCTCAGTGTCCCTCAGATCAGTGACAGAAACTTTTTTGCTGATGACTGTCTATACAGGACCTCATATGCTCTCTGCTAGAATTGTGGGGTATGTCACTTCCAGGGGAACGTGGATGGAGGAAATCACACCTGGTACTACCTCATGCAAGCTGTCTCTTGGTGTGAGGGATACCCAGTCTTCCCTTGTCTTGGAAACAGCTAGTTGGAGCAGCCCAAGGTAGAGCGGATGAGGAAGCTAACAGGGAAGCAATGTGGGTGATTAGAGATGTAGTGCTTGATGTTGTTCCTTGGTTCTCTTTTCTACGGTTGTGTTAGTATAGTCTCCTGGGTGAAATTCTTTATCCTCAGTAAAATTGTGCTTGAGAAATTGAGACAAATTCTAACAGATACAGATAACCTGGTAACCATGGTAAGTCTAAGTTGCTATAGAAAGTATTCTGATGAATAACACACTAAATACAATTAATCTTCTTAGACTTAAAATTATTTTCCTTATTTAGCCACTACCAGCCCTGCTGGTAGAAGATGATCTGTCTAAGGAGTTTTATGGATGTATTAGTGAGACTGAGAGTACTCCTTATGAAACATATGAACTTCTCAACCATAGGTGTTGATTTTCATTGGATTTCGTCACTGTTTTCCACAATAGAAGCGGCTATGAACTCTGCTTTGAAGGTGAACTGCCTTTGTTGTTTACATGCAGTTGTTCCGTCTGTGCAGGGGAGCAGCAGTTTGCTTCTCCTGCTCAGACAGTGTAACACCGTGGGCATGATGCGTGTTAGAAACCCACTGGTGGCTTGAAGGGGAATTGGCCGAAACTGGGAGCCCCGCCTTTCTCTCATAATCAGTTCTGTTTACACAGCTGGCACTTATCTTACCATAAATAACAAGGAACAGTCCTAAACCCTGGTAACCAAATTTCCCTCTTTGTTTTCTCTTTTAGTTTATTTATTTTAAGAAATATCAGTTACATATGTATATGAGTTATATTAGTATGTATATCATATATATATATATCACACAGGAATAATCAGAGAATGAAAAGAATTAGTTACACTTGCAACACGTGATGTCCTATACGTGGGTATGAAGGGCAATACTGGTTGGAAGAATGACTTGAATTCTGACAAGAGAGATAAGCTTGCGTGCAGTGTTGTGCATGCAAAACTAGGTGTAAAAACAGTATCTGAATAGAGTTTTAAATAAATGTGTCAGGCTTAGAGATGGAGGTGAGACAGTCTATATCACTTTTTGCTGGAAGAAAGATCTCCAGTGTTTTTCCGGGGAGGGAAAGTTTGAGGAGAGAAGGAAAGGAAAGAAAAAAATTAATCTTGTGTGAATGGAATTGATGAATGCATGAGAGGGAAAAACAGAAGAAACTTACACTTTTATGATGAGAGTACCAAATTATTGCAATAAAGAGTACAAAATTATTGCATTAATAACAATGGCTCACAGAACTGAATGAATGGCTTTAATGATTTGTGCAGTTGCCTGGATTACATATACTGCCACATACAAACTCAACATACTGAGGTGTATTAAAACTGTTAGTAATGTTGATGGTGAAACATAAAATTCACCTTAAAACTCAGATATTTATCAAAAGGTTTGCTAAGGTTCATGGGCCTTTTGAATGAACTTGAATAGAATTATGGCTTTGCAATGACATCATGAAAAATTTGTGGTGCAATATGAAACACAGTAAAACTCCTCACTTACAGAGGCAATTTTCAGCCAGGCAGCACCTAATACCTTCTGTATGTTAGTGAGACAAGCATATCATAGCCCATGTGCCTTTGAGAATCCCTTTTCTTCAAATAAAATAAATGTTGCAATATAGAGCTTCTCTGCATCTCAGGTTTAAATGGCAGATTGTAATTAGTGTTTAGAGCATGTGAAATGTGACTTGGGGAATCTGCTGTGTATGGCTTACAAATTCTGATTAATTTTATAAAAAACTGTTTCATTTGGTGCCTCCATATGTGATGAGTCACCTAGAGCTGGCGAGATTCCTGACACATATTGCCTATCCTGTCTGAAAGTTATCACAGATCTTCCACAGGAATGTTGTTAGCATTAGGGACCAAGAAGTGGCAAAACAATGCACCTGTTAATGAAAAAGAGTTAGAAAAATCTGGTTTGACAATGTTATCTGAGGGAGTGGGAATGGGGAAATATGCGTCGAACCTCTACACAAGAACAAAGACCAAAGGTGTAAAAGCAGGTTTAAAAGGATAAAGGCAAAAAATCACAGGACTTTTGGTAGCTCACTTCAAACTCATTGTGAAAAGACTTCCAGCTACCTTGCAGATGTCCTACAACACATATGATGCAGCTCATTGCTATATGGCTTATTAAAGGGAAAAAAACCAACTAGATGATATCAACAATTTATACTAAAATAAAGTATAAGACTTTTTTTTTTTTTTTTTTTCAGAAGTTGCATCCAAACTTTGTTTCAGTGCTTCATACTTGGGGGCAGACCTGATCACATAATGAGAAGGTTAGATTCAATATAATGGGAGGCTGACTAGGTTGGAAAATGCATGTGAACCAATTGGTACTCCAGAGAAGTTATGAGGAGAAAGATACAGGAAAGGAGACTTTTGAACTTGAAAACGTATTGACACAAATCTGAAATTTACTCAGGATTTATAAGGAAACTGTTGTATAGAATGAAGAATAAGAATTTTACTGCGTTGTCTGGAAGTAAAAATATGCACACTTATTTTCTAAACTGTCTATGATTTAAAGTGATTATTTTTACAAACTTTGGCAAAGTTTGTGTGGTATGTGTTTAATTGTCTTATCTGCTGGAGAATATCATCAGCCCTATACATCTGATGCAGCCCTATACATCAGGGAACATAGCCACTCCTGTTAAGTATGAATTTTGATGAAGAATTGCATTGCCACATTTTAAAATATGAAAGACCAGCTGAGGAGCAAATATTTATTTTTAAAACAGAATCATCCTGTTTGTGTATATGGGGGGGAAAAGATCCTAAACAGTCTCTTCATAGAAGATACATTTTGTATGTTTTTAAGGCAAAAAAAACCCAAATGTTCCTGCGTTATTGTGTTATAAGAATAATATTTTCCTGGTCATACCTTTTTCTTTCATTTGCATTAGGAAAGTGTTTCCTCACTCCAGGACTTGGATTGCTTCATCTGACTGAGTAGTCTTCAAAGTATTCTCAAGTAAATTCTCTCTTTCCTTGAAATACTTTCCTTTCCTTATCTCAGTTTTAAATATCTTTGCATCACTCAGTCTACAGGGGTTACTAACAGCTCTCTTCCGAAACCAGCATCTTGTATGTTTATCTCTATATTCTGTTCTTCATATGATATCAGATAATACTTGCTTAGTGTGCAATGGCTGCCTTTAAAAGAAGTGAATCTTGTTTAAAGTTTTCAATGTGGATTTTCCCCAAAGGAACAGACAGGAAATGTGGGGACCTTGTGAAAAATCTGTTGGGAAGACAGAAGTACTGAAGGTTGAGGCTTAAAGTAACTTGGGCTTTGTTAAGAGAACCCATAAAAGGCTAGTTTATCCTCAAAACAGAGTAGCAGTAGCGAAGACAGGACAAAGAAATGCCATGTGTGCTTATTTAATACACCCTTGCAACAGCTATTATTAGGGCACAAGTAACGCTTACATTAAACTAACATACTTGTCTTTGTGCTCTATGGTCTGATTCTGACCACTGGATCATCTTAAAACTCAAATCTGAATCATGATCCTAAACCTGGTATACAGTGTTGGCTCAGGAGATTAACACTGGTAGGAGCAACCTAAACCACGTAAACCACAATTTAAAAATGCAGGGTTGTGTTTTTGTTTTTACCTAGTCTGGTCATATTCCTTACGAGAAATTATCCTAATTTTACTTAAAGCAAGACAGGAAATCATAGCATGGTTTGGGTTGGAAGGGACCTTGAAGATCATCTAGTTCCAACCCCCCTGCCATGGGCAGGGACACCTTCCACTACACCAGGTTACTCAAAGCCTCATCCCACTTGGCTTTGAACACTTCCAGGGATGGGGCATCTATAACTTCTCTGGGCAACCTGTTCCAGTGCCTCACCACCCTCACAGTAAAAAATTTCTTCCTAATATCCAATCTAAATCTACCCTCTTTCAGTCTAAGACTGTTAGCCCTCATCCTATCACTACACTCCCTGACAAAAATTCCCTTCTCATCTTTCCTGTAGGCCCTTGTGAAGTACTGGAAGGCCACAATAAGGTGTCCCTGAAGCCTTCTCCAAGTTGAACAACCCCAACTCTCTCAGCCTGTCTTCATAGGAGAGGTGCTCCAGCCCTCTGATCATCTTTGTGGCCCTCCTCTAGACCCCCTCCAACAGGTCCATGTCTTTCTTATGTAGGGGGCTCCAGAGCTGGATGCAGTACTCCAGGTGGGGTCTCACCAGAGCAGACTAGAGGGGCAGAATTGCCACCAAAGGCCACCAAATTTGTCAGGCATAATTTGCCCTTAATGAAGCCATGCTGGCTATCACGGGTCACCTCCTTATTTCCCATGTGTCTTAGCACAGTTTTCAGGAGGATCTGCTCCCTGATCTTGCTAGGCGCAGAAGTTAGACTGACTGGCCTGCCATTCCCCTGGTCTTTCTTTTTTACCTTTTTAAAGATGGAGGTTATGTTTCCCTTTTTCCATTCAGCGGGAACTTCACCAGGCTGCCAGGACTTGTCAAATATGATGAATAGTGGCTTAGCAACTTTATCTGCCAGTTCTCTCAGGACCCGTGCATGCACCTCATCAGATCCCATGGATTTTTCTACCTTCTAGTTCCTCAGGTGGTCTCAAACCTGATCTCCTCCAACACTGGGCGGCTCTTCGTTCTCCCATTCTCTCCTTTGCCTTCTGCAACTTGGGCGGTGTGGTTAGAGCCGTCCCTGGTGAAGACTGAGGCAAAAAAGCTGTTGAGTACGGGCTTTTCCATATCCTGGGTAACCAGCTCTCACGTTTCCTTTCAGAGAGGGCCTACATTTTCCCTAGTTTTCCTTTTATCACTGACAAACCTATAGAAGCTTTTCTTTTTTCCCTTGATGTTCCTGGACAGATTTAATTCTATCAGGGCTTTAGCTTTTCTAACCTAATCCCTGACTGCTCAGACAATTTCTCTCTATTCCTCCCAGGCTACCCATCCTTGCTTCCACTCTCTGTAGGCCTCCTTTTTGTGTTTGATATTGTCCAGGATCTCCTTGTTCATTCACAAAGGTCTCCTGGTGGTTTTGACTGACTTCCTCTTTGTTGGGATGAATTGCTCCTGAGCTTGGAGGAGGTGATTCTTGAATATTATCCAGCTTTCCTTGACCCCTCTTCCCTCCAGAGCTTTATGCCATGACACTGTACCAAATTATGGTAGAACAGTGGCATAATCCATGACTTTCAGGCCTGTTTTAGCATCTCAAAAATCAATTCCTAAAGTTGCTCGCTGGACCTGCACTATATTGAAATGGCTGTGATGGATCCCACACTGTCCTCCAGAGGGAACAGTTCTCCTGAACTAAAATAAATATTAAACGGTGCAAGGAGGGGTTTGGTCCATATCCTGTAGTGAGTAGAAGAATTAGAATGATAGAATCATAGAATCTTTTACATCGCAAAAGACCCTTAAGATCATCGAGTACAACAATAAACCTAACATTGACAAGTTCACCACTAAACCATGTCACTCAGTGCCATGAATTGAAGTTAAATGGAAGTTCCACTATATGATGGATTCTGAAATATTAAAATTTGACTACATTCTGTATGAGAACTGAAGCAAAATGTTTTAAAATTCTCTGAAGGAAATTTTCTTTGAAGTTGTATCAGGCCGTTAGAAATATTTTGTTTCAGGAAAACTGAGGCATTTCATTTTGATGTTGACAATTTTTTTCACTGCAAAATATAGTAATACAGAATTAAAATATGCAAATTATGATAAAATTTTTAAAAGCAGATTTAAAAAATAAAAGACTTTGATCTGCATGCACTGTCAAAGGAAATTCAGGGAATTCAACCTTCTTGACAATTTTCTTTCTTTTTTTACTTCCAAAATGAAATTCCAGGAAAACTGACCTGATTTTACAAGGATTTTGATGGTACTGCATATTCTGATGGAAAAAGGCTCTTAGGGAGTGTCCCTGAGCAGCTCTGGTAATGAGCTTATCCATGAAACATTTGCTGAACAGGTAATGTCTACTGAATTGAATTACTGTGCTTCCTTTATAACACTGATCTTTAGATTCATGATTTCATTTGTTTACTTTCCTGTTTTATGGCTAAAGTGAAACTAATCAAGGAATAAAAAAACAGGACAGAGCACCATATTGGCATGCAGTTTACGTTTTCCTATTTGCAGATCTGCAAGCTTTTCAAAACTAAGGCAACAGAAAATTAACTGTTCTATTGAAGGATGCTGGGAATTGCTCTCACTCTCACCAGGGAAAAGTTTTATCTTTTGGAACATGGCTTGACTTTGGTTTTAACTATAATTAACTCAGTTAATAGAAGGAGGAAAAAAAATACCTGTCAAGAAATTAGCTGTAAGACCAGTCACTTCATTAAAAATAAATAAGTAAATAAAAGTCACCTATTCTGTCTCTGTAATATATCACAAAGGGGAGAAGAGATTATAAAGAGGAAAAATAAAGTGATTACTTTGATTCATTATAAGTTAGTGTAGTAAATTTTAGAAATGCTGTAATTCAAGTCATTCTAACAAAATGAAAGTCACAAGTTACTCATTTACCTAGGTCTATTCTGAATAATTCAAATTTATCTTTTTAGGAAATGTATGTCTTTGCTGTATAACTTTGTGTCTTTTTCATTGCCTTGAAAAAGCGGAGCACTGAACTGGTAGGGACAGATGTATCAAAAATAATTAAAGAAGTAATCCTTACTCTGCCATAAATGTCCTTGCGATACTGCTGTAGGATACCGCCAGTTACTAACACGGAATTCTCATCTCTCCTTAACTGTGATTTTTAATTTGTTTTGGTCTTGCCTCCTAAGCTACCATCCTATCAAACTATTCACTGTTGTCTGCACTGCTCCAGCTGTAGGCAGGTAATTGTGTGCTGCGTGTGGCACGAACACAGTGAAAGTACAGCCTCTGCCCCTGAGACCTTTCAATCAGACAGGGAACAGGAGGACAAAACTTCACCTTGTTATTCGCAGCAGGGTTGGCTTATGTGTAGCTTAATCACCATCAATTGTTTTCTGCCAGGAAAAGGAGAATTTTAAAGAAGGGCTTCCAGTACATCATGGGTTTGGTATTTTTGTGATCCTGTGTAATCTGCAGAGCAATTGTATCCTGGGAATGTTTTGCAAAAAGGTTCAGTAAGATTAAGGTGTGTTCTGAGTAGGGGATCTTGGAAAGATATCTTAACTGAAATTATACAAAGCTGCTATAAAGACAAAAGGAATAATCCGGTATCCATTTTCAGGATTGCACTTTGCTGGTGACACAGGGGATTTCCACAAGAGCAATGACTCTTTATGTTTACCCTAAGGGTGAAGAAACACTGGAACTGAGTGTATAGGGCAACTCTAGAGTCCCCATCATAGGAATTTAAAAAAAGAAAAAGGCAAATACCTGTCATGAAAAACAGATATAGTATAGCAATGAAACCAAAAAGTGGAAAGATGACCTCCCAGGTCTGTTTCAAGCCTATCTTCTATAATTCTAGGATGGCCATTTTATGAGCTTGTGGATGAGGGCAGAGGGAAGTGAGTTCTTCCAAGTAAAGTGAAGCTGCTCATCAGTGACCAGGGCTGCGGCTGCTCCCCAGGTCCCTTTGAAGGAAGCGTGCACTGCAGGTATATAGTTGCTTCTCAGCATGCTTCTCTCTAGATAACCCAAGTTTGTTCAAGTTTGGGTATATTAGAGGTTTTCCAAAGTGAGTCCATCCATGGCATCCAGTGCTTGGCCCTCTGTCATTTCTGCACTCTGCATGGTGTCCCTCTAGCCCTAGGTCACAGTCCCTAAGTTTTCTTTGCCTGTGCAGGTGTACTAGTGTGACTGACCTGACAGAGAGAATGACCTGGAGAGGCCAGACTTTTGCTGGCTTCAGAAGGCCTCAGGTATAACCGATCGCCAAACATGTGAAAGACATCAAGTTCAATAACCGCTTGGCTGCTGAGATTTGTAAGACCAGTGCCTTGCACTGAAAGGCAGATTGCCTTTGGCTGACACAGGCTCATGGAAGAGCAGAGTCACTGCTCCCTCCAGGGACCTCCCAGTTTCATTTCTCCAAATGGGGGTCCTCCACCACATTGAATGAGGCCACCGTGGGGTTACTTGGACTGAGCTGTCACGCTGGCCCATTCTCCTAATCTGCTTCTCACCTCCCAAATGTGATAACATATTAGCATTGCCATTTTCCGGACAATTTTAATGAAACCAGAGGCTGTAACAGGGACAGGCAGGCTTCCTTATCTGCATGGGC
Source organism: Chionis minor (assembly GCA_013398295.1). Classification (NCBI taxonomy): domain Eukaryota; kingdom Metazoa; phylum Chordata; class Aves; order Charadriiformes; family Chionidae; genus Chionis; species Chionis minor. The sequence continues at coordinate 142,240 of VZSF01001209.1, forward strand.
CTTTAGCAGCAACTTTAGTAATTTGGAATTATATGAGTCTCCTGAGACATATGTTAAATATTTTCCCTTGGGGTACTTCAGAGCTGTATTATGCCTGTAAATTTTTCTGGGGTAGGATAGCTTGTCTTTCTGTGCGATACTCCAGTCTGCGTGTTGGATTTCCATATGTTGCTCCCTTGACTTCACTACCATCTCCTACTGAGACAGCTGCATCTCCTGGCTGTGTGCAGCAAAAATTAAGACTTAAATGAGAAGCATATGAGGGAAAATCAGCTTCTGTAGAATGGAGTGCAAGGGGATATTTATCCTCCCAAACCAGACACTTTTGTCAGTAAAATTAGTAAAGTTAGTAAGTGAATGCCTTGTTAGATCTCAGCCACTTATTTCTGGAATCAGCTTATTGGGCTGCAAATGTCCTGGCAGTGAAGACTAGGGGCTGGGACTTTTATTTTCTCCCTTATCTTTGGCTATGAATTTGCAGTCTATTCTCCATACACTTAACCATTCTTTTCTTGTCTCTTCCACTTCCAGGTAGAATCACTGAGGTTAACTTAGTTTAGGGCTAACAGTGAGACTGGTTAGGAGCATGAGCATCATATAGCTATTACTAATTAAGGTTATTTAATAAGAACTGCACCTTGTGCACTGTCTTTGAGTTTGGTTGTGGAAGAATTTCATGGTGCTAGTGTTTGTCTGTGACACCTTTAGTTGTTTAGACTAAAAGTATCCTACAGGTTACCTTTTTTACATTTCTTTGACTTGACAGTTTGAGAATAAATGATTTGCTCAGGTTCATAATTCCCACACATATTTTCCTAGGATTGCAGCACAGAATATCTGTAAAAAGATCCTTTACTTCTAGAAGCACTCCTTTTTGTTTTCTAGCAGCCCGTATATTTGTTGACCTTCAGAACAGAGCTGTATGTATCACTGATTTTTTTTGGTTCAGTGGTTCAAGCAACAAAAAAAGTCATTTTGGGTCAACCTGAAATGAAAATTTCTTTCGTTGTTTCTCTTCCAGCTCCTGAATCAAAATGGAAAATCGTTTTGGATTGAAGGAAGTATCTTGTTTGACCCCAAATAACGTCAGATAAATTTTATGCCGCTTTAGTAATGCAGAGGAAATTTGGGAGCAAAGTACTGGATTCACAAGGGAAATTAATTTAAAAAAAAGTGGATGTATCATGCTAAGTTCTTCTGTTTACCTCCTTTTTCTTGCCCTTTGAATCCTCATGTTTGCAGCAGCTTTTAGGGAAGTGAGAGATGTGAGTTCAAATCCCCCCTCTCTCTGATTTTAAATATAGATTTTCTATCTCTGTAGCATGCCTATTGGTGCATTTCAGTCTCGCTTGCTGAAGCTGTTCCACTTTTTGTAAATAATTGAGTATTCATTTTGACAGACAGGGAAATAAATGTGAAAGCCTTTAGCTTGCTGGTTATGACATTTTAGCTTAGAGGTATGAAAGTCAGTTCAAGTCCTTGCTTCAGCGATAGTTTAACCATTTCTGCTAGCTACATTGGCTTTAAAAAGAGAGCTTGTTCCTAGAAATATTGGAATGCCTAATAGTAAAAGTACTTTTTGCTAATAAGGGAGACTCCGAGTTCAGATTCTAATGCACGCATGGTAGAGGAGAGGTAGAAAAAAGACTCCTGGACTCCAGCTGCGAGTGCCTTTATGAGGGGCGGTACCACTCTGTACTACATAGTTCTCATGGAGCTGCTGTAGTGTTTTTGTAAAGTTTATAAAAATTTACGTTGCTTTATCTGACCAGCAGTGTTTGTTTAAGCTGAGCTGAACCCACAGATAGTTTCAGCTGCTCCAAAATTCATCTTCTGGTGAAAATAGACATCAAAGCAATGTGTACCAGGGCTAATTCAGAGCTCTTCTTAGATTTAACTTGATAGGTTTTTTATTGAGGTACTAGTGCAGTGAAGAGGCTATATAAGGAAATTATCAGTGTGTGCAGCTTGAGGAGGCTTTCTCTGTAAGTGACTAACTCTGTGTGAATTAAAAATATTCCAGTTTCAGTCTTGTTAGTCTTCGAGACAGTCGTATTTTATAAATAGAAATAATAAATGTGATCAGAAAATGCTTATAAGCACTTTGAAGATGTAAAGTGCTAAAAAACAAAGAAAAAAGTGAAGGAGAAGTTCTAAGTTAATGTCAAAGGAAAAGTCTCCAAAATTTTGACAGTTTGACAGGCATTTTCCATTCTGGGTGCTCCTGCAAGTGATATCCCAGATTTTCTTTCAAAGGCATACCAAGCAAATGCTGAGTATGTATACCAGTGAATTTATCTAAAATAAGGAAAGGACTTTAAAGATGACAGATAACAACCTTCTGAACAATTATTTTTCAATTAATAACTGAATGCAAAATATTTTTAGAAGAACACACGTTCAATACCCAGAGGACTGAAAAAGACTATATGGGTCAGTCACTGAGTCCACTCACTAACAGTTATATCATATAATGAAATTATGCCATTGATGCCAGGTCCAGAGAACACCTACTTCACACATCCTTATACGTGTTATACAAAAATTTTTCCCAACGCTCTTATATTAATTAAAGACCCAGATTATAGATATAATGTTCCACAGATCTTTTCCAGTGTTTTGCTTTTTAGGGATATCAGGACAGCTATATCTTGCCATTATGGCCCATGCTTCAGAAGAAGGCAGAAACATTAGTGGTTCCTATCAAATTAACCAGAGGAGAAAAAACGCTCTGAAATTTGATGGTTAATCTATGTCTGAGAATGTGAATGAGACTACTGATTTAGAAAGCACTGCAAACTACTTACCTACCTGAACCTTGTATTATCACACCTTATTTTAAATATCTACCATGTAAAAGCCTACATTTGAGCTAGTCATAGTGGATACCTTAACAGAAAGTGTACAAAAATATGCATTTCTGGAAGACTTCTGTTGTTTTACTGTCTAAGATAGGTTGACATGGATTGTGCACTGGAAGCGGGTATAAACAAAACATTTACTCTCAGCTCAAATATAGGCATCAGTGTCACAGAGGTCCAGGTTTGGGTGGATGTACCCATCCATTTTAATTAAACTTGGTTTATTACATAAGAATGGCAGGACACCCACCTAAGATGTTTTCCCTGGCACAACTGAGCCGTTGTTCTTAAAGTTTCTTTGTATCATAAGTGTCCTGTCTTCATCCCTTTTGCCTCCTTTATTTTTGCCAGATCAGGGCGTAGCAGGCTAGCAAGTCAATGGAAGGGTTTGTTTTACAGGACATTGATTCAGAGAAACTCTAAGGAAATGCAAAAAGAAAAAAAGGAAAAAAAAATAAAAAAGGAAGAAAATAGAAAGGGCAATAAACAGTCAGCTGTGTAAAATGTCCTATTATGTGATTTAAGATTATAGACAAATAATAATCTTGAAGCACAAAATGTACCATTTTACTTTATTGCTGAGAAACCCCAAATTTATCTGCTCTAGAGTTTAAAAAGTCAATTCTTTAATGAACAAGAAGCACTGCTGGTGTTATATTCTCTCCCTTGCTTCTGTAGAGCTATATGCCAAGCTATTTTATTAAACAGAGAATGTAATACAACACTAGTTAAAATTTTGGAACCTTACTTTACTAAAGCTAATATTCAGAGGTTACTGGGAGAATGAGAAGGCAATTATTTCAATTGCATTAAGGCATCGGTAACATTCTTTTCAACTTCCTTTTTAATTCTTGCCTTACCAGAACCCCATGCCAATCAAGAAAAACTCATTAATCCAGTTAACAACCATAACAACAGTTTTTCTTGTGGAATCAAGTAGGCAGAACTCTGCTACACATTGTCCATTAGCCCAATGTCTTCTGCCTTTTCTTCTGCAGAGCTTATAACTCTGCTTGGTATAATATTTTCTTGAATTAATTTCATGAGGATCTGTTCCTGCACCATTGTGCAACAGTGAAGAAAAGAGTTTTTGGAGTATTTCACAGGGTGTTTCTGCATTCTGCGGGTGCAGACAGTATTCCTTCAATGTGTCTTTCGGGAAGAGAAAAAACAACAAAACCTGTCAAAGGAACAAAGGATGCAGAGAGGAGAAGCAATTATTCTGTCTCCTAAAATAGCAGCCAGCTACTTGGGCCAGCAGGGTATGACTGGGGATGGTGCATTTGTTGGAGGGGTGATATTTTTTGCATACTCTACTGGTATGTGAGAGATGGGTCTCCACTACTGTGAAGACCCATCATCATCCAGGTAAGGAGTTTCACCTTGAAACCATAACTGAAAAAAAAGAATGAAGGTTTTCGAATACCTAAAGGTATAGCCATTCAAGTCTCACTGGTTTTCAGTCAGTTATAGATTGCTTTATGTATGTCACATCTTAAAATCTTTCCTAAGTGCTTATTTCTGGCAAAATTGTATCCAGTTCCTCCAATTCATGCAGAAAATCTTCACAGATGTACTATCCAGCATCTGCAAAATTTCTTTTATTGTGACAAGCAGGGACTTCTCAGATACACAAAGTGTTCTCTAACATCCACCTTAACATGAAAACACTCTTCATTTTAACTAGAGAGGTCAGAAAATACGGCTGCAGAGGTCGATATTAGTGATTTCCTCCTTCAATAACATAATAATTTCTTAAAAGTAAATGCAAGTTGTAAGTAAATTGCTAAAAATATTGGCTCAGTATTTGGTAGATTCGCATATTCACATTTCCTTTAGTGGGTTTGTCCCCCAAAGACTTTTGAGTAATTGAGATCTACTGGCAGGAAAACAAATTCTGAACTTGCAAAAACAATATTGAAATTCACATACAGATGTACTCATGCCCAGAGTATATAAACCCTCACCAAACTGGGAAAATTAAATAAAGTCACATGCTTTACCAGACCAATTACAGTGTACTAATGCAGATCATGTAGCAAGCACTGCATATCAAAGGCTTGCAGGGAACTCTTCAGGCTCAATCCGTAGTTAAAAGTATTCACCAAAAGTGGTCAAATGATTTTGATTAACAAATAAACCAGAAAGTAGATTTTCTAGCAGATATTCAGCAAGCAGAAAATGAGGTTACATTCAGCAGATGAATTATTCATTGTGAATTATTTGCTCAGTTCTAATAATTACAGCAGGGAAAAATTAATTAATGTTAAAGCAAATACTTTAATTTTTGTAATAAAAAGATTGATCATTGAAATGAGTTTCAAAAAGAGATTTCTAAATGGAAGAAAGAATGAGACATGATCAAGAATAATATGAAGCTTCAACCTGAATAAAATTTACACCTGTGAGTAATTTTACACAGATATAATCTCATAAAGTTTCAAGTAAAGCACTTGGGCATGTAAGTAGTTTCTTACTTACTTTCCTTTGCATTGTGTTTATGAGAAATGTCCTTTTCTTAACCGTGGTTTGCAGACATACTCACAGGATAATATCCTAATTGTACTAAGTACAGGTTTAGTTTTGATTATTTTACTGTTAACTTTATTGCCATTTCTTTGCTTCTTGCAGTCACAATTCTGGAAGCCTTACTGAATGGAGAGATTCTCAGCAATGAAGCAACCATGGAATTAGGGTTGAAACCACAAAACTGATAGTATGGATCTCAGTGGAGACTATCAAGAGCCTGGTGATGGGAAATCTTTGCACTGACGTGGAAGGAACATGCCTAATCCATCGTAAAGGAAAATAATGGAAAACAATGACAGAAACAGCTGCTTTATCTCAGCCACCATCTTTACTGTTAAATCTTTTAAAATAATAAATAGATTGCAGTAGAGAAAAGAATGTCCTTGTGGGAACAGTTTATAATAGGACAAACCATATTTAAGGGAAAGACATTTTAATTATTATATCAAAAGTCTTACAGAAGGTTTGTTCAGTTAGAGAGATTAATTTATCAGAAAACTCATGTGTTGAGGCTTTCACAACCTTTATTGAACCAAAAGCTGCCTTTCTATTGAAGTGAAAATTTCCTCAGAAAAACATGGCAATTAAATTTTTCGTGTTTTCATGAAGGTAAAAGATGGGTTTTTTTTCAATTTTGGCATGAAAAGGGGTCAAAAAACATATGTTTTAAAAGAAGAACTGTAATAATAATAAAATCTGTTTTGTTTGGATTCACTGACTTTTTTATCAAGTACAAAAGCTTCTCCTCACCAAGTGTAATAGAAACCCCTGATAATTTCTGTAGGTTGTTTAAAACTTGAATATAAAATGCTTTCTCCTGGTGTACGGCTGATTGAAAGGGATGCATTTCATTCCTCTGCTGTGTTGTTTAACTAACAGAAGTTCTGTGTTGTAATACGTTATTAAACTCATAATTTAAACCTTGCGTTCCAAAAATGCTTTGTGGAAACATGGGTAACCATCAGCATCCAGCTGCTTTAGAGCTGAGGAACTGTTTTGTGGTTATGACTCAACAGGGTGGAAGCCAAGAGCAACACCTGTCAACGTGCGTGTGACGAAAGCCGTCCCAACAATACAGCGGGAACGGTGGGATTAGAGACCCACTGTTCTGAGAAGCCCAGCAGTATATAGGAAGGATGTCCCTGCCCCAGAGATTTTTCCACTATTCTATAATGCAAAACCGCAGCGGCATCACAAAGTGGAGAGGCTGTGCAGTGGAAGGCAGGGATAATAAGACCTTACAGGTGTAACCACACAAAATACTTAACACGCCTAGTTTCATAGGCTTACTTTTAAAAAGTGAAAAATATATAAGAAACAAGGGACATTAAATATGTTGGTATCCCTACTGGCTACCTGCCTAAATGTTAGTCAAAGTGCTTATTAATGCAGCCTGAATTCAAAGACAGGCAAAAAGCTTCTTGAAATCAGAGTTCAAACACATGCAAGGTAAAAGGGCTTTCTGCAGACTCCTTTTGCTTCTTCCCAGGGAAGCTCTGGCCCTTGGGTCTGTCCAAATTTAGAATACGAGAAAGTAATGAAATTCTTTTTTTTCCCCGTACCTTTTTTTCTTTTCTTTTTTTTTTTTTTTTTTTTTNTTTTTTTTTTTTTTTTTTTTTTTAAATGTGTGTGTATTTCCTGGTTTCTGTCCCTCGTGGAGCAATTAGCCTCATCTGAGCCCTGGTATAGTTTCCCATGGCAGGTCTCCACAGCAATCTCTGCAGTAGGTCAGACATCTGCTGAAGTCGCTTGCTTGTATGGTTTTCGGTTAACCCTTTTCTTTGCTACTTGAGGCAGTCATACGGCAGGGCACCAAGAGGAATCAGAAGCACGGGTGTTAATTCCACCCACCACAGTTCTTCACAGAGCCTTAGATGTGATGCTTTAATCCTCTGAGCCTCATTTACTGGGTATGCAACCTAGCAATTCATGTTTTCAGTTTGAAGGTAGCGTTTGGGCTCAGCAGCTCTTTTAGTCCTTTGCCTTCTCCCCTCTGCCAGCCTCCTCTGTCAGCAGCGTGTGCCCTGCTGGTTCCCTTCCATGCTCTTGTGAAGCATGTTGAAAGTATCTCTGCCTGTCTACTACATTTTTCCTATTCTTTTTTTTTTTTTTTTTTTTTTTTAGTGCAATTTTGCCTAGCCAGTGGCAGCTGTTAGATCTCTAATTGGCAGTGGAATACCTCTCAAATTACAAGACTGCGCCACGTATGAAATATCAGTGTTACTGTAATATTGTGGCATGGCAACCGATACATTAGCTCGGGAGGCTTTATGACATCAGGTGCTACCATTCATGCTTTTAATTTTCCTGAAAAAAACACAGCTTGAGAGGGGAGCGTTTTCAATCACAAAGCTACACATTTCATTAGTATTCTCATTACAGTTCATACTATTTATTTATGGAGTGCTCAGAAGTGTGATAGATGCTATATGGCTCTGCAGACCTTAGGAGCAAGCTTTAGATATGACAAGGCAAGCAAGACCTGAACAATAGGTGAATCAGTCAATTTCTTTTTGTATTAATTGGATCTGGGTGGAAAACTGAAGGAGGGGAAAAAAACCTCCGCTACTCAAGTATCTCTAAAATTTCCACTGACTTTAATGGCATTAGTATTGAGGCCTTAACTACAGCCTCGTTCTCTTCGAGAAGAGATGACAATAATTTCTCACTAAGACGCTGTAAAACCTCCTGCTTATTTTTCCTTTCTACGCCTTTTCCAGTAAGATTTCTGTGTCAGCTTCCCAAGCGTGCCCAGTGGGGAAAGCCTGATTTTCACTTTGGGTGGATTGCTGATGCCTACCTAACAATAATAAAAGCAGTTTGTGTCCCTGAACCCTCCCAGGAACGCTGCAGCCTGAATTGGGTATTATGCATTGCAGCTCGGCCTTTCGGAAGCGCCTATGGAAACAGAACACACTGACTTGTCAGCCGCTGCTCAATTCTTCAATTAAAATGTGAGCTGTCTCTTTTATAGTTCCATGTTTTGTCTCCATTTCTTATTGCAGCACTTCTACCTGATGCAGGTTATTTTAACACTTGCTTTCTGGCAGTCAGTTATATATTGAGGATTTTTTGTCCTCTGGGAGGTGTGCTCTGTTGTTTTGATTGATTTTCACTCTTTTTATTACCTGCAAAATACTAGATTCTGAAAGTAATAGCAACCATCGTTAAATAGTATAGGAAATAAAAGATACTTCAGTTGTCTTAAGGCTGTTTCAATCTCCTTTTCCCTTTCTACAGAGGCACGTAAGTTTGTCTATGGCTTAGCAAAAAAAAGCTTTTTTTCAATGTAGAGATTTTTTTGTCCTTTAAAGGCAAGCTTGAAAGGCTGTACATTGTTTGAAGAGAATAAGAAAAATAAGTTAAGCTCCAAGAGTCTGCTTTATTCTGCCCACTACATTTATTCCTGCTGTTAGCAGGATTAAAATTTACTGCTAGAGAGAGGCATAAATAAAGACATGTTCTTGGAAAATATATGCAAATGCGAACACACCTTTCAAAACCTCATTTGGCAGTTCAGATGCCTAAGTGCCTGAGCTAGAAGCTACTGTAAAATTGAGTGCAGGGTGGAGAAAAATGCATGCAAAGTGAGCCAGAGGCAGAACAAGGCTGCAACCCAGGTCTACGGAGCACCAGTCCAGGGCAGCATCCTCTAGGCTATGTTGCCATATATCTGCCCCAGTTATGTTTGCGAGGGGACACTTGCCTTTTCAGGATGGCCGAAATGTGCTGGCTGGGCAGCCGGGTCTGGATTTTAGGACATAGCCCCCCTCTTAGGATTTGTTCCCTGCTGTCCTTCCAACGGCGGTAAATAACCTTGCCGGATGTGCTAGGGAAAAAGTCAGATTGCTGCCGGGAGAGGAGGGGGACAAAGGGCTAAAGCTGCTTCTGGGAGGGGTGGACAGCAGGTTGGCAGCATCATTTTCCATGTCTGGTCCCAGGGGAGGGGACTCACTGAGGGCGGGCTGCAGACTTTGAGTTTGGAGTCCTCCAAAATCAATAACGTGCGTCTGTATTCAGCGCTAGGGTTTTCAGGGCAGGTAATTTAATATGGCTCTGAAATCTTCCTGTACAAATATCCCAGCTGTGATCGTTTAAAAATTGCCTGACCTGTCAGGCCTTGACAGGGCAGCATTGTTGGGAGGGGATTCTCCAGTGATCACTTTAAATCACGCCCGGATAATTAGCCCCCAGAGGGCTGGGCGTGCCTTTATCCCACAGAAATGGTGCAAAGCTCTCCGGAGCCCTGCTGCTGGCCTCCCTGGCAAACAGAGATAGGGGCGAGGGAACGGTGTGGTGCCTGATGCGCCCTGTTAAACAGGTGCTCGATCTCTTTTCTGGGCACCTTGCGGTATTAAAGGCTGGCGTAGTTTAAAACGGCCCGTGGACAGCTCAAACACAGGCCAAGGGAATGCCTTTCACAGAGCGACAAACCTTTTGCACAACAGCCTCAACCTGTGCAATTTGATTGCACCTGAGGAGCCGACCCTTTGAATGACAAGGGCAATGACCTGAACCTGGCTTAAAATAGACTGAAAGCCGGTTTTAATCCTTCCATTATTTCCTCCCAGAATGATTTCTAATCAGAGGGGCCAACCTGTGAAAAGTGTAGCTAGTTAGCATATATTTCATTCTTCCTTATGTGTTTATTTGCATTGTTTTCCAGGCATGTGAATGAATTATGTGAATAATGTGGTTTGAATGCTTCAGTGACTGGGTCTTTTAAATAAAACCAAGAGGGGATTGATCAGTGTCACAAAAGAGCCAAAGAATCCCTTAAGCAGCAGCTCACATAGCTGTGGATTGCATAATTCAAAGCTGTCCTGGGGCATCTTTAAATGATGCATAGATTTTGTTTTCTTACTTTACGTTTTTGAGAGAAGAAAGTTAGATGAAAGTTTTGCATTGGCCACAGCATCACTGACAGATGTGAAGCGTTTTCTTTGAAAGAGAAGGTGCCTTGCCTGCCTGCCTGCTTCAAGTGAGGGGGGAAATTAACTCAGCTACATTCAATAAGAGACACTGTCTGAGCGATGCTTTCTCCCTGGTTAATTAAGATACGTGTTGATAGAGGTAATACAGGGAGACAAGTTCAAGCCTTTTAAAGTCACTATTAGACATTGTTAGCGAGGATTGTGTTGAGCAGTCCTGGTTTGCTGGGGAGGGGATTTGCAAACCAAATTGTGGTCTGGTGCAGGAGGGCTGCCAGAGCCGAACTCGCTGAATGCTGCTCCGCGCGACGAAACCCGCGGTGCCGGGCATCAGACGGTGCGAGGCAGAAGGTACGGGGAGGAAATCCAAGATAATGATTTTATTTGTTCAGGACATTTAAGTTTTGTAAATCGGCAAATTAAGACCATGTAATTAGTTAACAACAAACCGTATTTGCTTAGCCCGTGAGTCTGAAGAACTGGCATCATTAAAACAGCACCTGTGGGTTACATTTAATTATCGCGTTTTTGAGGCAGAGCTATACATTTTAATTTTCTGCCTTTTAAAACTGAAGTCAGAGTTTAACAAGTTGATATTTATGAGAGAGGAGATTTTAATTTACAGCACGAGCCTGCCTGGCGAGCAGCAGCGGGGTTTTTTCTTGCCCCCAAAAGCCACTAGGTGGCACAGCCCGCTCACGGTTCGCTCCCAGCAGCGCCGGGGCTGGGGCTGCGGCAGTCACAGCCCAGGGACGTGTAAAAACAAGCAGGGGAGGCGGCCGGCATGAAAAATCATGATGGAGGCAAGAAGACCCTTCAGGTATGGAGCCGCATTCTTGACTCCCGCAGGCAAACGGGGCCGGCGGCCTTGGTGTTGAAGAGAAATAAATGGTTCTTGTAAGCGCTGGGCGGTGTTCGGTGAAAGGATGGAGGCAGAAGGTGTCTGCGTGGTCTTGCACCACTGTCCTAAGATATTATGTCTCGCGTGAGACTGGCAATGCAGCGTTCAGTCACTGACTTGCTTTCAATCTGCAGCTCCCTTTCCCGTTGGCTAAGAGATAGTGGAGGGGTTGATAAACCTCTGAATAAGAAAAGCGGGGGGAAAAAAAAACCTCAAACAAGCTACTGTGCATAACACACATCTTTTTTGGCATGTGATAGTATTGCAGCAAAGTGATACCAGTCATGAAGTGACCAGTTCTTGAATGCCCTTTCTGTAATCACTTTGGGGCAGGGAGTTGCTTTGTTTATGTTCAGGGCAGTGGTAAGTGTGCTGGCAGTGCTTTTAAACAGCACGTGGCATTTCACAGCAAAGCCTAATTTTAAGTACACTTCAGTGATACGCTGCCAATAGATTAACACGGGGGATCCCTCAAAATTATACCCTGTAGCTTGCAATAAAATCCATTTTCCAAAGCAACATGCATTTGAAGAGAGGAGGGGATGGCAAATACGCTTGTTTGTTTACCCATTTAAACAAAAAATACCCTTTCAAAGCACAGAAAGGAAATTGGCAAGCGAGGTGATGGGAAAGGCCAGATTCCCTGATGTGTAAGGGGATTGCTGCTCTGTGAGTGGGGCTACGGGTCCACTGTAGAGCATCCCTCGGATGCAAGGAATCTCCTGTATCTCCTTGGATACAGGGATTTCTAGACACCTCTGCATCTCTGTGCTGCCTTATGACAGTAGAGAGGGTAGTCTGGGAGAAGGGAAGGATCGAGGCAAATCTCTGGCCTCTTGTAGCAGTTGTGGTGTCCCTGGGGGGAGCTCGCAGCAGAAGCACCGTGAAGGGGCTGTCAGGCAGCAGCTCCGAGAGAGTTTCTGCATAGCAAATTGGGAGGGTGATTGAGGCACTGATAAGCTAGTTGTCTTCCCGGGGGTTTGGGGCTTCCTGCCAGACTGAACAGCCTGGAGTGTGCATATTTGTCTTTTCTAAAACAAGTAATAGGGTATCACACTCACACTGTTGCTTAGTTCCTGCCGGTGTAGGATTTTGTCCTGTATTTTCTGATCCTGAAGGATGTATTGCAGGTGAGTTAGGTCATTCAGGTGCAGACAGCAAGACACGATCCTGAAACCAAGCCTTTTCCTCTTTGTCTTCAGAGACGTAGGGAAAAGATGAGCTCAGAGCTTCTGTGCACCTGAAGTGCAGCTGCTGGCAGAAGCCCAGCATCCTCACAACTGTCGAATATTGGGGTGACTGGAGCACAAGGACTGAGCCTGGCACGTGTGGACCTACACCCTGCACAAACCTCCTGTTTCCAGGGTATGAGGTGTGAAGTCAGTTCAGTCTTTGCTGTAGAAGCTGTGTTACTGGGCAGCCAAAGACAACATGATCCCATGGGCCAGCAAACACAAAAAAGATCACTGTGGCATGGCCCAGGGGTTAGTGTACACACATGGGAGAGGCTGTTTCTGGACTGCAGGTCTCTTCAGGCTTTTGGTGGCTTTTTTTTTTTTTTTTTTTGTGCAGTGGCTATTTCACAGGGAATTTTTTTCATACTGTATCATGGACACTTATGGCAACGCGCCAGGAGTTTGTCAGGCCGTCCCTGGCAGGAATGACATCGCAATGTTCAGATGGGGAGCAAATGACATCAGAAGCTGAAAAACACGCCAAACCTTCCATCGGTGTGGGAGCAGGACTGCAGCCCAGAGCTACTGGCAGAGCAAAGGCCCCCATCACAAAATACCATTTGTAGCCTGTTGTACTTGGTTTGTGCTCTCTCCCGAATGCTGAAACTTTAAACAGCAAGACCAACTTGATCAAAATGCATGCGATCATAACCTGGGTTTTAAACAACTTTTGGAATTTGCACAGTAAAATCAAAATCACATAAAGATTTTTGAATGGGAAGACTGGGAGCTAAAAAATGACTGAGACAAAGCAGAAAGCCAAACATCAGACTGTATCACAATCAATCATTTCAGTATAGCTGAACTCAGAAAATACACATTCTCTCATTTGTACAGTAGAATTTTGTTTATAAGGCTATCAAATTCACTAAGATGTTCTTGCATTTTACTGTGTATAGCTCCATGGTTTCACAGCCCAACTTACTGCATTGTAATTAAGTCTCCCCTTTTTTTTTTTTTTTTTTTTTTTTTTTTTTTTAACAGCCACAGTAGTATTTTGTTCCTATGAGTATAGGATTTCAGCCTGTATTTCTTGATCCCAAAGACAAATGATCCTGGGCAGCGTGAAGGGGTTAGGCATAGATCAGTCAGGAATTAACAGGTTAGTTAATTTCAAGTGATTGAGCTTTAAACAGCATTTGGATTATCCCGTGGAAAAGCACCTCAAGCTGTAAATCACAGTGGTAAACCACAGTGATTCCTGAGGGTCTATCAATTGCAAACCTTCCCTAATGATTTTAAAATCTCCCAAATGAATTGGTATATTGACACAACTCTGTCCACAGTGGGGAATATTTGTAGTTCAACAGCTATAAATCCTAGAACAGTTGAATAATCTTATACTAAAACCAACTCTGTAAATGTTATACACATCCACTGTACATTCTCCAACTGTATTAGCTTATTTAATAGCTCTAACAGAGAAATGCTATCTATTACTGCTGTCTCTGCTGGCAGGCTCACAACAAGAGGACGTGCACCTCGGGAAGCTGCAGCCTTCCCACCTCATTCATGGACTGGGTACCAATTGGTTGTGCAGGCACCCGGCTGCACACACTGGATGAAGGCACCAGGAGGGTCCTGTTCCAGCTCTGATGGGGAGAGCAGACATCAGTTTTATATAAACACGTTGTTGATCCCTGCCTCCTGGCAATTTGCCTTTTCTGACTGAGCTCTTTCGTTTTTAACCCAGTCCTTGCTCTAAACATATTTTTGCAGGAAAATAAAAGAAATCCACCATATATCGGCAGCTGTTAATTTATACTATCTCCAACACCGTGAGTGCAAATAGCTGAATCAGAAGTATTGCCAGCATGAAAGAGTCCTGACTTTGATGGAAAGAGGTCAGATTTATGCTGGAGGTTGAGGTTCTCGCGGTGCAATATTCAGTTATAGTAGTGACAAGTGTTGATAGATTTAAAAGCGGCATCTTTCATAGTGTGAGTAAATGTAACATGCTGCACGGGGCTGTAAAAGAACATTTCTTCTAATGAAATTACATACATAATTAATGCTATGGACCTCATTATGCATGAACTGTGGAATAGTTCTGAACTATTCCAGACATCTGTCTAAACAAATCAATGAAAATTCTTGGTGATCTTTAGTAAAGAAACCTCTTACTATCCAAATGCAAGTTTTTCCTGTTGCAAACAGTGATCCTGTTGCTGCTTTTAACTTTAATTTTTATAAACAGTGAATTAATGCAGTAATGGCATCATCAAACTTCCCTGCATTGTAATTACAAAGATGTGGTAGGAGTATATCTTTTTTCTAAACAATGTCACATCATTTTATGCTGATCCCTGATCCCACTTTCAATATATCTAGGATTACCGTACTGAACAGTACATAAAGCAAACATTGCCTGCAATCAATACCATAAAGGCCTGTCTGAGTCAGCTGCAAGTGCACTTTAGAAACTGCCTCTTCTTAAATCATGGTATAGCACTGGAGATCAAACAAAACACCGAAACTGCTAGCCCCTAAATTTACACCTCCGGGTTTCACAAAAGGGCATTTACAGTGAAGACACAACAAAAACTCACATACCCTCCACTGTAAGAGAAATTACAAAGTCTGTTTATTCATCCTTGTTCTCAAATGGCCTGAAGTTAATGAAGAGACTCTGACTTGGATTACAATAGGTTTCAGATTAGACATTTATTAAAATAAGTGTAAATATTTCTATTTTGCTAATGTAAAATTTCTCTAAGCAATTACATCTACCAAGTCTTCAAGATGTTGATATTTAAGGGTATAATTGAAGCTTATGAATCGTTTTACGTTCTGAGAATGTAGTGGCATTTTTGTGTTGGCTATCTGTGATTTTTTACCACCTATCTGTGGTCCATGTAAACAAAAGCCATATACACAGAGACTTAAGCATTCTCTATTATTTGCACATTATCAATAAAATATACGAAATATATCTTGCTCTTTCCTCTCCTTCTCCAGACTAATTCTTTAACATCTTTCTTTACTACACAGGTAATAGCAAGAAATAAAGTAAAATCTGATGATTGTCTTCTGGAATTAAAAGACACAAATCTCAAGAATATTGCAAAACAGAAAGTAAAATCTGGGTAAGCTTATATTAAAAACATGAACAATCTCAAATGAAGTGTGCATACCTTCACTGAGGACATATGTCCTATCACAGGAGATGGTTGCTTACGCTAACACCTTGAGGCATGCATAAAGTTCTCACATTATTTAGCCCTGGTCAAAACATGGAGCTTTCATCTCACAGGAAACCTTTTAATTTCAAACTGTGCATTGCGAAGTTGAAAACTCAATGTTATTTTTAGTGATGGGAGTACCAGAAAACATTTGGTAGAGTACTATAAGCTGGTCTCCCTGGACTTCCCCCTGAGAAGGATTAATTTGCATGCCTAATATTTAGAGTGTAATTCCCTCCTCTGGGCTAGACTTCCCAATGCACTGACAGGCCTCTGGCTGTTGCTTTGAGTGGTGTCTTCTCCACTCCCTCTGCTCCTGGGGGGATAAAGCTTAGCGGAGGATCCCAGACAATAAAAGAAACAGGACACTGACACTAAAACTCTCACCAGGGATGGCAGGAGCCCAGACAAATGCAGCTTTTTATGTATCACTCAGAGAGAAATATCTCATTTAGGGGTGATAAGTTGAAATATTTTTAGCCTTCTTTCTCAAGAAAACACGTCTTTTGTGACTGTGCTCTTTGTCTGTCTACCCATTCATGTTTCAGTCATTTCCCCCAGAGTGATAACCTTTCAACTTTTTTGGCAATGTTGATCTTAACGCTAAAAAAAAAAAAACCCAAAAAAACCAAAAAACCCAAAAACCTAAGTCCATACCTGTTTTGTGAACATAGGCAGCTATGTAGAGAAAGGTGGCCAATGTCAGTGATCCACAGAGGGAGCATATTGCTGCGAGGCAAAGTTATCTGCTCTGTTTCACCATAAGGATGTCCACCACCAAGCTCATCAGTCAGAGTATACCTTAAATAGGGATGAAACCTGTCAGACAGTTAAAGGTACTATAAAGAGAAAGTGGGTAAAACTCAAAGAGAAAGGTAGGGTTATTATGGGAAAACACTGGGGGTATAGGATGCAGTTAAGGATTTTGAAAGGACACGTGGATATGATATAAGGATGACTGTGAATGTAAGAAATACAGGAAAATATATTTTAGTAGTCTGTTCACTCATTTCTCATTGAATATTGCACTTATTTGTCACACCCAGAGCAGCACATTTAGATCTGAACCTAGGTATGTCTGTAGCTGGTTTTTTTGCATCAGTTAACCCAAAACATGTTTTTATTTACCCAAATGGAAACGTGTCACCATAGATGAGCCTCGTCTGACCAAGTACAAACACCTACTGCACAGAATTCACTATCAGCCTCGGGCCTCTGCACTCCCTTTTTAATCAGTGGAAGCTGTAGACCCTTCTAAGGAGTGATTCATGTCTCAGACATTCATTTTCCTAATGGAAAATTGGAAAGCTTCAGCACTCTTGAAACTCTCTGTCAGGCATTTAGAAAACTCTCAATAAACTCCAGTTATTTCTGTGTCCAAGGTAATGGTTTGCTATATACTTCATTCTGAACGTGGGTTTGTTAGAAAATGCTGAATTTCTAATGGCAACCACTTTGTGTTCCGAGCGACATCCTTTAAAGTTCAGAGGAGGAAGATCTCCATTTTGCATAGCAAAGGAGTCGTCATAATTGATTGGTGTCAGCAGAAACAGGTAGACAGGCAGCACAAATGTGGAAAATAACTGAATAATAGGAACAACATCCAGAATTCTAGGAGAGACAATATCTCATAAAAACTGATGTAAGATGTATGAGGAGATGCACTCACCGAGCTCAGACATGAATCTACACAGACACTGCTGCTGTGTACTACTTTTACAAGAGCTGCAGTACGTTATCACTTCTGACCTATACCTGAAGAAGAAATAACACGTACCCCATAAATGATAGTTCCATATGAGAAGAACATAAGTTATCTTGGCATTTATTTCTACGTCTGTTGCTGGACCAGCTCAATTTGCTACTGGTTACAGATCCAGACAGCCTGGATTTTAGTACCAGTCCAGGCAGTACAAAAGTACTGGTCCCTCCCTAAAACAGCCTTGCAGAAATCCTCTTTCTGGAGAAAATGTGTTTATATAAGCCAATACAAAAATAAAACAGAAGAAGGGCAGTGTAATCAACTACAACATTCTTATGAATTCCCTTCTTATGAAAACTTCCCTAAAGTTTTCTTTAAAAGAGAGTGCGGAGAGTAAAAGACATGTTTGCTTGAAATATAATACATACTAATATGTAAGTTTTCATTAATACTAAGACAATCTCCAAAGGCATACTCATTTTTCTCTATTTTTTTTGTTAGCTGAAAGTAATTGAACATTAAGAAAAGTGGGAAATACAGTAGTTGCAACCAGAGTTTTCTTTTTCTTTAAAAGATAAACTATTTTCCATGGATTTCAAATATTATTGTATTAGGAAAAGGTATCCTTTGGATTCCTTGTATTCCTTCAGCAATTATAGTGAATTCTATTGATGTGTTATAAGCTGCTTTTCTGATGTGATTCAGCATAATTCCACCAACCTGGTAGCATTTTCAGATTTCAGTCTCTCATTCCCACTTAAATGGCTAAGATTTCAGTGCCTAGCTGCTCATTGACTTCGGTTTTCTTTTGTGAGAGTCACCTCTTGGCTATCTGACTAGAAATATTCCCACTCTCTGTGAGCGTAGATAGGGTGGCTAGCAGATGATTTTGTGCATCAGATGAAACAAATCTCCCCATGCAGCTAACTGAAGATGCTGGTCACATTTTCATTGCCTATCATAACTAATGCCAGCCCTGAAGCTTTTTATTGTCACCAACCACGGGGGAAAGTCTTAATAAATAATGGCGTCAAAGGTCTCAATTACTTGCTCAGGAACTATCTGCATGCACACTCGGTCTTCACTCCTGTTTGCAGAGTCTTAATGCAGGTATAAGCTATGCTTGGTCCAAGCCACCTGCTGTTGTCAGAGGATGTGGAGAAAAACACTTCTCACATGTGCTTTAGTAGTATTTACAGATATCTAATTCCCATTTCGTCTTCCTGGTACTGCCTGCTGTAACCACCTCAGAGAGAAGACACTGCGCTCTTGACAGTCTTCACAGTCTTTTCCATGGAGGACTTAAGCTTAATACAGATGTTTCATCTGTCCTTCACTCTGACCTTAAACTTCCATCCAATCTGGATAGGTTAGGGCTGCAGAATCAAAAACACTTTGAAGGTTTACAGTTTTGTGTGGACTTAGAAATGAAGACTGCAAAAGAGCTTGAATCTTCACCAGGTCTCCCATTCAGAACATGTCAATGGTTTCCAGTATTACTGGGATTTCACTGCTAGTCTAGAGTTGGAAGAAGACCAGATTCCAGATTTCATATCCCCTGTTTCTTCTGTTGATGATACACTGACAGAGCAGAAACATCCTGAGTCCAAACATGTAAGGTAGCTCCGAGCTCCGAGTGTGTCAATACTGTCACAAAGTCCACGGTAATAGATTTTTTCACTGCTTTACTCTGTCCTGTGAGTACTAGACCAGACCAGACTGCTCTGTGCTGCCTCACCATGCGTTTCTGCCTTCACCTGAGCACCTTTTGTCACCACTCTAAAGAAGGAGACAGAGTAGCATTGGACACAGCTTTTCCCCCACCTCCTGATTCACAAAATTTACCCCACCCTAGTGAAATGCTGGACCAGACCTGCTGTGTATGTTAGGTCAGTTGGTCCCAGCAGAACATATGGTGAAGGGAAGAATCTGGGCAGGGGCAGGAGAAAAACATGGACTGGGAGGTAGTCATGTTGTAACTTTCACACTAGCATACATTTCCCTCAGGACAGGTCTTGAGTGCTTGATCCACACAGATTTACTGTAGGGCAGCAGACCCTCACCCCATTCAGAGCCCTCCAACATCCTACAGACCCCTTTGCCTAAAGGTTTACTATGATCCATGACATTGTCAAGAGTCTTTTCAGGTGATATTATGTGGAAAGACTTGAGTAATATTGCCCATAACTTACAATTGTTTCATAATTACCAGTCTGCACATTTGGTATTACCTTGGCCCCCCAACTACTATGCTTATTATGCCAAATGGCTCCTTTTTGAAAAGTTTGAGGTGGCAGTTGGCTGCAATATCTACTGTGGACTGAAAGAATCTGGACTGTGTTACTTGTCATCAGAAATGCATCCAGGATTTTCTAGGATTTGAGAGAGTTCAAATCTGAGAATCAGGTTTTTCCGTTAGACTGATCCCTAGGTGCCAAAGGGAAAGTCTGAGTTTAGAGCTGCTGCTCTTCAAAGTTTGGCAGTATTTAAAGTGGATGTTTCAGGCCTAACTCTGCTTGTTATATTTCCCAAAGCTTTCCTGCCATTGTACATTCTGTGCTATAATAACCAATGCTCTAGCACTCGACTGCGCTACTTATAATGCTCCCAGTGCTACTTGACTCTGCTACTAAAAATGCACCTGATGATAATGCCACTTGCCCACTACTTCCTAATGCACCACCGGTTGGCTCATTACTGGATGCCTGGAGGCAAAGTGAACTGTCCCAGTCTTTCCCTCCACGCTGGCAAGGATAAGGGTAGCATAATAAATACCACTCAGCCATTCGATTTCCTAGTTCCACTGAGTTCACGCATTTGGAATAGGTTGTAAATTCTCTTGAACACAATCATCCATAGATTATCACTGATGCACATACACCGAACTTTGTGCTCTTTATTTCAAAACAAGCACTGTCTTCAACAAAGCAGCTCAGCTCAGCTACTTTCTAGTCTTCGTGTGCAATAGATTGTATCTTTAACAAATTATTAATGTTCCTATTACAAACTGATTTGATTTATATTTTTGCTGCTAGCAATAGTCTAATTATTTTCGTATTACTGTGTGGTCATAATGATAATTGTCCTCAATTTACACACTGACTAAGCATTTACTTTCACAGATTTGGAGATTGTGAGATTACTGATGAGAAAAAGCAGAGAACATAGAAGTTTAATATAATTAGTTGTAAGGGGAGTCTCTAATAAGGAACCATAAAAACTCAATTTTCATTGAAAGGATCATTTTACATTGTATGGGTTTTGTGTTGGTTTGTGTTTTATTTTGTTTCTTTTTTCCCCAGGAGCAGAACAAGCTGATCTTACTGTCACGGATACTTTATTTGATTAGTCTATTTCTATGTCCTTTGCGCTTTTGGTTGTTGTTTTTTTTTTTTTTTTAAACTTCTTATGGAGGACTATGACATGAGAGATAATAAGTAGAGGTTAATGCATTATATTAAGGACTGGGACCTAACTGTTCTGTACATTTTATGATATTTAGGGGAGGACAAGAAATCTTGACCCTGCCACCTTCAACAAAGCCAGGATTTTGCCTTTGGATTGGCAATATACACATACGTGTATAAAGCATCCACCAGGGAGAAAAAGAGGGGTAAGATAACAACAAAATAAACAAATTATCGCACAAAAAGTCTGAGTTCACTAACAGCTTGTCCATTGTCTGTAAGCCCTGTAGGTTTCACAGGGGAGGCATGTTGTAAATAGTGATTTGACAGTAATTACGTGGATTTGTGAAGGAATGTTTGCCATGCATATTGAAGGTGGCAAGTTAAAGCTTGAGCTCATCACCCTAAGGTCTTTTTATAGTTAATAGAGAGACACAAGCATCTGCAAAGAGGAATTCCTCTGGTCTTTGCTAGATTTCTGTCTGAGGTTGAGTATCAGCTGGGACCTGTCTACTGCTCTCCATTAACTCTATGGGAAGCACAAGGGAGTTAAACTGTATTTAGACAACTAAATTTTAGATGGTTAATTTAGGCAAGATCAATCCCACCCATGGAAGGATGATATCAGCCACCTTCACTCATAAAATAGGGTAAAACACAATGAAAGGAAGTGCATTTTTGAATAGTTTCCAAGAAAAACACAATCATACTACTTTGAAAGTTTCAGCTCACTGCTCTGTCCCCATTACAAAGGAAATAAAATTGCTTTCATGGAAATGATTATTCATTCTATACAAGAAGGTTGTTATTTCTACTACATTATACCTACAGAGGAACCTGAAATCATGCATGGTTATGAACACTGTGCAGAAATATATTCGAAATATTTGTGTAGTAAACCCAATATTTTGTGCTTATTCTAAAAGGTTTTGAACATTTTTAATAGTTTGTCTTATGTTCACCTATAAATTCATAACGGTAGATTTTCAAAACAGCAGTTTTTCATCATGTGACATCAGAACCACAGTATTTAGGAAAACAGCACAGTCTGTGAAGGAGAAAGTAGTTGTTGTAACACAAGTAACTCCATTAATTAGAAACCTAGTTTGACAAGTTATAACCCTTCTTCCTAATTTTAATTCTACCTGGTGGATCTGTAGGAATGAGTTATTAATGCTGATATTCTGAAACGCCACTTAGGTCTTGTGTAATCAAAGAACTGTATTCTCTCAGAACACAAAGGAACCCCTAGTGTGAATTTGTAATTAACATGCTGAAGGGGATATTTCCACCCATGTACTGAAAGCAGTTGTTGGGGCTAATAAACAAGCACAATGGATTCATCCTTTCAACATGATCAAAGAATACATAAAGATACAGGCACACGTAATTTTGGGAAGTGTGGAGACATTGCTTAGCATAAACTTATATCAGAAGAAGGATGTTAGATCAGTGTTTTCAGATGTGAATAATTTCCAGAAGAGATACAAAAACAACTTGCCTAGACTAGCAGCAAGATGCACCATGTAGCATTAGACAAAAGATAAGGCAGCACTTTTAGTATAAGTAAAACCCGGCACCACTCTAGCCGTGCCTGTCTTGGAAAGATTGGGAAGACTCCTGAACTAACAGGATTATTTATAGCTACGGCAAAGCTTTTAGGAAGAGAGAATATCTTTTATCAGACCAACAAAACAGACGGCTTTCCAGGCACAATCGTCTTTCTTCAGGTCACTTCAGACTCGTGAGTCTATCTGTTGTTTGGCAGTTTGGTTTTTTTTAAAGTATATCAGTCCATAATAAAAGATACTGCCTCCGTACAAAAATTGCTTTGTTTGCACCCTTAGGATATATGGTTACTCCGTATGCCACCATAATGGCTGCCTTAAGCAAAACGACCAAAGGCATAACTTGCCATGTCTTAGGTGCCTGTAAAGCACAAAAATTGCTGAAGTTTTTATCAGGAGGTGAATCACGGCCAGGCAGTGGCCTCATTTAGCTATCTCATAGTAAGAATACTGTAAAGAGACAAGAGACTCATGTTGCCTCCTAGATTTGAGAGTAGGGTGGCTACTGTAGTTAGCAGATATCCTGCTGACAGACGTACCCACCATTTTTCAGTGAAGATACAGTCCAAAAGTGCTGACATGAAGCAACACCTACTCATAACAGCCTCTTGCATCTCTACAAGAGGAAGAAGGCTTGCGTTTAAAGCTAGGTTAGATTACTGCTTAATAATCAGTGTTTAAGACCCAGTCTAGGAACAAAATCATATTTAGGCATATTTAGACAAGTATGAGTAACCATATTGTTGAGCTCTCTGGTTATTTTTAATCTTTCTCCTATGGATATTGGATACTGCCAGCAATTGTAGAAAAAGAAATTCCAGACTGAAAAAATGCATTTTCTCCCCTTACAATAACAAGCTGAAAATATTCCAGAAGTCATATTCAGTACCTTAATTATTGACCCTCATGCCAGGGTCTAAGGCTATAACCTCTTTTCAAAGTATTTACTAGTTATCAAAATAAGAAATCTATAACATAACACATACTGGAAATAGGGAAGGCTGATAAATTCCACTCTTAGCTGAACAACCAGCAAAGGCCTGAAAAGTAAAAAAGTATTTGAAAATCTAAATAAACAGAAGCCTTATCTGTCTGTCTATCTGTCTACCTATGTACCTCCCAGCAAGACAGCTAGCTAGTTCCTTAGTTTTGTTTTGTTTTCAATGTAGAGTCTATTATCACAGAATCTAAACACCTAACACTAAACAATATGCAAACTGAAGAAGCTGACAAAATACTTGCCTGGAACATTGCAGATCTTGCTATTTTGTGCTATGTTTGCACAGCTCATGCATGAATGCTCTCCCCATATTACTGAGATTTTGTTTGTTAAGATAGTGAGGATAAATGAGGAAATATATATTTTGTGACTTGAACTGAAAGTGCAGAGATATTTCCAGTGTTGCACACTGCAAATTATTTTTTATTTTTTAACATAAAGGTCTATGGTAATGAAGAGGAGTTCATGGACATTTTTTTCTGTGTTTTCCAAATCTTATTTCATTTATTAATAACTTTAAAATGTCACACAGCCTCAGTTTGCTACATGTGACGTTACTTCTTCTGAAAAGAAAATCATGTGGATTGTTAAATTATCAATTCAATTGGTTTATCTTTGAAACTAAAGAGACCAGAAAGCAAACAGGAACCTTGGGGAATTCATAGTAAATCTAATCAGATACCAAAGAATTTGTAAATCTCTGCACATTTTTCTTTGTGGTAACTGTGTTTTCAGGAAAACGGTTGTGGTACACTGTTGCAAAACTAGGAACAGCCATTCCTTATTCTGTAATAGGGAATACTATATATGTATATATACTCTCACTGTATATATAAATACTGTTCTCACTTTCTAGACATTGCTTGTTTTGGAGGATCCCATAATGGCCTTTGTTAGCAGAAGTCACTCTGGAAGTCGTGTTCAGCTCCTGAAATTAAACACAAAAGATGGAGCACAATACTATAAAGCTCACTGCTCTAACTTTGAACACCTCCAAATTCTCTGTGTTTTCAGTTTGGAAGTCTATACCTGCTGCATAAACTCTGGCTGGTGGGTGATGCATGCTGCCAGAAGTGCCGTGGTGCTCGGCTCCTCTGCGCTCAGGCTGTGAGGCTCAAATGCCCACCATCTTTTTTTTTTTTAATTAACTGCTCTCTCGCCCTCCCTCGGGCTTCAGCAGTTATGTACCTCAGAGTCAACTTCACACCAGTGGAGAAGAGGAATCTTCTTCGAATGGTTTTGCCATCTGTGAGATCCATTTATAAGTCATTTGCCTCTGCTGTTCTAAACCCATCAGCACTTATGCACATGGATAATTTTATGGGCTGGGCTAGATCCTTGAATGGGTAGAGACACACTCTGACAGTTAGGCTACGTCAGTGCCAAGCTGTTTGCAGAAAGAAGACTTTAGCCTTTAAGATTTTCTGACAGGGACTATGTATTATGGATGTTTTTTACTGCTCCTAGCACATATCCTCCATTTTATGGAACACCCTTCTTGCCCCACTTCATACATGTTCACCTGCATGGAGATGGATGTGCCTTACTCAGGAGCCAAGTGAGTTTGGAATATGGACCACCTAATGAGCAGAGATGCAATTAGGACAAATTCAGAAATTGTGGGTGAAGACATGGAAATTGAAAGAGTTGGAGAATTCTTGTTTGGTCTTGTTGTTATTCATGGGCAGAGAGTAAAGATTTGTGTCTGTGACAATTGCACTGGTGTTTATCAGCAAGGCAAGTGTTTTTAAAATGAAGATTAAAAAATGGCATTGCCTGTTCAAAATATCATATCAATTCTATCTAGTTTTTTATGGTATATGTAAATTATGTTTTGGATTTGATGTAATCTACAAAAATATGATTAAAATGCTTTTTTTCTGTTTATTTCATTCTATCATCCATGATAAGATGACATCCCTGAATTGAAAAGCCATATTCATTAATAAATAGTCCCATATTTTCAATTGCTGCTTTGGAAAAGATGGGTTTTATCCAAACAGCAAAGTAAAAGCTTCAGCAGAGTTTCATTTCGCTGCAAATGGGAAAGCAATCTTTGGAGTTTGCAGTCTCCACTCATCGCACACTATTTCCACTCAGCTGTGTTACCTCCTACGGAGCATCACTCTCAGGACCTGCCTTTTGTCAGTTATTCTCCACTCTGCATTTATCTTCCCTGTCTGTACTGAGAGCGCAGGGTCAGATCACCCCCTCCAGAGGCAAACCTCACATCTACAGGTGGAATCCCCAACTGGGGTTCCCCTACACAGTGCTCCCAGCATCTCCTCAGGCAGCACGGTGCACGCAGAGGTTTGTGTTATTGTGTCTGCCCGTTTGTGCCTGCTTGTAGGACTGGAGGTAGTGCAGGCTCCAGGGAAAAGATAATGCAGCTTCGGTTTGCTCTTTCCTAGGAGATTCAGTGAAGAGCAGTAAGGGTGGCTGAGTCTGTTTGGAAATCCTGGTCCCTCGCTGAACCAGCAAGACCTGCTCACACACAGCTCACCCTTGGAAAGCCCGGCACTGCTGGGGCTGCTTTTTGTGGGAAATCATGGCCTGAGGTGTCATGAGATGACTGAGCTTGGTGGGCTTAGACCAGGGGACCTCAGAAGACAGGATGGTACACAAACTCTGGAAGAATCTGGAAGCGGTGGCTCTAGCTTTTGGTAGAGATACAGTGCACAGTGAGAGCAAATCTGTACTTGGTGTGTCTAAGAAAGGGATTAGGAATGGCCCAGTAAAACCCAGTAATCTTACATTAGTTCTATATGAAGCTTAACTACAACTTTTGCATGATATTTAAATATGTAGAGATGAATGAAAAAAGGGGTACAATGGCCCATGAATTAGAAAGTGGATTGTGTCTAACTGAACTTTGGTAACTGAGCTTGTCTGAAGAGATTAACCTACTTGGATTCAATGCACATGGTAAATTATTACATACTTGGAATAAAAGGTGGATTAGCACAAGATCCAAGTGTAGGAACTACATAAATATCTGCTAAAATAAAAATGAATTGTTGGCTGTAATTCCTCAAGAATTAATATCAGAACCAATGCTATGTGTTAATTTGTTAATAATTTTTTTCAAGAAATACAAGCGTAGCAGACATTAACAATATGGAAGATGATCAGAAAATCACATGGGAAGAAATGGATAGACCTGAGAACTGGGACAATGTATGTGATTTAATTAGGTTGAAATGCGAGGTAATGAACATAGGGAGCAATGAGAATTTCTTCAATCAAAACTTCTGCAATCATCCTAAGGCCCACTAGTTGAAACAGGAAGACTTAGGGGTATTAGTCAGTCAAAGAATTATTATGCACCACCTAGGTGCATGTAGCAGTAAAAAATGGAAATATAATTCTCAGATGTATCCAGTGAGGCTTTTACAAAACGAAAGCATTAAGTATTAATTATAAGTTGCACTGGTGAGACATTATCTGGTACAGAGTTTAGAATTCCAGTTATAAAAACTCAACAAGTTAAAATCCTAATGGAGCAGGTTGAGAGAGGAAAAGAGTTAATAGTACTGCTATTGGAACAGAAAGCCTTCTTTGTGGCCAAAACTTATAAATTTGTTTAAATTAATAAAATAAAATCCAAAAGTATGTTTCATCTATTTGTATAAATATAAGATAAAAGTAGATGGAAAAGAAAAAGAAGGCCCATTAAAGCTAAGGGACAATTTTGACATAAATAGGACATAATGAATGTGGCATAGAAATTGGAAAAAAGGATATTCTAGAAAAATCTTATAATAGAAGTAGTGGTGACAAGAAACTGAATTAGTTGCAATGCATAATGTTTTCAGTGAAAGGGATTTGATAATGTGATTGATTATGATGAAGGAGAACTGGAGTCAGTGATGCAGAAGTGTCCCAAAGCAAAGAACTTCACATTGCAGCTGGGAAAATAAAGCTAAAAAAGACCAAGACCCTGATTTTAAAAAGACCTACATTGTCCTTGTACATATAGACTTAATCTGTTGAAATCAAAGACATATTTCACTGAACAAACCAGCAAACAATGTGCAACAATGAAACTGAAACCAGCAAAAGGCTAAGCAATATAAAGGAAAAAAAAATTAAAGAAATTATTCAATGGAGAAAAACCACTATAGTTTGCTGTGTGCACCAGGACACAGTGATATGTACGAATGTACACCTATATATAACTATCTATTTGTATTAATCTATCTACTTATGTTAATTGTTAGGGCCCCATGGGCATCACTCCCCATCCTGGGGAATGCCTACCTGGGCAGATGGTTAACTCACAGTGTGAGTCTCTGTTTATGTCCCAGCTTTGCTGGTGTGTCTGGGGCACTGTAGGACTGTGCCCTTGCTGGGGAGGACACTGCCCCTGCCTGCCTTGCCACCACCCAACCCCCTGGATCTCCTTCCCCTGTGGACCAGCCCTGATTTAGCAACACTGACACTAAACTACTTTCATAATCTGGTATTACTTCTTTGAGAAGAAAAAAATTTTCTGCTCTGGGGACCTGGGAACAGTTTGCTATTGTTCCTTTCTAATCGGCAAGTCCAGATTTGCTCACAAGGTTGAGAAGCAGCAGGAGAGTAGTTGAGCAAGGAGTCTGGGTGGGATGTGCAGCTGGGAAACACTCTGGAGCTCTCTCTTTGGCAGCTGCCTGTAAGCCCAATACTTGATTTCTTCTGTCAATACCAACCTGGAAAATATCTAAGCAAATGAAATCCAGATGGTTTCTTCTGAGCATGCAATGGAACCAGTTAGGAACACTGAATACACAAATGCTTCACAACGCAACATGCTAAAGCTCTCCCTGACACTCAGAAGTGCTGAAACCCTAGTCCTAGAGCTGATGAATTGCTGGTGGATATAGCAGCAGAAAACGCTGTAATTCCTCTGTAGTCTCAGGAGCTGCAATGTCATGTGTCCGAGGTGTTTGAAATTTTGTTTTGGATCTTCCACATAGCTCTATTTGGTATGGACTTCCCTACAGTAGCACTCTCATTTCAACAAAAAAGAAAAGCAGTACAGAAATGATTCGCATTCCTAGGTAATTTCCCTCTGCGCTGCTGCACAGAGGAAAGGTTCATTTTCCTTGGCAGTTACCAACACTTGAGACCAACCAACTTAAAAAAAAAAAAAAAATTCTTTTTTCTTCTTCTTTTTCTCCCTTTCCCTCCTGGAGTGTAAAAAATAAGTTGTATTTGTGAAAATAAACAGCATGTTGTTATAACACTTCCACAGTCCCAAGCATTTTCTCAGACTGCTTTTTTTCCCCCTGAAGATCTACAGCACTGTTCTGGTATATCAGAGACCTCCCCAGGATTCCTGTATGTGGACTAAATTAATGAGTTCCATGTAGACCATAGAATATTCTAAGTGTGCAGGAAACGTTTTAATGCATTCTCCAAAAGCAAAGTTTCTTCTAAACAAAAAGTGACTGAGTTCTCAGAAAAGTAACTCTTACAGCTCAACATATTTCATTTTTCTGAATTCACAGTTGTTAGCATCTGTGTGTATTTTGCTGTTCTTACTTGAATGCACTGATCATATCTTAGTATTTGATTTATGTTAACGAAGACAGTAATTGGATGATAATGAAAGAGGGAAAGAGGAACCAACATGAAAAATGCTGCTGGGGAAGCAAAAGACCAAGAGGGTTGCATCCATTTCCTGTTAAGGTCTTCAGGAGTGTTTCCACTGGTTTCACTCAACTTTAGCTCTTGTCCTCAGTGGAAAAAAAGAGTGAGGTTCATTAACAGCTGTTATTAAATAAAAATTATTACAAAAAACCATGCCAAGTCCCACCTTCCAGAGAGCTATGTGCAAAGAGAAAACAGGAATCACTTGAAGGTTGTATTGTTTTTTTTTAAATGCAAATAATTTGAAACTGAAGCTCCTTTTCCTCAGAATTACAGGAATGCCTGTGTTGGAGAGGGTTTTCTCAGTTTCTTTACCTGGGTCAGAATAAAACAGGATCCCATGAACTGAGGGGAGGACACAAAGTCCTTTTTCTGCCTTGTGCACCTGATTTCATAGTTAGCATGTTCCCTGACATGTTGCTTGCCTGAGAACATGCAGCAGACCCGAATGCACAGCACAGATGAAGTATTGCCTTCAGAGAAAGAGAGGTCAGCTGTGGGGACACCAGCTTTGCTCTGCCACTTCCCCTTACGGCCAGAGAACAGGCACTTTGACTCCTTTTATACACGAGTATAGACATGCCCTGTGAGTCCTGAAAACTAAACGCTTTACCCCTGTGATGACTTTTCTGTATTCTTACTACCAAAACTCCTGCCTGTTTTCAAATTGGCATAACACTAATGATGCCAACACAGCAAATGCTTTGCCAGGACTGCTCAGAGCAGTCTCCCCTGACATACCACTGATTATTTATTTTGAAACATTTTCAACATCGCTTCTTCTGTCTTCTCTTATGTCAGCACTTACAGAGTGTCATTTTTCTAATAATTTTTTATTTTGAATTCACAGAAGTAAAATATGAATGGGGTAGAATGAAGCAGACAAACAAACAAACAAGCAAAGATGAAAAATGTAGAGAACTGTTTGGGAATACATACTGAAGTCAATGGATTTTAAAATATCCTCTTGCTTGTAGTGTTACTTGAAAAGCAGAGTCAACCCTACCCTCTCAACAAATACAGGGCAATTCATGCTTTAAAATAACTGAGGACTTTCGTTTTCTTCTAGATCCATGGGTAGACAACGGCACGTGCATGATGTGGAATTTCAGCAGTGTGGAAAGTGGGACTCTAATCTGACATTACGTGATGATACGTCCTAATGTAGGGAGGGTAGTTTCTTGGCTTTTGGCTTGAGACTTACAATGTGAAGACCTCAGAGCTAAGGACTCCTTCTGGCTTCACAGTAATTTTCCCTCTGTCTTGCTATACAGCATCCACACATACCTTTGATTAAGTGAGAAGTGGACAACAAGTGCAGGGCAGAAAAAAGCATGCATTATCACACAGCTTTGGGAGTTGTGTTGAAATTCACCATGCAAGAGCCTCCGTAACTCTTAACTCCAGTAGCTGCTCTATTTTCAGAATGTGAGTGCACAGTGATCTGATGTTGGCCGTTATCCCTAATATAGATTGCACATGTCAAGACAATATGTTTGTAGTTGGAGTAAGAATGTTAGAAAAAGATGTGTGGGTGGGCTATGAGATAGGATATACCTGACTTATTTATCAAATGCAGAAAGAATGAATACTGTTGCTTCTATGTTATGGTTGTTGCAGAAGAACTCTAGGTTTTTTGGGGTCTCCCAGATGTAATGGGACTAATTCCAGTGTTCTATTGCTCTGTTGTACACTCTGTATTTTAGAATTAAGCTGTAAGGATAGGGTACCTTAATATTATGGCCAACTAGGAAGAAAATATTGTAGGATTTCTGAATGATACTCACTAAGTCCACATTTTAGCAGTCCGCTCCTGATCAACAGAGCTCTTAAGAAGGTGAAAGGTGCCAAGCACCTACTTTGATCTCATTGACTTCATCCGTATTTCTCAAAGCCTTGGCCTTAGGTAGGTATGCTCCGCAGTTTTGTAAGGCAATAAACCAGTGCACTGCTGGATGATCTCAGCTTCTACTGGAGTAAGAGGTCCTGTACATACAACAAGGCATTAACACCCATGAGTAATTTGTTTACAGAGAAGTATATGCATTATGGATTTAGCTGGATCAAGCCCCTTGGTTCCACAGGGATAGAGAGCACCAGGTCCCTTGGAGGACTCATCCCTGAAGGCTTTAAGTTGTTGATATTCATTCTGACTTACACTGGCCATGCTGGGGAAGGGAGGAAGGGAGGAAGGGAGGAAGGAAGGAAGGAAGGAAAGAAGGAAGGAAGGAAGGAAGGAAGGAAGGAAAGAAGGAAGGAAGGAAGGAAGGAAGGAAGGAAGGAAGGAAGGAAGGAAGGAAGGAAGGAAGGAAGGAAAGAAGGACGACAGGCTAAGGGCTTCAGTGCATCATGGTGCTCAAAGAAAGAACTGTCTATTGTCTATTCCCAACAAAGGGAATAATGCTGCAGAAAGGCTATAAAGCTGCCCTCCTCTTGCAGAAGTTAAAGTGACAGCCGTTCAATCCAGCTCAGCCAAGTGTTCTCAGGTCCCATTTAAAGAGAAGCAGACAATGATAAATTGAACAAAGCAGGTGGGCTGGTGAGAGAGAACAATGGAAGAAACAACACGCAATGGGACAGAGTGGTCCTGCAGCTGTCTCTGCTTTGTCTCGTATTTCCAGCGGTCCCACTTGAGGAACGACATGACTTAGCACTCGGGAGAGGTGGTAAAGGCTGAACATTATTTTGCAGAAATGTTTTTAAACTCCTTTCTCTTTTTTTTTTTTTTTTTATTTTTTATTGACCCCAGCCTCAAATTCTCAATGATCTTTAATATATAAGGAAAATAAGCAAAGCATTTGCACTCATGTCTATCTAAATGAAAGCCGTTTCTTTGGAATTTTTTTTAAGCTTTTTGCAAGTATTATTTTATCATTTCATTTCTCTCTTAATCCCCCTTTGTTTCATTTGGCAGCCGCAACAATAGTTTCTAGCCTCTGGCAAGGAAAACAGATGAGCAAATATTCTCTGTCTTGGAAGTTAAATGCATCGCCCCAGTGACAGGCCTCTCCAGCTTTCCAGCTACCATGAATCCTGAGCTTACTCTTAAATTGGTAAGTCAGCAGCCATGCCAGCACAACGCATTGCCAGAATTGTTCAATCAGGCCAGTCTATATTGATTTATTTTTAAATGTATTCAGCGTCAGTTCCTCTGTTTTCTGTCAGTTAGCTATACTGTCACAGGCTTTGATTCACCACCCCTTCTACTGCAAATCCTATGAACACATTATCAAACAGCCAGTGCACCTCAGATTTGAAGCTGACAATACAGGATCAATGTCCCAGGGGTTCAACCCTGAATTTCAATAATTCAATTAAATTCCTTGAATACTGGATTCAGCCAGAACATGGATTCCACATTGCTTGCACGTTCACGTATGAGGCATCCTCCACAGAGAACCTGCGCATAGTTCCCTTGTTGGTGTATAACGAAAGCAAAAGAGAAGATATTGAACTGGAGGAAAGATAATCAAGTGTTGAACCTGCTGAGCCTATTATGTGAAAAACTGTTCAGGAGGATGCTGTAGCAGCTGAAGCCACTGGAGGATATTGTATGTAAAATTGGAGTTCTATTAAAAATGTATAAACATATCCAGGATTTGGTTTTAAACCTATTGCTACAGGTATGAAATGAGCTTAACTGAGAACTCGTGGGTTCCCTCTAGACTCATTTACAACTAACCAAGGGAAAAAATAAACTCTTTTATTGCTTGAATAATTCTATGCTACCTATAACAGTAGTTAATAGTTAATAAGGATTTATGCCTCTCATAACTGAAAGGTGTATGTAGTTTCAGCAAGCGGGAAGGCTTATATTACAGATATTGGTAATTCATCGCTCATTACTTTGTTCACAAACAATATAGGAAGAAAGAAGGAGAAAGAAAGAGTCTCTGCAAGTAGTGAAACCGCAGTTTATTACCACAGAGAAAGATTCTTTAAAGAATGCCCCAGCTGCCAGGCCCAACCCCAAGTGTCTCTGGAGTTGTTTCTTTGCTTGCAGAAGTCTACAACTGCATGGTGCCCTCTGTGAATAGTTATTCATGCCAGGTGTAAATGTAACAGCCTCCCTCCCATCCAAGAGCAGCTGCAAATCTGTAACTGCAGGATGTGCCGAGTAGTGATAAACACTCCTCCTTAGTCTGCAGCTGGAAGCTCCTTGGGACCCTCATTACCTCTTGGTGGGTGTTTGCACAATGCCCAAAATGAGAAGTTATGCTTTTATTTTAAGAAATAGCTTCAGCCCTTGCTCTAACAGAAGAAAGTAAAATAGCAGTAATTGACAGTAATAACAACTGTGAAATAACCACCCAGGCAACAGAAAGATTGCCACGGCTAGAGCGCTTATACACTTAGAAGAGGATGTTTGTCCTTATGGTCTAATTCACAGGTCATTTTTCATTGATCACAAAGAGACAAGTCATTCTCCTTTTAACAATTTTACTGGGACTTCAATTAAGAAAAATTCCAATTGTTTCTAATTAAGCATTGTGGTTATTGAACATTTAAGCAAAACATCAAATAAGGTTCTGTGGCAAATGGTCCATATAGGACATGGCATAATAATACCCTGGAAAGTAAGCATTTATAGGCCTCTCAATATCAATAGTTGTCCTAGTAAAGCCAGCAACAGCGAAACAAAAGAAGCACTGTAATTTTAAAAGGCAACAACTTTTTTTTTTATAAACTACAGCCGTTTAAATTCCATAGGTTAGATTCCTGTATGACTGTCCTGGTTCTTATTCATTTATTTGTTATAGTAGCAGCCAGAGACATTCTGAACCGAGGTATTGTACACACACTCAGAAAACCACAAAAATTATTTTTACAAAACATGAATGAGGATCAATGAAAGTTGAAAAGGATAGAGCTTAAGGTAAATACCGTTAAGAGATGGGTAAAACCATTGACATATACAACAAATGAACACATTGGGTAAGAACTGACTGGGCAATAGTCTCAGCTTAAAATATTACTAACATGGTGAAGGGGAGGAGGATAAATAGGGCTATTGTGCTTTTTTCAGAAGAAAAAGAATTGTGTGTTTATTTTTCAAAAATGCAGTCTGATTTCTACCTAGGAAAAGTACACACATTTCTTTTAAAAAAGCTTTATTCCTTTTGTTGACATCTGCTCAAACCACAGTGAATTTTTCATTGACAATATCTCCAGGGACACCATTTTAATATCTTTTGACAGTGAGGACCTGCCCTCTGACTGGCTGGGTCATTAAGGGTAAGTCTCCATTCTATATCGTCATTCACTATACAGGTCTTTTTTATTTCAATCATTAGTTCACTGGTGCAGGGACTTTTTTAAAATTTGTATAGGTAAAGTTAGAACATGCATCTGTCTTATTTGTGTCCCACAAACTGAATTGTAATGTTAATGCTAATGATAATACTTGCTTGAATAAGATTTCAGGATCAGTCCCGTAGTATACAAGTGCAGTGATGGTTCATTATACAAATATGCTTGTGACACAGACTGTTGTCCTTTGTGGCTGAAGCAGAGCTAATCCAATTAATTTGTTCATGAAAGACAAGCTGGTTTTAAAACAGGGTCTAGCACAAGGAGGAAAGGACAGTTTTTTATTAACTTTCTCCCTTGTCTCAAGACATATTTATTGCTTTCTGTTCAAGCAGAAATAATAAAAGCCTAAGAGTACGACCACTTGCATGAAAAATCTTTCAGCTCTTGTGCATGTAAATAGATTGGACTTTTGATTGAAAATACTCTATGCATTTCTTAAGGCTGAAACTTTAAGGACTTATAAAATGCCTAATTTGGAAAGATAACAGTATGTGTAAAAGAGTGACTTTCATAATACATGGCAGTAACATTATTAATTAAAGAGGAGGACACTACAAGGATATGTCAAAGCAAAATAACCTTCAGCTAGCAGAAACAGACTGGGCTATAGGTCAATTTTACTGTGTTATAGAGGCAGACACTGTTTTTCACATTGTGTTACCAGAGATACCAGTGAGACACTCAAGGCAGGTTTTTGCTAAAAAAAGAGACCACATATAAAGCCTCAGTACTGTCATACAGAAATCATGTGATGCAATGTGATGTGAGGGATTATTTTCTTTTTTTCCGTCTATAAAGACTCTTGCCAGTTGTGGCCTTTATGTTTCTCTGAAATAAAAGTTGAACACAGCAAAACAGAGTAAATTCACCATTTAAAAGGGTTAATGCACATTTACTCAGGCACCAAGGGACAACCACGTATTGGTCTGCTGGGAGACTTGCGAGTTGAATTGCAGGCTCGCAGTCCCAGCAGCCGCTCCATTTTTTGGGTGTTGAGTGCCTACCCCTACCGGGCTGAAAACCTCCATGCTGTTAATGAAAGAGACTTTTTTCAGCCCTGAAAATAAAGACAGGTTTATCTGAGTGTCTGGCAGAAAGTTCTTGCCCTCCAGATTATGATACTAATAGTCATTAGCAGGTTTAAAAAGCTTTACCTATGCTAGCAAGGTAGGATGTACCAGTCACCTCAGGAAACACCGAGACAGAAGTTGGGGCAGTGTTCTCAAGCTTATTGCACTGAGAGATAGGGTCATGCTCAGAGAGTTTTATTGTCTGTCTAAAACACCTACCTTGAGAAGTATTTGTCCAGTTATGAGCAAACTGGTTTCTCTAAGACTCATGGTCCTCCTTGACCTTTATATATTGCAGCTATAAACAGGACAGATCTTCACCTGGCTTTATTTGTCATGAGCACACTGATGTTCAAATACTTTGAAAATTTTCACCAGGCAGCGTCTGCACTTCTACTTGGAACACATTTCTTTCACACAAACAGGCTCTACTGAATTGTGCTGCAGTACCGAATAATAATGCAGCCCAGTCTGGAATAGTGCTAATTAGCAGCTGCTGAAAACATCAATTGGTCGATACATGGCTTTCAGGGAAAGTTTATGCAAACCCACAATGCAGCCTGAAGTATGCAATGTTCTGCTGCCTGGAATATGATTTGGAGTCAGGTTGCTTTCTCATTATGAGCTTTTGACCTGTATTGTGTACGTTAAGTAAATATCATCAAAGATAATCCATACTGGAATAATCTTGTAGACTGTTATGTGGAATTCAACGTTTTCAGTTGAGACTAGTAAGCTTTCACAAAATGGTCTTCTTGACTTGCAGGTAATAATGGTGATCTAAAGAGCTCTTTAGATCACCTATATCTGGGCGTAACACTCTGATCTAAAAAACCAAAAGGAAACAAAACAATATTCCCAGAACAAAATAATGATTTAATCTGTCTGTGGGTTATGGAAGTATTTACATGTTTTCACAAGTTGGAATCAGAAACACAGCAACAATACAGAAGTTGAGAAAAGCATCAGATACACAAGCCTCTCTCTTGCCTCTCTGTGATGGGGCCGGGTTTGCTGGATGACTGTCCACTGGTTGAGAAGACCAAATTGTCACAAGCAGCTGGTCTTTTACAGGTGGACATTTCCACACCTGTTGTGGGGGCCACCTCAGCACCCATGCACATGTCTCTTGCTTGGCGGAGGTCAGTGTGTTTTGGGTAAAGTATGCAAAAGTAAATGCTGTACTTCCTGTGCAAAATATTTATCCAACCCCACCACAGCGTGCTCTGCAGAATCAGCCCTGCATGTGATTCATTCCCCTTGTGCTCTGATCTGTGCCGCTGTTGCTTTTTCACTTGCACTGCTGGCTGAGGGTCATCAGACACTAGTGATTGTTGGACATTCATTTTCCCTGTGCTTTCCATAGCAGGAAAGCTTGTCCAAAGCTTTACAGCAATGCATTTTCCAGCAAATGGGTCCCCTTCTCTCCTTCTGCAGCCAGGATGTGTTTAAAAACAATCCCTCTGCTGTTAGCTTTGCTTAGCACTGCAGAGATGAATACTAAGGTTTAAAAGATTTAGAAATGTTTAAATGGTTATCCTGGATGTACCTTAACAGCGTTAACAGGGCAATCTTTCTTTATCTTATTTCAGGAAAGGTACTTTTCTTTTTACCTTCTTGGATCCTTTTTTCTCTCTCTTTTTTTCATCTGTAACAGTATCTTAGATCCTTCATGTACAGATTTTTGTGAGCATCTATTCTGAAATACTTCATGACATATAACAAAGAATGTAAGTACTCATTTCTGCATCTACAAGCTTTGGTGGATTGAAGAATACCTTTTACAAAATGTAGGGCCTTCAAGTAGCTGAGACTGCACCATGTCACAAAATAAATTCTTCTGCTGATTGATTGCTTTCATTGTTAAAAATCACTTATTACTAGTCTAAATTTGTCTAGTTTCATTTTCCTAGACAGGGGAAGAGGTTTTGTCATTGCTTGCTAGTCAGAAATCCTTCCCTGACATACACAGTGATCAAATCAACTCATAACCTTTCCTACATACATTAACAGGGGTGAGCACTAGCATCCTAGAAAATTCAGACTTCCCAGGTCTCAGGTCTTTTGGGTCTTCGTAGAATGTTTCCTCTTTTGCAGACCACAGATTTTTGTTACTATTTAATTAACATTTTTAATGGGTAAATATAGTGGAATAAACTGTTTATGCTTACTCTCAATATTATTTTTTATTTCTAAATATGACTATTGCTTGAATTTTCATGTATTCCATCATACTGGGAGCTCATGTTTGGAACAGCATCTATTTACCACTCCAGAAACAGTGCTTCTTCAAACACCATTCTGCCTTTGTGCAGCTCTGACCTAAATTCCATTTTTACAGATGCTTGTCCTTAAATTTTGTTCTTTTAAAGGCATGACGCTCAGATGGCCTTATCTTGCTAAGTGAACTTGATTACTCTGTAGAACTGACCTGTCCTTACCCTAATTTACCACTTCACTGATTTTGTGTAATCTACAGACCTTACTAGCAATGATATGTTCTTCCAGATCATTGACAACATTATTGGCTAGTGTTGAGCCAAGAATAGATCATGGTGGTATCTGACCAAAACCGTTCCGATTAGATGATGATTACCAGTTAAAAATTAGCTTTGCTATCAGCCAGTTTTAATCAATTGAATATATACCACATTGATTTTTTAAATTTTTTTAATAGAGCCAATTTATTAATCAGAATGTGATGAACTAGTATGTCAAGGTATGTAATCATAGATAACTTTGTCAGTCATATTTGTAATCTCAACAGGACATAGCCCCTGTCAATGAGATCTGTTTCCCATTAAGCCCTAGTCATTAGCATTAGTTATTGCAATTTCTTTTTTTACCCTGTGTTTAGAGTGAACCTGAAACGCTACTCCTCTATTAATATTCCCAAGTATCCCCTGGTGATTGTAGGTTGAGATCACATCCTGCCTTGGGTCAGTTTGCAGTGATTGAGTTGTAACCTGGCATACAACTCCAGGGGGGAAATAGAGTGTGAAGGGAAGTAGGAACCGGGGAAAAGGGCTACATGACAGTGCAGCCAGCACTCTGTCTTGTGATTTTATGTTCATTTTACTCCTTGGTGAGGAGTGAAGGGTTTTATTTCTGTTTTGCTTTGGTTTTTGTTTTTTTTTGTTTGGTTGGTTGGGGTTTTTTTGGTTGTTGTTTCTTTTGTGACTTTGGTTGGGGTTTTTTCTCACTGTGAAACACACTGTGGTTCTCAATGTTCTAAAATAGGGACATCCATGACTTTTCAGTATTTTTTTCATTGCCTTTTCTAATTCTTAATGGACCACGAGAGTAGGCATATCAGTACATGTGAATAGTAACTAACTTGCACAGAATTATCTTTTTCTTGCTTTTTCTCATGTTATTGTTAGCTCTATCATAGACGTTTCATAGCTACTGTGCAGACTTTAGTGAAAACATTCAATGCTTCTGCATTGTTTTAACACCTCCCCACCCACCCCCAATTAGCACTGAATATTACAGACTCCAATAGCTTTTTTTAAGTAAACAATCTACACGAAAACTAAATTACAGTAGTGTCTTATAAATTTAGTATAAATGTTTTACAGTGGGCTCAGTACAAACACTCTATTTTAAAGACTTTTGGCTTCCCCCATACTCTTAATATTCTGGCCCCAAATACCATCTCAAAATGTCATTTCTGGCTCAGGAAATCTGAGAGCCACAGATTGCTGGAGGCTGAGAAAGCGTCATTGTATGCCTGACCTATTTCACTCCTTTCTATTGGCATCTGTTGCTGGCCACTGTTGAAGATGAACTGTTGGGTATTTGGTTTAACCCAGTTTGTTGCTCTTGTGGTCTCCATTTCTCCAATAATTCATATATATTCTTTTAGGATACCAGCATATTAGCTTTCTTCAGTTTTACTGCATAAGTTTTCAAACCCTGATCATTCAGGCTAAACACAGCAGCTATATCACTATGGTAAATGGTTACATGATGCATATTTTCCCTTTTTCTGGTGCTACAAATGCAGTGTTCATTAAATACAGGAATATTCTGTTTATAATTTATGTTTTGGAAATCTATCTAGCCTCAAATATACTCAAATTCTCTTCATGTTTCTGCCACAGAGAATAGCTATCATTTGTTCCATATGTATATTTCCAGTGAACAGCAAAGCTTTCTTTGTGAAAAAAGAACAACATAAAAGTTAGAGGGAATTGGTAGATGATATTAATTTATATTAATGGACGGTATTATGAACCATCAGGCTTGTTAGAGTGCAACCTGGATAAAACATGCTATGGAGTTAAAAAGGAGTAGTACATACATTGCTTTTACTATCCTTCAAAGTCTATGATTTTGTCCAGCCTAAATTACTTTCTGATGGATGAATACATAAGTCCTGTGATACCCCTAGATCCAAGGCTTGAGGGCACTTCTACATGTTGCCCATTGAGACAATTTTCATGAAATTCAAGTCACCAAATGACAGACTTAGATAATATTCAGATGAAGAAAGGCTTCTGTTTTCTTTTTTTTCAGTAGTAGTAGACCCATCTGGTCCCTTTCACTGTTCTTGTGCTACAGCCAGCTGAAAACTGGAGCAAATTTAGTATGTTAAATGTATTTATAATTCAATAAAATAAATAGTCTGTCTTCTGGTTTCTATGTCACTTTATTGGAGATATACAAGACATCAATATATGAACACACTTAGCAATATAAACCACCAAATCAAAGGAACACACTTTAAAGGTAATGTACGACAGCCACTATCTCGTGGGTCCTTGGCAGTCCATACTACTGGCTTGCAATCATACCTTTAGTACTCAGACACACTGAGGTAAGAGTGTAACATTGCAATGGATCTGTAGCTACCCAGGTGTAGACTTTGACACAAAGAGATGCCCTAATACAGCCAGAGAGGCCAGAGTAATGAATTGAAATTGCTTTGTCAGTAATTTTGATTGTTCTCCTTAGAGAAAGGAATATATTATACTTGTTCTTTCCACATTTTCTCAAAATATTTTTCAGCATGCTGCTTAAGAGTCAAAACTTTCCCACTTTCTGCACTTTGCATTCAAAAGCCGAAGTGGAGAACACAGCTGGATGTTCAAACCTGCCTCTCATGCACACTGAAGGAAGCAGCAGACTCATTTCTCCGCAATATAAAGATGTGATTTATGTCTCTGCTCTGCTGTCTTGCACCAGTGCCCAGGCTGTGCCATGCTTTGCTCTCATGTAAACTGTAATCTATATAAACGTCTCTGTTCTCATGCTGTTAACTGATCTACCAGTCTACTTTTAGCTTGGATGGAAGCAAATTAAACAATAGAAGAAGCCCATCAATGCAAAGGATTACACATAGGTTTATTTTCCTTCTTCAGAAGCCTCACACAGAGTTAAAAGCATGGCAGCCTGGCAGAAGGACAAGAATTTTTAGCACTGTTTAATGAAATTAAAGCAGGTCAGACATAAACATGAGGCGGCTGTCCTACAAATTGTTATGCACATCAATAATTGCGTAATTGTATACAAATATATGTCTATGTGAGTGTCAAACATATGAGCTGCTTCACTGAAGCCAATCTGGATCTACTTGTGTGGCTAAGGTTTGGTTCTGCAGGTCCAGGGAGAAAGAATTATGCTGTATATTTTATTGATGGGAACTAAGAGACATCTTTGTAATCCCAAAATAGCCTTTGGAAGAAAAGCAGGATGAATCACTAGCTGACACCAGATTTCTCATACTTTCTTCTTTATTTTTATTTTTTCTTCCTATCTGTCCCTCATCTCCAATGCAATAGTTGTAATCTTAATTTGGTGCACTACAAGAAAGAACATTTATAACCTCAACATAGAGGTCCTCTCCGCTAGTGGGAAGGCAGATGCTGCAAGGAGTTCCTATTCATGGTTATGAAAAGAAAGAAAAAACATTTTTATTGAGAAAAGTTAATTCTAAGTTCAATATAAAAAATCAAGAGATTCTGGTTACATTGCAAAAGGGAACCTGACTCCCTCTTGCTGATAGGGTGGTGTGTGCTGCTGCCAAAAGTATGGCTTCTTATACACTAAGCAATAATTTCATCAAAAAACTGCAATAAATCAAAAAGTTAAAAATTAATCCTCCTCAGAACTAAGCACTCTGGCTATAAGACTCAAGTCAGAATCTTTCTTAACATCTCTTTTTTGCCTTTGTGTCATTGCTTCCTTGCTTTCATAGTAGCTCAACTTTGTCTCCAAGAGAGCTAGAAACAAGTTATATATGTAAAATACCCTGTAGTGTTGGACATACATGCCATGCAGGTTTTCAACGCTCTCAGATCAAAATCTTAAATAAACCTGTCTCACTTTTGGGCCAAGTTTTGTGGTAAAAGCCACTGCTGTCCTGTGGAGGTGCCTGAGCGGTTTTACTTTCCTTTTGGTTCTTAGTGTTTGTTTCCTTCTCAAAAATATGACGTTACCTTCGTTTTGCAGTTAGCTATAAAAGTATATTATTACTGAATAGAAAGAACAATTCCTGAAATGAGAATTTTAAACTGTAAGTGGTAATGTTTGCTTTGAATTACAGTAATTCTCTCGTGGAAAAAATTAGCATCTGAGCTATATGCCAAACACTGACATTCTCATTTCATAAACTAAATATTTGCCAGAAACAGCTGTAGAACCACATAAAAGCCACAAGTTTATTCTTATATATTATAATTCTTTGTTTACTAATGCAAAGATTGCTTTACTGTTATAATGTGTATCTAATACTCACTTAGGGGGCTAGTCACTGACCATGTAATGCTGAAGTGTATTTTACATTTAACAATTAGATTTGCAATC
Source organism: Chionis minor (assembly GCA_013398295.1). Classification (NCBI taxonomy): domain Eukaryota; kingdom Metazoa; phylum Chordata; class Aves; order Charadriiformes; family Chionidae; genus Chionis; species Chionis minor. The sequence goes on from VZSF01001209.1 coordinate 184,383, forward strand.
GAATTTAGCTTGTGTCTCAAATAAGAACTCAAGTTTCTTAATGGTCAAATGCAACTTTCTAAATTTTTTCAGTTCAAACACTTCTTGCTGAAAGAGTTGAACTAATATATGACTAGAATAAAGGTTAGAAAAATATTGCTCTCAGGTTTTCAGACAAAGAAAATAGCAGAAGAAAATAGACCACGTAGTTTGCAAATGCTTAACTGAGAAATCCAAATAAACATGCAAAACATCTGGGCTTAGGTAATTTTCAGAGAAAATTCTAGGACTGCAAGAGTTTCATGTGTTTGTTATTCTCTTACTCTTGAAGAGTGGTATTGCTAGGAAATGGTACTATTTTATACAAAAGGCTTCTTGGGGAATCAGGATTTGTCCTTTACCAAGTAAGGATATCAAAAGAGTAATAATACTAAAATTTTCAGTATTTCTACAGAGCTGCAGTCACCACTGAGCTTAACTGAAATCAAAGAAACAAAGCACCTCTGAAAAGGTGGTCTTACAGTCTGAAATTGGAAGCAAATTCTGAGGTATCCAAAGGGCTTGGACATTTCTAACAGTTTTAGCCCATTATTTGGGCAGTGATAATACAATATAAAGGAAAGAGGAATTTTGGGGTTTTTTTTTGTTTGGCTTTTTTTGTTTGTTTGTTTGTTTTTAAAGATTTGGAGACCAGGAAGTAAACAAGTAAACTGCCTGAAGATAGACTCCAAAGTAGTTTCCATTAACTTCAATGGCATTTGGTGGAATTCAGCACTTCTGAAAGGCTATTTCCTTAGTACAATACCATGGGTTTATGAACCTAACTTTAGTATTGTACTTATGAAAATCTTATCCCAGATATTACATATGCATTTTAAGGTATTTCCATAGTTGAGTAAAACAAAAATTAAAAAAATTAGTGAACATAGCTCTCATCAGGCAGCTAGGTTAAACAGTCTTTTAAGGTAACGATACCCTCAGAGGCAATGTTTTGCCTACAGGAAAAATGTTATTTTTCCTTACAAAAGGGTCAAATATGAGAATTTAGCAAACTGAAGATTTACCAACAACTTTAGACCCTTTTGTCTTTCCATCTTCTTAGTGCAGCACATTTTAGTTAACTCAAAAGGAGAATTAGGAGGCAGTGATGTTGCAAGCTTGAGATGCAGTCTAATTTTCACCATATGGTGTTTTTGTTTTTATCACCATCTTTGGAACAAAGGGTAGAACTTACTAACTTGTTTGTTTTTATGCTAATTTTGCCTTTTTTTTTTTCTCTAGAAGTTCTAAATGGTTGACTTAAATCCCCTAAGTTTCATTACTTTTTTTCCCTTTACTTTCTTTCTTTTTTTTTTAAACAGCTTTCACATATTCAACATTGCATAAAATACCCATTTGTAATTATGTTTAACCTTTGTAAAGCCTCTGGGTAAAGTCTACTCATTAATCTTTAACCTGACAAGCCTTGGGGGTGGTGGAATTGGCACAGCCATGTATTAGAGGCTCAGAGACCACAGACTAGAGGTACAAAAGGGGTAATTAAGAGGTAGTATGAAAGGAAATGGAACAAAGCTAAAGGGATAGGATCCTATTATGGTACATGTCAAACAGTAGTAAGGACAATGGAATGCAAATTCCTATAGACACAAATCAAAAAATAAACAAGGCAGTGCATTTTTCAAAACAAAACCAATTTAATGATCTCCTTTCTTAGTCAAGCACAGATAACCTTCACTAAATTAGATCTCAAACATTGTAATAATCATACAGCACGGACATGCGGTTAGTTTTTAATAGTGTGCCCCTATTTATCTTTGTTTGTTCTTAACAAACATGCTGCCTTGCAGGCACAAGTTAGTATATCTCAATATGTCACAGCAGAAAACATCACCTGGGCAAGTGTCATCCTGTAACTACGGGACATATCCTGCCCCTGGCCACCCGGCTGTGAGGAACGCCTGCCTTCTGGGCAGCTGCTCTGTGCTGATCCCAGCTGTCTACAGGCTCACAGCACAGATAATCGTGAAGGTGGCTTGGAAGGTCTGAGATGTGTGACATCTGTGGGAAAGGAGGCAGGGCCAGGATTCAAAACACTGGCTCTGATGAGGCTTTATGGCTTTTCCAACATCTTGGTAGGGAGTACTTTGAAATCGTGGAAGGTACTCTCTTTGCTGTTCCTAAAGGACAAGGTTCTGTCATCTTTTTGACTGCACACTGAGACAGGTGTCTGATTTTAAGTTCATGAATTATTCCATTGGCCACAGTTAGACTCTTCATTTGATTAGACACTTGCCTTACCACCTTTCTCAGTCTGATCTCCTCTGACCAGTCTCTAAAGTGGGGGCATTAAGTGGTGATTTTCCCCCAGTCATCTGCAGAAATCCTCATCACTCGGTTGTGGTATTTAGACTTGGCTCCAGGGGCTGGGTTTCCTTTAAAGACTATTTCATTTTATGCTTCTGTAAGCCTTCAGTGTATTGCTGACTAAAACAAGACTGTCATGCATTCATAAATGGATAATATTATAACCAGTAAGTTCCACACTAGGGAAGGATGGAGAAGGACACAAAACCCAGCATTACCAACTTTTGGGGTTTTATATCCACTTTCATAAAAAGTGATGATTGCTTTCCTGATAGGGAAAGCTGCTTTTATCAAGAGGTTACATGAGAACCTTAGCTGTCATCAAAAATAGAAATAAATTTTAAAAAGTGCTATCTCTGGCCCTTCTGTTTTCATAGGAGTGCAGCAGCTGTTCAGAAGATGCAGCATGGTCTTCTGTATCTCTGGCCCTGTGCATGGAAGGAAAAGTCCCTGTGATCCTTTTCAGTGGTGCCCAGCAACAACACAAGGGACTATGGGCACAAACTGGAGCACAATAAATTCCATCTGAACACGAGGAGGAACTTCTTTCCTTTGAGGGTGGCAGAGCACTGGAACAGGCTGCCCAGAGAGGTGGTGGAGTTTCCTTCTCTGGAGATATTCAAAACCTGCCTGGACACCATGCTGTGCAACCTGCTGTAGGTGGACCTGCTCTGGCAGGGGGGTTGGACTATATGATCTCTGAAGGTCCCTTCCAACCCCCAACATTCTGTGATTCTGTGTGCTTCAGTGTAGTGGAGTTGCAGTTTTGACAGTCCTTGCTCAAGGAAGGTCCTCACCTACATTTAGTGAGGTAGAAGCCTATTAGAAACCGATCCTATATCTGAATATGTGTCTAAGTCACTTATGAACATTTCAAAGTGAATGTATTACAGGAATTTTATTTTAAGTTCCCAAGGAAGATAAAATACTTGTACTTAAAAGAGGAAAAAGTCTTAAAGGGTGTATGTCCATGCTGTACATCTAAATGTGTTTATCTGGTTAACCGTGTGGGAAGGTAGAAAAAAGTTTGGGGAAAAAGAAAAGGAAATAATTGTAATTGGAATAACTTGTCCTGGTTTGAGGTAAAACAGGACTCATTTTCTTCAGTAACTTTACTTTTTAGCTAGGCCTCTTCTAACTGATGAAATTAACATGTTGTGCAGAAAAAATGTTTGCTCTCAGAGTGATGAGATCCATGTTTATAGCTGATGCCAAGGAATGGTGTGCAGAGAGGCTCCAGCTTGTGCTTAATGCTATCACAACCAAGGTCAGCTAACTCTGTTATTTGCCCCGTTGGAGAGTCAGAAGCAGAAAAGCATAGCGGGGTGACACCTGCGGGGAGGAGTGGACAGGACAGGTGACCTAAAAATGACCAACAGTGTACACCATCCCATCTGCCTCATGGTCAGTATAAAAGCTGAGGGATCAAAGGGTAAGGCCTCTTTCTTCAATGGCCAGTGTCCAAGGAGGATTCTGTCTTTGATCCCAATCCTGAATGCAGATACGGAATCCAGTTCCTGTCCATTGCTGAGTCCAGTCTGGGACTTCCCCAGTGCCTGCTGGCGTTTGTCATCCCGAAGGCTTACTATGGTTTTGTATATGTTTCATTATTTTCTCTTTATTATTTTATTATTAATATTTCATTAAAGCAGTTTAGTTCCCTCTAAAATCTTAAGTCTCTTTTTCTCTCTGTCCTGCCTCCCTTTCAAGTGGAGCAGGAGAGTGATAGCATCTGTCGCTCTGCCTGCTTGGGCCAATCCGGCCCAAACTACAACATAACTGTAATTGTAATAATTGTAATCTTGATTTGTCTTTCTCAAGGGCAAATATAAGACTTGCAAATATAATTAAAGCTCCTTTTGAAAAAAAAAGCAGTAGAAACATGAATAAGCTGGCAGAAGGAGACTTCACCAGTTTTGGAAGGGGTGACATGACACACAATGTGGAAGTGATCAACTTTGCACATAGAGTGCATAGAAAATCAAAGAAATCAGTTAATCCAATCTGAAAAAGGCAGCAAAAAATAAAGGTTTAATGTTTTGGATCCATTTCTTTCTGCTTTACCGCTTGCAAGAAACATGGCTAACTTTAGTAAGTGGGCAGAAGGCCAAATACTACCTCTTTTGTTAACAGACATAATCATGTCTCTGTTTCTTAAATTTAGGTATAGGCTTTTTTAAGGATAAATCTTAGTATTTTAAAGATCATGATCTGAAATGTACATTAGTGTGGCACTCTTATTATGGCTAATTCATGTGAAAAAATAGAATTATAGAAAAAATGTGAGGAGATCCTGTACACTTATTATTTTAAATTTCATTAAGGGTCTAAACCTCATATACAGAGAGATATCCAGTTCTCTTGGTTTGTATGAACTCCCACATTTGTTGAATTTAGTTTCATTTAAAGAGTTAAACCAGAATGGAACCAATTTAACAATGTAGAGAATCATGCCCTGACTTTTGAAAGATCAGTGTAAATAGGAATAACCCTTCTTCTCTTTTCTTCCCTTAACCCAGCACTTTTCATTCTTTAACAAGACAGAGAACATGTGTAGGTCCTACTTGTAGGATTTGCTAATCTTTCTCGGTCCTTCAGGGCGCTCAAGATGAACTAAATCTAATCTAATCAAACAAATTCTTACTGAGTTTAACAAATAACTAGGAGATACTGAAGCCAGAATAATGGATGCAACAAATACGTGGACTCAAGATATAACAGTAAGACAATTACAGGAAAGAAAAATAGGTCAGAAAAAATAAGGCAGAAAATGCTGTGTTTTTAATGCTGTATTTATTAGCTGTCTGGGTCAGCTACTTTATCTCTTTCTAATCATCTGTGTAAATAAGACTTGCAATGTCATATTCTTTCATTCCTGCACTACACTGACAATTTTCATTGCTTAATGAGATCAAATGTTTCTAGGTTCTACATATGTATACTCATTCTCTTCAACCCTTTGGGGCATCTTCTTTCCTATGATGAAAAAAAAAATCCTTAAAGAATAATAAACAGTTTGTAGTGAATTCGGGAAATAAGTAGGACATACATGCAATGCTTTAAGTTTTCAGTTATAATAAAATGATACTCAAAACCCACAACATAAATCCCTGCTTGAGGTACAGTGTAGCATGAATCAGTGCACTGGTCATTTCCTCTGGATTCTACAGTGTTGGCTATTGTTGGGTACAGAATATTTGATTTAATAAACATATATGGATTAACATGGTGATAAATTATGTGTTACCTTAAACACAAGTAATCTTTTTAGATAGTCCCATTGTTTATATTGATAAATGCTTATAGTGATGACTTTTCAAATGGATAATATGGTGCTTAATATATCAGTACTCTTTCCCCTCTGGCTTTTTTCCACAGTCATGCAAAGCAGTTTACACATAACTTCCTTATATGTGATTCTCTTGCCCTTCTAAAAGTAGTGATCCCACAGAGAGAACAGCTCTTCTGAATCCCAATCCAAAGAACTACTAAGACCATAAAATGTCAACCTAAACCAAGAATCTTTTCAAGGCTCTAGGATAATGTCCCCAGAATAAGCTTAATGTCAAGCCAACACATTATTTGTTTGGGGTGGAAAAGAAACATAAGGGAAAAACTGAGACCCAAAGGAAGACTAAAATAACAGAGAAGCAAGTAAAAAATCCAGGAGTAGCAAGACTGGGACCATTCAGATTTGAACATTACTTTGTGGATTGGCATAATTCTTAGGAGAAAGGAGGTTTGAGCAAATTTGCAAAGAACCCAGTGTCCACAAGATATGAATATCAGAATCATGGGGATGCTGATATTGGGAGCTGAGTAAGGAGTGAACACTGCTTATTTTGGTCTTAGTCTAGTAAATAAATTTTCTTATGAATCACAGAAATCATGAATAATAGATTCACCTTTTCACTTCTAAATGCTAATTCCTGGAAAGTCTCTGCAACACTATTAAATGCATGTGGGGCATTTTTGCCAAGAAGAAATACTTCCTACCCTTGTGTTACCCACTGTAAGCTCCATACTGTTACATTTTTAGGTTTTTTAAACACTGTCATCAAAGGCTGACTGGATAATTTGAAATCTATGTAGAACATGAATGCCTTTTTGCTGTCCTTAGCCTACCTTTTTAATTTTTCTTTTCAATCATTTTTTATTCACATTGATCAGTTAAATACTTGAAAAAGGAATGATTTGTCTCTGATGATCCTGATTAAGTTAATGCATATTTCATTATCACATTTTATACCTACCTTTTAAAGTGGTTTTACCCACTCACATGCCTAATGATTTCAACTCCTAGATCTTGACCTAACTCCTTACTCTGGGTTTGCCTCCCTCTGCTTGGTTTAACAAGGTGACTTGGAGTTCTGACATCTCCTCATTAGATTGCTGCCAATTTCAGCTTTACATGGCTATGTGTGATCTACTGTCCTGTCCTGTCACTGCTTTCACCCCTCCTCTTTTTCTTCTGTCACTGTCAACTCCATCATCACACTCCTGATCACTCAGCTCCATAAATAACCCATTCATTCCCCTTAACCCTTCCTTCTCTGTGGATTTGTACAGGTGCACTACTTCCAAGTCCTCTGTCTTCCTCATTCATAGCATTTCTAGAATGTGGACCCCATTATTTCTACCTTTAGGAATTTGAAAGCTGAGCATCTAAGCCTGACCTAGTCGCTCTAAGATCTTTTTATAATTACTGACAGAAAAAGGCACATGCAGAAATTGATTCCCCTCATCTATCTTAAACATCTATTTTAGATTGAGAGGAGTTAACCTCAGATAGTATCTATTACTCTCCATATATTTACAGAGAGTATTAGGTGATCTGTTCAGACTTGGAAATCTCAGATGTCAATATTTAGAGCATATAACTGCTAATACTGTTGAGTTTATTGCTCAGTAAATTGTTGGCCAACTTTTTCTACTACTATGCTAAGTCAGAAATTACCTCGCTAGAAGTAATGGTAAATATATTTGTGCTAAGTTAGGGATACAGTTACTATCGCGTTTCAGCACAATAGTCCCCTTTCTGTAACCATGGGATGATCTTTCTTGCTGTTAGATTTTTTTCTACAATGCACCCTCTGATTTTGCCTCCTTGATAGTAATTGAGACAGAGTTATGTGTTGCCATGGCTGTGGGTGACAACCTGAGTTCAGGTAGGTGGAAGTCATAGCCAGCCAATAGTATCTTTCATCCCCTGGGCTTAACTCTGAACCTTTGATGTCTGGGCAGCTATGTTTTGTCAGAGCAGACTCTATACGGTTGCCGTCAGCAATGAGCATGAATCAAAACATGTGAAATTCTTTCTGAACACAAGAACACACTTTTTTTACTATGACAGTGCTCAAGCACTGGCACTTGTTGCTGAGAGAGGTGGTATAGTCACCATCTTTGGAGATGTTCAAAACCTATTAGACATGGTCCTGGGCAGCCTGCTCTAGCTGACCCTTCTTTGAATGTGGTAAGGGTTGGACTAGACCTGCAGAGGTCCCTGCCAACCTCAACCCTTCCATTATTCTGCAAAATCACAATAGGATTTATTAACATAAAGTGTAGTAAGTGTAATATCTCATTTGCCATGGGAGAATAGGTCATAAAGTTATCATATACCACTACTACTTGGACATTCAATTTTTGTTACAATTCAGATAACTACAAAAAGCCTGAAGCAGTTGTGTTAGAGCATGTGTCACAGATAACAGGAAGGTTGTGCAATACTGCTTAGAATACTTTCATTATTTTAATTCTTTGATACTTAACATATTAACAGTGTTACTGATCCACATACTATTTTGAATTGGGGCTCATATCTATTCTGCCCTCACAAGAGAAATGGACATATGCGATTTATAGTTTTTATTAATGGTGTAGAAATAGATCTATTTCTTTAAGGAGTGCATGTCTTACTCAAAGCATGTCTTCCTCCCCTCCTCCGTGGGGAGGAATAGGCAGTAATCTGGACAAAATTCTCTTGACTTTGTTTCTAGTAAAGCAGAATTTTTATTGAGGGTGCTTATTATTTATAAGATTAGAACATCAAAGTTGGCATCATAGTGTATGCAAGTGCATGACTGGTGCTGTTGACAAACACCTACCTCAGCTGTGGCACAGGAGTTTTTTACTGGCATACTGATGGGTATGTAAACTCCTCGCATCATACCTAAGGACTGAGTTTTGATCATACTCTTTAATTTATTATTCCTCCTCTCCCCTTTTTTTTTTTGTAATACAGATATAGCTAATGAATAATGAACGAAGGATTGTCCTTTCTGGACTAACCCACAGACACTGTTGCTAAATCATTCAAATGTCTCATGACAGGCTTGATGGTTATGATTAATCATGAACAAAGAAGATACATGCTTAAGTACAAGGTCACTTTGAAATCAGATCTATACATACTGCTAGTCTGTAACTTAATGCTCCTGGCCTTATAACCCTCACCTTCTGTCTCTGCTCTCTGACTACTTGCATCATTTCACAAATTAGATCCTGACTCCTTGACTGACTCTTCCCTTGTCCTTGGACAATGTCACTGTTTGGTGCTACTGAGTACTGTTATTCTGCAAATGAATAGAAATGAGAATATCGGATGTATATGGCCTATGACGTGCAGCTGAAGAGTTCAGATTCTGCCTGGGAGAGGGTTCGTGAGCTTTCTCTTTCTTTACGCTCTTTTGGCCTGGTCTATAAATCTTTATTCATGTCTGAAATGGCCTTACCTGTGCAAGAATGGGATTGTAGCACACAAAGTTATGAGTCAAGTGATTTAAGAGGATCTGTTGCTAATCAACAGTTTTATGTTATTCAAATGTGAAATGCAATTAAACTAAAGATGTACCTTTGAATCTTCAGTTCTCATTTTTTCTGAGGGTGGGTGGTGAGACCTAATAGAATTTCTCCTTCTCATCCATCAGATTGACCTCTTTGCTAATTAATGAGAATGTGAGAATATACAGAACTTGTGGCTAATGAGAATGTTTCATTTATTGGTGTATGTGAAAGCATTCACAGCATTAAAGCATCATTCCAGATGAACTTAGGTGAATGTTTAGCCGAACAGTTTCTCCTAAATGAACAAACCATAACAGTAACATTAAATCACATCCCCACTTCAGCACTCATGTGCAGCCTTATACCTCACCGCATTTTAAAAACTTTGTGTTGTGGCACTCTTGGACTTGATTGAAGACAGAACGTAGGTCAGGTTAAAGTACACAACCAAGGCAACTAAGTCAGGAGAATGCTGTCTTATTCTCTCTCTGTGGACAACAGACAGAGGCAGGCAATTTTAGAAGTCAGTCCAGACCTTAGGTGTACTAAATCACCTTCTGGGAAGGTCTGTTCTCATTATATAACAGAAATCAAGGTTAGGAAGATGATGAAGGGCCTGCTTCAGCTTTATATTGATGCCACAAGAGCTGTGCAGCTAATAGGCCAGGGTATCTTTTCCTCCGCTCCTCTTAACACTCCAGCTGCTGTGTAGTTACAGATGTTAGGAACAGCTGTCCACTGTTCCTCAGCAAACAATGTTGACTTGCAAGGGGGCACATGCCACAGCTGTTCTAACTGAGATAATACATCCTAATGTGACAGTGGCTAGCCATGAATGAACAGCTCCCACAGCTGTTTATTCCTTCTCGTGATATTTTCCAATTCCTAGTGCAAACCTGCTTATTTTCAGTCAATTTATATAACAAGACAAACAAAAGACATAGTTCAAATTCTCACTCACAGCACTTTCTCAAGATCTTTAGTATTTTCAGTTCTCAGATCTTTCCTCTTGTTGGTTTGCCTTCTCCATATCTTCTACAGCTAGCTCCATTCTACATTAGCTATATTCACCATCTACTTCAAATCTGTAACCTAGACAGGCAGAATTCTGGCTATCACAAGGCTTTCCACTTAGGAAACTGTATTCATTGGGTTATATTCAGGAAGGGTTAAAAAGAAAAAAAAAACCCACAACAAAAAACAAACAAACAACCCCCCCCAAAAAAACAACAGAGCCCAATATGTAAGTTATATTGGCTGGGAGATATTTCTTATTTTTATTATTTTATTTTTTTATTCCCTGAGAACAATGTGTATTTCAAAGTGCAGGAGGCGTTAGTAGGTATCCAGAAACATCTTCTTCTCTTCTCTTTTCAAATCTGTTCTTTTCTTTTTTGAAATGAGTCTAGGCTTTGAGTTAAAATTTTCAAAGAAATAATACTGATGGGCGAAAATATTAGTGCTCTAGCAGGTAAGAGCAGAGACAGTTGTACTTTTTGCTGCTATTTACTACAAAAGTCATCAGAGGTCAACCTTCATCATACATATACAAACAAATGGGGTCATTCAGTGTATTTTGGCACTGCTGGGTGCAGGTAAGTGCAAGAACCTTTGTTCGTGTTCTGAGCTGCAAGTCAAGAAGACCTTGAACTGTGGTCTTCTGGCTGAATCAGTAAATCTTGCCTCTCCAAAGGACTTATTATAACAAAATTATATGGCTTCCAAAGTGAAGCTGAGGCTATGTGAGTTCCACATGGTCAGCAACTGGCTGAGGAATGTCCTTAGGTACCACTAGTTATTGCTATATGCTGAGGTTTTGATACTATATACAGTAGTCCTGTATGCCTCATATGGTAGTACAATTTATCAGAGAGCTACAGAAGACAGATAGAAAGAAAGAAAGAAAGAAAGAAAGAAAGAAAGAAAGAAAGAAAGAAAGAAAGAAAGAAAGAAAGAAAGGAAGGAAGGAGGGAAGGAAGGAGAGAAGGAAGGAGGGAAGGAAGGAGAGAAGGAAGGAGAGAAGGAAGGAGGGAAAGAAAAGAAAAGAAAAGAAAAGAAAAGAAAAGAAAAGAAAAGAAAAGAAAAGAAAAGAAAAGAAAAGAAAAGAAAAGAAAAGAAAAGAAAAGAAAAGAAAAGAGAGCCATTTAGAGGAATATTAGTACAGATTATTTAAAAGTTATGTGTATGAGAGGACATACATGTTTCAATCATATAAAACATCAATATTTATTTTAGAAATATTATATATATATATTAGAAATTACTCCATGAAAAACTATCCCATAAACTACTGTAAAGTTTTGACACTTACCCCTGAAACAGCTGCTGCTAGAGGCTATTGGAGATGATCTACTGGTTTAAATAAGCTGTCAGTCTGGTCTTTTCCCAAGGTGTTTAAGAACATCTACCTAAGAACAGCTACTTTATTTAATTTTCAACTGTTGTGACAGAAATTACAAATAAAGTAAAACAAGACCGTAGTTCCCAGAGAACCTTTTAACATTGCCAGCTTTCTCCTTGACAGTCAAACCTGAGTGGGAAAAGCCCCCGTCAGCTAGCAAGTGCTCACAGAAGGATGTGGGTGCAAAAAGCAGCATGTGGTGCTTATAATCCTTTCAGTTAATTTGAGGAAATGCAAACTGTTGAAGTTTCATAACAAGCTGCATCAACTTGGCATTTTTCCCCTCTTTCAATCATGCCCGAGTAAGGAAAAAAGTTGCAAAAAAATATAAAAGAAAGTAAAACATGCTAAATGATGAGATTTAGTAAGATGGGGCACACAGTTGTTTACGATGCTGTTGCCACATAATTTCCAAAGTACAGCATAAATAATACGTTTTTATTAGAGTTAGACATAAATAATCTATTGCTTGTGTACACTTAAGTGGCAGTTCATGTTTTAATTTTGGCTATGTGCAGTTAGTATCTTGGCCAACACACTTGTCAGGAAAAAACCACCAAACTTTATCTTACATGTTCCTATAAATAGAGTGTGGCTTTCCTTGAAAAGAGAGAAGTGAATGCTTCAAGGAAGAGAGAGAAAAGTTTAAAATAATGGATACCAACAAATGCTTCTACCAAAAAGTACTGCCACAGTGAAGGCAGGCATCAGATGTTTCTTGTCTCATTCGTCTTTCTGTGTGGCACAACACTTAAATCTGCTCCACAACCTTTTCTATTCTCATTACCTTCAAAGGAGTGCAGAAAGTATATTAAAAAAGTAGCACATACTGCCATGGATCTTGACCTACTAAATGTTGAAAAGTTAGGGTGTACTTCAAGAGTGGCCCAGCAAAGGTGACAGAATCCTAAACGTTCTTGACTTCTGACTTCCCCTGGCCTTAGGAATTAGGTGTTTAAACGCATAATTAGATTCAAACTGAGTTCAGGTTATAACACCTAGGGTCAACGTACACTGGTTCTAGACAGTAAACAATCCCAGATGTGAAGTTCAAATTTATTACAGTTAATTGTAAATGATTTAGGAGAAGTACCTAAGTTAGAACAGTTTTCTTCATTGTGTATCACCACATACCACCATGGAATGACTGAGGTCTTGGATAACTGCAGATCTCCAAAAACTATGCATGCAACCTGCACACTTACACTAACTTAAACATCTGATCTGAAAGTCGAAAACTGAGTAGTTTTAATGTCCTCCATTGCCATTGGAAAAATTGTTTTTCATTAAAATTTACATCCAAAACAGAAATACAGAAAATCTAGGTTGAATGAGGTAAAGTCTCTGTGCTCAAAGAACGATTAAGACTGGCCTTGCTATCTCTTTGGCAGGCCGGAGCAGTGGAGACTCACCTGGCCAGCACAGGATGCAGATAAGGAGGGGGCCCTCTGTAGGCAGGACAACCCTGCTTTCCATCAGTGAAGACAAGATAACAGGAACTTGTGTAGTTCTTTGTTCTTTGAAAGGCTAGTGTGCCCGGTGACCGACCTGTGCCTTATTATCTGTGAAATGCATATTAAAGTTGGGACCCCTGTATATGCTAATGAAAATTATAGAGATCATGCTAAATGTATATGACTATAGCACTCGTCTCTCCACCCAAATCATATCATATGTCACCTCGGGGAGGGAAACCTCGTAATTTTGGGAATAAAAAGATGGAGAAAATGACTGTTAAATTGGGAGAGAAGAATCTGAATGCCTGATGGACCAATCAACAGGCTGCGTTCTCTTCCTTCACCCCAGGCAGAGACGCCGGCTTCGGTAAGGGATGCACCTTTCACCCTCCGGTGAACGTTACCTCTGGGTTATATATTTTTTTTTTTTGCTAACAATAATACCCTTAAGTAGTAGCTCTATTGTAGTCAGTGAATTTGTCAATGGCGATCTCGAATCTGTTCTGTCACTCTCAATAAATAACTAAATTAAATTTTTGTGAATCTGACTCAGGGAAAGTCCATTGCTGGGACTCTGATAGAGAAATCAGTGAAAGTCCTGGGACTCTGACAGGCAAATATCAAAACTACATTCCTTTTTATTGTGACATTCCTAACTATCCACATACTTTTTTTTCAGTGCCTTCTTTATCGTGCTGATAACATATTACTAAAATTTGGTAAAAAGATTGAAAACTCTAAAAAGTCAGGTGAAAAACCATTGCACTATTTCCTTAAAAAAATCTATATTGCTTGCTAATAAAAGGAATAATTTATCTTTTGAATGATTTAAATAAATAATAAAATTCTCCCTCTTATGTTCAACTAGTTACTAAGCTTGAAGGTGCTGTTGGGCCATTGTTAATTCAGTAGCTTTTAAAATCTTACACGGAAAGAAAATGAAAACCACATGTAATTATTCCAAATGTTCCTATTAATTACAGTACACCTGTGAAGTTTGTAGACAGAGCTGCAAGATTTTTGCTGTTTTGCATTGGTCATGGTCAATTTGAATTTTGCTTTGACTTTTCATCTCACAAATCTCTTAAAAAGTAGGAAGCAACTGCTGGAATTCAGTAGTACACAAGACTGGAGTATGTAGGCCAGTCAAGTACAAGCACCTGTCCCAGAGAATAACCTTCAGCAATATTTCAGGTGCCCTCTAGTCATATTGCATGCTCCCATTCATCATGAACAACTCAAATCTAGTGGCAGGTCATGGGTAAATAACTTGTGGACATGATTGTCAATATGGTCCATCTCAGAAAAGTAATGACATATGATTCATGTTAAGAGAGAGACTCATTAGATCATGTACTCCCAACTGGGACTTTATTTTTCAACCGTTGGTTTGTTTTCACTAAGAATATCGACCTTTCAAAGCATCCTTGGTGCTCGATGATAAAATGAGTATGAGAAGACATACCAGCCAAGTTTTTTATGTTAGTCCTTATTCCATATATTTTGCATATTTAAGAATGTGATTTCAAGATTGCTGATAACCCACCAATTTACAACTAATTATCATGTCAAGGGACTCAACAGAAAATTACACTGCGGAAGAGATGGGAAGGTTGGATTATGAAGAAAGGGTAAAAAATAACAGAGCATTTACCACTGGCCAGACAATGGCTACTAGAGGATGCAATATCTGCCTACAAGTATTTGAATTGTGTAAACACCTAGGAGGCATAGGCTTTGTTTACAGAGGTCCAAGGGAGCATAACTAGAAATACCAGAGTGAAAATGAGTGAAGAAAAATTCAGACTTTACAACAAGAAAACTTCCTCTGAGGTCTATTAGTCTGTAGTAATCTCCCCAAGGAAGTATCAGAAGACCATCACTTGAATGATTTAATACTAGACCGGATAAAGCACTCAAGAATATATTGTAGAGAACAGTCTTGTACTGACTTATTACAGCTTATAAACAGATAAACTACATGCCTAAATTGCACAAAGTTCACACGGATTTGAAGGTCAGGCTGTACAGTGTATGACAGGACTATGGTCTAGAAGGCCATGCCAACATTTAACCCTGCAACAAAAGACTCTCTGGGTCTCAACATGCATCCACCTGTTGTTTGCCCCTTCAGTATAGTCCACATCAGGAGAAATGTTATCCTTTTTGGATAAATTTTCTTCATTTTTTTTCCCTTGATGTAGTCAATGTTAGTTGGGTGAAATATAGTGTGGTGTAAGGCTATTCATATTGTTGATATGTTAAATGTCCTACATCAGTTATGAACTACTGATCCTCCAGAGTTCAGTACGATCCATGAAAAGTTGAATTTAAAAGACTTTTATAAAACTTTGATAAAGTCCTAAGCTGTATCCTGGACTTGCCAGTGCAAAATTAACTCTGTTTGTAATATTGACAACTCTGTGCTCACTGTGAAAATCTTGATTTTGTGTGTTCTTATCATGTGTTATTTCTTTCTATCATTTATCATTCTACTAAAAAGATGTAGAATAAATGTAGTTGGTAGTCATTTTTTTCTATAGGCCGTGCGTATCTATAAAGTCATTTTAATTTTACTGTCCAGTACCAATGATGTGTTTGGCCTTCAATTGCCTAACTTAAACAGTAAGCACGCTTACAAAATCTCAGTCCCAGTCTGGCTTTTAAGCAGAATTAAGAGTGCAACATATTTAACTTTTGAATATACTGTTCCAATAAAGTAATATGGCAGTATCAGTGAGTAACAGATTTAAAAATCCTGTTCTTGAATTTTTTTCTTTGCCTACCTGCATTTTATAGGCTAATGTGACCACTGGGGGTCCCATCAAGGGTGTGTTCAGGACCAGAAGTCCCTGGCTGGTGGAAAGGGCCTTGAAAGGATGATGCAGCTGATGTGACTTTATGTAGGTTTAGGGAACTTTGACTGCTGTGATGGGGAGGTCAGACCTTGAAGGACTTGTCAAGATGGCAAAACAAGCAAGCAAACTGAAGTGCTACAAAAGCATATTTACAATTCTAGCTTTGAAATACTTTTGGGAAGCAGTTTAATCACAATAAGAAGTATTTCTTCCATTCTGAAAAAGAAATAGCTAAATGTTGATTGCAGAGGGTACATCCAGGACCACAGATGCCATTTGGCTCTGTGAGAAGACTGACTTATATCCTTCTCAGCTGTCAAGGAAAATAGCAAAATTTTTTGTACGTGCTGTTTTGTCTGGGTGTACTTTGCAAATGAAAGTAGTAGAGATTACAGGAAAAATGGACAAATAGTGGTTTTCCAGCCTACGGCAAGAGAAATCTTCAGTTCCCTACAGAGTCATACACCTGCTGGGTGATGTTCAACAGGTCTGCTTTCTCTGTTTGCTCTAGATACGCATCTATTAAATAAAGCTGATAATGCAGAGGTGTGTTGTGGTTTAACCCTGGTGTGCAGCTCAGTCCCGTGCAGCCGCTTGCTCACTTCCCACCAGTGGGATGGGGGAGAAAATCAGAAGGGCAAAAGCCTGAAAATTTGTGGGTTGAGACAAAACCAGCTTAATAAGTTAGGAAAGCTGTGCACACAACCAAAGTAAAATAAGCAATGCATTCAGTACTTCCCTATAGCAGGCAGGCTTTTATCCATCTCCAGGATCCATCATGTGTAATGGTTACTCAGGAAGACAAAAGTCATCACTCCGAATATCCCTCCTTCCTGTTTCTTCCTTTCACCATTTATTGCTAAGCATGAAAACATATGGTGTGGGATATTCTTTTGGTTAGTTGGGTCAATTATCCCCACTGCATCCCCTCCCAAATTCTTGTGAACCCCCAGCCTGCTCACTGTTGGGACAGGTTGAGAAACCAAAAAGGCCTTGATGCTGTGTAAGCACTGTTCAGCAGCAGTTAAAACATCCCTATGTTATCAACATTGTTTTCAACACAAATCCTAAAAGTAGCACGATATAAGCTTCTATGAAGAAAATTAATTTTATCCCAGCCAAAATAATACATTATTATGTTAAATACATTAACTGTTGTCAAGTACTTGAGCACTGCAGTAATGGTAACTATAGCAAGAGATGAAATCTTTCTCATAGTCTATGAGAATTACAGGAGATAATCCTTCCAGAAAGTACCCTATAAAGATTATAATTCATTTTCTCAACCTTTATCTTGTTTTACCAACCTGTGGTAGCTTTGATTAGATTTTATCACTACCTCCAGGTGAGTTTCTAGCATGTTCAGAATATTCAGTAAACCATGAAAAAGTTTCCCCAAGCAGGCTGATTTCTTTGTTTTTATCAGAGCTTGGCAAAACCAGTAAATTTCAATAAACACTACATTTCTTCAACTGCTGACAAATTTGGAAGTTCAATGATATTCTCACTCAGGTTGTTTAATTTTCCATTATATAGGAAAGCAGAGCACAAAGTTGAACGAAGTGAACAAAACCGAAACTGCCTATGTTTTAAAAAACTCTTTTACAGAAACATTTCTTGGATTTATTTTCTTGGTAGATTAAAAAAGTTTTAGAAACTGAGATAGGCATTTCTTTGCCCTAGTTTCTTAAGTGTTCTCTGATGGTTACAGATCTACTTCTAAAACTCCTTCCTCATACGGCAAGAAAAGTCTATTTCTATAAACAGGGGTTTGCAGGGTCAAGGCTTATAGATGTAATAGAATACTCAGACAGAACTAAATAACAAAGAATAAAGTGAAAAACACCAGTGAATTAAAATAAAGTTGGAATACACTCAATTAGCTAAATTACTATTGATATCTGTCATTATAAAGTACCCAGGGCTGTATAATTTTGTTCTAATCCCCTAAATGTGCAACTAAGCAAGTGAGAGAACATATATTCCTACAACCCCCAGTGGAGACATTGAGATTATGCATGCTCTCACTAATTTAAAGAGGGACTTTCACACTGGGATACATTTTAAAAAGAGAACATTTAAATAAAAAGCAATTTGGTCTGCCTGTAATTGTATTCCCCTTGCTGTTATTGCTAATTGTTGAAGATATTTGTGCTTGAATGTGTGAACTCCTTTTTTTTCTTTTTAATTTTGAACCACTCTGTTTCTACTTCCACTCAATCCTGCTGAAACCACAGGGTCAGGGTCTTTCTTTCATATTCCAGTTTACCAGTGTCAGTCAAAGAGCAAAGTCAGCACGCTCAAATGGAAGGAGTCATACAAATGCTTGACTAAAATCTGAAGCTAGTCTAAAGCCAGCCATATTCACACCAGAAATAAGATTAAAAAGCCAAAAGTTTGAACAATAAGGGTGATATGCTCCTGGAATAAATTCCTCAGAGAATTTAGAGGATTCTTTCTCTGTATGTCCCCATACCAAGACTGAGTTGTGAGAGGTGATGTGATTATTTTTAAGGTATAGAAAACTCATTATCTCTTAGCCCTCCCTGGCCTTAGAACAGGCTAGTGTAAACTTTGACCTTAGGCTAGTGTAGTTTAGAGGTGATGAGAAGTCCAATAAAGATAATTATCCTTAGAAACATTCATCCTTACTTCATACTATGATTTGTGTCTAATAAAAAATACCATCCCTTCTTTCCATACAGAGCAGAATAGCAGAAGGAAAGCCCAGCAGTGGGTTTAGCCCTGAGGTAAGAGTGTGAGTTTGTTAACATTCCCATCCAAACTATAGACAAGGTTTTTGTAGTCATTTTATACAATGTGGATGTGTGAGTTTTGAGCGTGGTAGGCAATTGGTGGCTTCTCAGCCATTCAAGTAAAATTCCCGTGATGGGGATGCATCACATAAATATCAACAGAGAGTTCCTGGCTCAAAGTTTATGGGTGAATCAAACTCCCAGCTGTGGGAGACAGTGAGATGCTCAGAGTTGATCAGGCCAAATTTTCTAGGCTTCCCCTTTCCCCTCACACATGCTAGAAGTGATAGCAGACTTTATAATTTTTTGATGGTGAATCACTCACAAAGTTCCCTTATTATTATTCTGAAACGTGGTATGGATCTTATATTTTTCCAGCCATATGAGGGTTTTCAAATGTGGTTAATAGGATCAGAGAGACTGGCTGTCCTCCAAATTAATATATCTGAAGGCTGAATTTCAGAAAGCATATTTTTAATAAAATGTCCCAAATATTTCCTAACTGAATTACCAGATCTAGAAATGCGCTATCATGCTTTTAAAGACACGGTCTGCTTTGTAGGCAATTATGATGTCCTCTAATAAATTTGTTTATCCTGATGTGTTATACATATACTTATATGCTACACATCTGAATGCTTTCTCAATACATTTTTGATAACAATAATAATTTAGTAAATCACCCTCTTTCACTAAAGGTACCTCATCTGGTTTTAGTTTTCTGCTACATTAGCCTCAGTTACGGCCATTAGATTATTTCTTAATACTGCGGCTATTTTATACTTCTGCTTATGTGGTTTAGCAATTATACGAACAAGGTAAATAAAAAAGAATTAGAGAATGTGAAATGAAAAAAATATGTCCCAGATTTGAAACAGCCTGAAAAAGTTGCTTTTAGTAAAAATCAAGAGTAAGCTGTAGAATTGCTTGCTATGTTAGGAGGCTCAGACTAGATGTGCTAGATCTAGATATACTTAGACCATCATTTTTTGGCACTAAGGCTGACTGGCAAAGGAACAGCTAGTATTTACACTAAACTCTTGTAGCCTGCAAGACAGAGTAAATGTATCCAAATTACCTATTGGGAATGGTCCTAGCTTGTGCTTAGCTCCCAAATTGTGCCTGGGAATTATTTGAAAGAGCTCTAATTGGTACAAGCAAAAACTGTGCTAGAGACTGTTGTAACAACAGATGATCTGGTTCCAGTTTTGGGAATATCTCCTGGCTCTGTTTAATTTTGTAGCACTGACATAGCCTACCAATACTAAGAAAATAAATAGGTCAAAAAAATGATTCAACAAATAGTAACAAAAGATCTATTACATGCAAAGATACATAAAAAATAAGGACTGCATATTACCTGCAAAACCAAGAAGGAAGTTGCAAACAAGAGGCATTCCTAAATACTTACTTTATTTGACATATACATCTGTCACTAGGGATCTGTTCCAAGAACAGAATATTAGGATCCACTAGGAAGGGTAATTCTTTGGGTTTGTGTTCAACAAATGCAGGCGCAGATGCAAAAAGTGGTTGGACTGAAAGTGGTTCCATGAGAACGGACTTTCCCAATATCAGGGCACATATTAGGTAAGAAGACAGCATGGAGTTCAACTTTGAAAAAAAGAAATTTGTCCTAGAGTGCTGGGAAGAAATTCTGCTTGTTGCTGATTTATTGCATCCAACACATTAGATTGCGGGGCCAGGCAGATGTTGCCACACAATGCTGGGAAAATGTTCCCTATGCCATGGGAACAGAGCAGGAGACAAGGCATGGTAGATGCTGTACGAGAGGGGATTAAAGGTTCATGGCAAATCTATGCCTGGAGCTCTAGAAAAGCAATTACCTAGGTGAGCTGATCACTTCCCATTACAGATGAACTGCTATAGCACATAACCCTGCCACTCTAATACTTTAAGAAGCAGCTGTATGGAAAATATGAGATAGCAAGAATATCTAGTGACTGAAGATATACAAAAAATACCCAGATTTTCAAAATACTTACATTTACCACTTGGTCCTTTTAAAATGTAACAGCTGTGGAAAGTGCACTCTTCTTCTGTCTGTATACATGCAAATACATGTATGTGCATATATATGTGTGTGTACATGTGTATATGTATTTAGCTACCTATCTATCTCTCTATAGTTAAAAAGTGCAATCAAAAGAAAAAAAAAAAAAGAAGATGTCATACAATATTGTGTGATGGGAAGATGGGATATTATGCATCCTTTGGAACTGCAAAAACAATTCCAGATGTTCTTAAACAGAACAGTAAACCTCCATATCTTTCAGGTAAATGTTACATTTTTCCACATTAGATATGCATTTGCTTTACTAATTTCATACTAATATTCTCTTCTTTGTTTAGCCATTTAGTTTTCTGATGAAAGAAAGTATCCTCGTTTTGTGGGCAAGAGCACATGCATATTGTTGTGTGAAAAAGACACTGCATGTAACAAAAACAGCTTAGTGAGCAACTGAAGCTGCAGACTCATCTATGCCACAGGCCTGAGTCCCCTCTGCCATTGGTGTGGTCCAGGGCTGACACTCGGAAATTTATTACAGCTGCACTAACCTAAAATCGATGCACTTGTGATCAGAACTAGTCTCCCAAACAAACACTGCATCACTTTATGAATTACTATAATTTCAAAGATATCTTTATTAGCTTCCTTGGTAAACATTCAATGTATTTACTGCTGATACAATGGAGCGGAGCAGTAACACTCATCAGAAGACGACTTAACAAGTGCAAACATTTTGCAAATTCCAGTTGTAACCTGTGTTATATCCTATATATCCAGTTATACTCTGTATGTTCTGTACTCAGTACCACACCTGGTATGTAAGTTTGCTATTCCAGTTGTATCTCCCTTTTTAACACTGACTGAAAATTGTGTCTGTGCTTACCTTTATTTTTTCAAACTGACAGGTATGAACAGATAATATGTTCTTGCTCAGGGACTGACAGGTGTGACTAACCAACCGGAGGAAAAAAAAACAACCATTGCTTTTAGGCTGATCAATATTAGTCTTCATCCCAATTGTGCGATCTTGGATGTTGTAAGAATGCATCTGTAACCACTTTCAAAGGGGACACTGCACATTTATTAAACCTGAGACAGCACCATTACAATCAACTAAAACTCGAGATCTGCTGAACGCTTGAAACTATAATTTCCAAATATCTTTCTTTCCTTTAATTGAGGTTTGTTCTGCTGACAGATGAATGCACCCTCAGCTGAATTTGAATAGAACTACTGCAATAATCAGTGACTCTACTTGGATGAAATAACATGTAGCCTGGCTCCCTGCGTGGTTATGTCTAGGAAAGTCTCTCAGACAGACCTGACTCCTACTTTCCCTAATTAAAAGTGGTAATAACTGTTTTATTGGATCTAAATTACACTTTTATTTGACAAACTTAATTTAAAGTGTGACCTATCAACTTAATGACATTTTGAGGCTGGGCACAACTATACATAAATTAGAAGAGAGTGAGATGCTTTGCAATAAAGAGGTAAAGTGAAGAAAGAGAAAAAACAAAACAAAATAAAATGAAGGCTAAAAACACATCAAAACATTTTAGCTAACGAGATTTGCAATTTACAATGGAATCAGAGCTAACTCTGCAGAATATTTCTTCCGAGGCTAATGGCTAAAATCAAATATAGGGAACTTTGAAGTTTCTGATAGGTGTGATTTGATTTCTATAACATAAATGCAGGAAGTTCTGTAATTGAATTTGCAAATAAAGAATGAAAAGCTTGCCTTAGTTGTTTGAATTCTAGCAAGAAGAATGTCTCCCTTTTTCATGTGCTTTTCATCCGTAATTCTTAAAGCACTTTAAACAGACAGTTGGGCACCCTCATAGACATTGTCCAGATGAGGGAGCTACTGAGATCATACTACAAACTTGAATACCTAAGAACCTGGTAATGTTTCCTCCCATGAGGGACAGGGATACTTTGTAGGGAGTAGTATCCATCACAGCTCCTCAGGAGCAGAGGACAAGGCCATCGTCTGCCCTGAAGAGTTAAAACTGTGATAGGGATTCTCCCTAACAGAGTCAAAATATTCCTGATAGTACTAAGCCCCTCCACAGATGAAATGAAGGCATGAGATGGTAACAAATATTTGGAGAAATTGGGAAAATTTTTGTTGCAGCTATGTAGAAGTCCTAGGCTGAGTTTTCTTCAGGAACTGCAGAATCATTGGAAAAATCCCTGCAAACATTTCAATACATTCTCTATTTCAAAGCAATTTTGGGGAAAAAAAAATGTTGAAAATTATCCTACTATGACATTTCAATGTATTTTTTAAGTCTGAAGGAAAAACAAATTTGTTTTCAATTTCTTCTGCAAAATATAGCCTCATGTAAGATTTAAAAAATACAGGAAAATAAAAATTATCTAAATTATATTTTCAAGGACTTCACTGGAAATTCTGTGTGTGGTTGCATTCAGTTTGTTAGAAGTTTTTTTAGATTTTGATTTACTACTTTGAAATGGGACAAGAAAAATGCTTACATTGCTAAATCGCTGAGATACAACAGCCAATGTCAAACTGTAAGGACAGGTTGACACGACAGTAAGCAATTGAATCGCTGTGTTTCAGCAAGTAAACTTTTGTTGGAAGAGCTGTGGTCTCTGGCTGTGCATGTACTGTCACTCTTTTTAGTTGAAGTGATTCCAACAAGCATATTGTGCATTGCCTTTGCCATGAACAATGAGATCTTGATTGTCCAAATCGTACCTTTGGAAGTGTAGAGGCACATCTTGAGGAGCATTGGAAGAGGGCATTGAGTTTTTATTTCTCCAGAAGAGGTATTTTTTCCAGCTACGCATTGATACAGTGACACAGTTAGTGAACCTCTGAATATTTTCACAGAATCACAGAACAGCTGAGGTTGGAGGGCACCTCTGGAAATTGTCTAGTCCAATCCCCCAGCTCAGGCAGGGTCACCTAGAGCAGACTGCTCGGAATCATTTCCAGTAGGGTTTGGAATGTCACCAAGGAGACTCCACAACCTCTCTGTGCCAGTGCTCAGTCAACCTCACAGTAAAAGGATGTTTTCTTGTGTTCAGATGGAATTTAATGTGTTCCAGTTTGTGCTCATTGCCACTTGTCTTGAAGTAATGACCTTTTAACAGTACAGTGACAAGAGTTTGATGCAATGCATATATCCCCCAGGAAGAATAAACTTGCTATAGTTTATGTCAATGGTATCTAAGGGAAAATATTCTGTAAAGTATTTGTCAACAGACAAGAGAAAAGTTTCGTATCACCTAATTGTTATCTTAAACTTTGAGCCTAGGTGGGAAGGCTTTATTTATTCAGAGCAAAAAAATTGTATTCCTGCTATGATCTGGGAGTATTAACTAAGTTTTTCAGAAAACAGCAACAAAAAAGTAGTCACTAGAAGAGACACTGGAGCTTTGCAAAAGTTGTCACCCCTTACAGGGTTGAGGTATTTTTCTCCTTTAGTCTGAACCTGTGTTCTCAGTCAATATTATAAAAACAGTAAGCAAATAAAAAAAGAAAAGACATGGTGTATTTATCATGTATTTATGGTGTGTTTATGGTGTGCACTGTATGAATTGTCTATTTAATTTATAATATCTTTTACTGAAACTTGGAAAAGATTTTTTTGTTACTCTCTTTAGCCTGGGATGCACACAAATGTTCCCATTCAATGAATATACAAGGAATCTCCCAGAAGAAGACATACTTGTATTTCTTTCCTCTTAATATTACCACACATTGCACTCCTGACGACCAGCTGAGCTTATCTGGAGGGTACAACTGTAAACACTGATCCCAAAATGATCACTGATTACTTATATGAATGAAACCCCAAAACCTGCAATGAATCATGTCTATGAAAGCCTCACAAATCAGTCCACACTCAGTGCCTGAAATATCTCACCCATCAGCCCTGTTTTTCCCTGTCTTGAACAAGTTCCTCATGGAAACATCGCCCAGTTCAAGTTCTTTAGTCTTGTTTCCAAAACTCTGTCATCTAAATCCACTTTTAATAACAACAGGGTGTACCAGCCATCTTGGTTTGGCACAGGGACAAACACAGTGAGAGATTTAAGAAGTTATTGCTATTTTTACTATTATCCAAATTCAGCGTGAGAAGAAAGTCATTAGAGGCATTCAAAGGACATATGAGGGGTAGGAAGTGAAAGTGTGACTTTGCAAGAGAAACAGAACAGGTAAGATGAGAAGAAGGACGATAATGGACTAGTTAGTGTGTTGCCACTTCCTATTTTAGCTCCTTTAATGCAAGGTCTAGTTGCCTCACAATCTTAAATGTGTATCTTCAAGATTCCCTTATGAAGAAAATAAATATTCTTCCCTTTATTTTATAATGGACAACTAAAGCAGAAAAGCTATATATGTATACGGTTGACATGAACACCACCTAACCTAGACTTGAAAGCAACTGTGCTGGTTGCTGGGCTTCTCTCCAGGGAAATTCAACATAGAGTAGGCTGCTGGCCATTATGGAAGGAAAACACCCCAAGTGTGTTTTCTAGTTTAAAGCACACCCTCTTTACCTAGATTCCTGAGTTCCTTTCCAAGAAAGGCAGAATGCTAAGTACTTCTGAAAAGCAATTAAAAAAGCTAAAACTACAAAGGAAAACCTAGACTTCATGATTTAGGACTCTTAAACAAGGACGGCAGTACCTACAGCACTAATGTGGATTGATTCAAAGGTCTTCCAAATCAATGAAAAACACTTTCCTTAGACCAGAAGGAATTCACTGGTTGAAATAATACCATTTTTTTGATGCTTCTGCAGTAAATGACATATAAAAACTTGTTTATTACACAT
Organism: Chionis minor; assembly: GCA_013398295.1. Lineage (NCBI taxonomy): Eukaryota > Metazoa > Chordata > Aves > Charadriiformes > Chionidae > Chionis > Chionis minor. Next base: position 209,833 of record VZSF01001209.1, read on the forward strand.
CTTTCACTGTCTGTCTGTTTTTTACTATTATTTGATCTATTTTGTTTCATTTCAAAAAGAAAAAAAGCCCCCACAGTATTGCATGGAAAGGATACAAATTTTCACCACACCCACCATCCTGCAGAAATTACAAATTGTGACTAATCTGGGTTGTGCGGATTAGTGGGGCTCCACTGCTGTTGCCCATGATATTTTAAGATTTATTCGGTGAAATTTAGGTTTATTTTTATTTTTACTGGCTGCAGTAACCTTTTGGCCATCTTTTATGCAAGTATAGGAAAGTAGGTAAATCCTTGCATAATAAAATTAATTTATACATTATTCCAATATATCAACAAATGAACATGTTCAAATATCACTAAATGATTGTAGAGTGCTAGGAAATGAGAGATCATTTCCTCCTATACATAATAAGACAGTCTTAACAGTAGGATGTTTGAACACACCAGTAAATCAGAAAACAGGGAAGTTTTACCATAGAAAGAGCATTAGTATAAAGTGGGATTTATATTACTGTTCATTACATGAGCAGGAATCACAGCTACCCAGCTGAGGAAAAGATTGAAAATAAAATGAAATGTAATAGAGAGGGTTTTTTTTCCTGGAAAGCTTTGAAGACAAAAAGAAAGGAAACTAAATATGTATCTCTGTCTCTTTCTTTATATCCTTCTTGTAGGTATGTTTGCATGTGTAGATAGAGACTAAAAAAGAATGAGATAGTGTGGATAGTATCATATTTTCATTAGTATAATTCGAGGAGGGCAAAATTGAGTTCTGGTAGAAGCAGATACTTGTGCTCCATCTTCCCATTCGTACTCTTTGGCAATAGCTGCAATATCATGGAAACACAGTTTGTACTTTTGTGTGTCTGGAATCAGACCAAAATTAACAAAGCTAGAGAGATGGTAACAAACTGAAATAATAGGTCTTTACAGGGGAGCTATTCTATTTCAATGCACTTAGTTAAGTGAGTGGAATCCCTTGCAGAGTGTCTATAACCTGCAGGCTTGCAGTAAGAGTCCAGTGGATTAGCCTTTCCTAGTTCATTGGTATATTTAATTTGTAAGCACCTTTTTCTATTCATGCTTCTCTGGTGGAAAGAGGCACCTCACTCCATTCCTGGATTATCAAGGAGTTAAACCATATTTCTCTAAGCATGTATGTGTGTATATACTCCTATTAATTACGTATGTGAGTGTGCTTGTATTCTGGGAAGTAATTTTGACATTTTTTATTTTGTTTCATTAAGTTCACAATCCAGCACAATTTCTACAAAATTTTTGACTGGAATTACTGCATATATATATGTGTGTGCATGCATGTATATGTACATATAGATTTTAGGTACTTAATGATGCTAACAGGTACACAGTAGGACTGATTAGATCAATGAGCATTAGTTTCCAGTAGAAACAATGTTTCCTATTTACCTTGTTAAGTACTTTGTAATATCTGTCCTGCAGAGCTTTGCAGTAACTCATTCAGTCGCGTGTTCTTTGTTCCTTCTCTCACCATAGCAGAAGTATGAAAATTTCTGTGTGATGCAGTATTTGCTCTGAAGATGCAAGTAGAGTTTTGCTAGTGTAGACAGATTTGTTCAGTGGTAATTTTTTCACTCTTGTCCATTGTTAAGTATGGCCTTACCATTGCCATTCTTCTGCAGGCTGGGACGGAGGCTCAGGTTTTAGCTGCTTCTCATTTAAGAGCACTGAGCCAAGAACAGATATTCATGCTGTCAATACTGAAGCATGTGACCTTGTATTTGGTAAAACCTTGCTTCAGGTTTTTTGTGATTCAGGGCTTGAAGTCTTGGCATCTCCCCAAACCAACAGACGAAATGCTTATTTTGCATTTCTTTATCAAGAAGTTGCGTCAACACATTTGTTGAGAGTTTTTTTCTTAACCTTCTTACACTTCTTTGCTCATTTCTCCTGCAAATCCAAGCTGTCTTGGTGTCATGCATCATTTAGTAAATGTAGACCTCAAAGAAAGAAAAATGACAACTACCATATTTTTAATCATATAAAATCTTCAAGTTTTCTATGCAAAAAAACAGGTGAAAATACTCAACCTTAGAAAACTGAGGATTCAACATCAGGGTAAGTTTATGCAATCCAGGATACCAAATGTAGCCTAGGATAACATAACCTGTTCTTCATCTTCCAGTAGATCTAACATCTGCTTCCCTTATGAGTTCCTACTTCTCCTTAATATCTGGGATCTCCCACAAAACCTCAGAAAACTGTTGGATCAACAGTTACTTCAACAGGCAGAAAAGTTTATTACTTCAACTGAATTTATTATCAATAAATAATATTTACAGTGAGATGGGGAGATAAATCCATGAAAGCACTGTCATCTTTTCCTATGTTTTCTTGTGAATAGTGCTACTGTGAGTGGAGAAGCAAGGAAAATACATTTTTTCAGTTATGTTGTGAGGTTTTTACTGAGTCTTGTACAAGGGAGAAAGTTGTCAGGGTTATGAAAATGAAAGCAACTGGTTATACAGAAACATATAAATAATTCCAATGAGAGGTTACAAAAGATCCTAATGCCTGTCTAAAATAGACTTATGTGAGGTATTGACAACTGCAGAATTTCTTATTAGTAGGAAGGTGTTCACAAGACCTTGCTTAGGGCAGTATACATACCTAATGCATGGCTGTCACTCGTAATAGGGTCACAACTTTTCCATGTAGTGTTATTTCAGGACTTGAAGAGAGTCACACCTGAGGAGCAAAACCTGAAAGATCAGCTGGAAGCATGTCTTTTCCTTAGACTAAATCTTTTTTCAGGATTTTGGAGGAACAAATTTTTAAAATAAGATTTATTTTTTTTTTCCCTATACAGAAAAGATTGTCTGAATAAGTAGGGATTTGTAATTTACAGAATTATAGAATTACAGAATAATTTAGGTTGGAAAGGAGTTTGTCTAGGCTCACCCTTGATTCAAAGCAGATTCAACTAGGCTTGGTTGATCAGGACCTTTCCTGGTTGAGTTCAGTGTGAGTCTGAGGAAAGAGGTTCTACAACCAGCCTCTCTGGTCAGCTTGTTCCAGTGTGTGATCACCCTTACGGTGTTATTTTTTTCCCACGTATATCTACTCCTTGAGTTTCAAATGATCAAAATGTATAGATTGATGTGTGTGTTTGTGTGGTGCACGAGTGTGTGTGTCCGCAAGGCAGTAGTAAATTACAAAGAATACGTAATTCATCTTCTGTCTACTCTCAAACAACAGCTTAGTGACAGCCACCAAAGCAAAACAGTAAGGTTTCATACTTACCTTGCATAAGATACTTGCTTCTATAAAATGCTAGCTGAAACTCCGTAAAAAGCTGTTTCTACATTAAGAATGGAGGTCAGTATTGAGGGGGTGCATTTGACTTGCACTGAGAAGCTATGTGTGTGCAATTTAAGGGTTTCTTTCATGAACTTGAAAGTTATCTTCCCCTGAAGTTGAGTTCATTTAGAATTGGTGGAAATGAGGTGAAACTTCACACAAAATGAGATCAGCATAAGTGTTCATGTTGTCTTCTCTGGTGGTGTCCCCCTTTTTAAATAGCCGACACATACAGACTGACTGCAGCTAAAGATTAAACAGTTATATGATAATATTAAAACCACTTTCAAATATTCTCTTCAGACAAGTAAATACCCACTGAAAGCTGAAGGCAGCTTCTAAGGTACTCTTCAATCCCCTAGGGTGAAAAATAATTATACACATATACGAATGTAAGTTATTATAACATGATAGAGGAAATGTCTTGTAATATCACTGTGGCATTTGAAATGCTCTGTGATAAGCATGCAATGAAACTAAGTTTATAGACTTGTGGCATGCATTGCAGATGTGTTTTTCAGGTTAAATTATTTGACTTGTATTACAATACAGGCAGTATAACTACGTATATATTCCTGTGTTTGTTGTGTTTTACTTCAGAAGTCCCTTTCAACTGAAACCACCCTATGATTCTGTGAACACCCTAGCTACCTATACCTAAACCAATATTTTTTAAAATAGGTTTTCAGAAGTCCTGAGAAGACTTTTGCAGCATGATGAAATTACCTTCTGTGTATAGTGTCTCTAAACAGTTTGCTTACCACTTCCACCGAGTCTCCACCTCAGTTAGAAACGCCTGCCAGTTCCTTTTGAGATTCATGAGAGTTTATTAAAGCTTGCTACAAGTTACTTGTAGCGAAAATGTCAGTGGTTAGTATATAACTATGTTAGGATAACTTATAGCAAGCTTGAAGCAATTTATGGCTTCTGTGTGAGGAGTTGATATAGAATCTTATTATGTAAATTTGTTAAACCATATTTCACTTGAAAGTTTTTCCTCCTCCCGTGACCAGCAGACTGAGCTAGAGAAAGCAGTACGCCCCTTCCTGACACACTTGAACGTGATGATCATATTGAGCATTCGGTTATTTCAACATGCTCTTTTAATTTCCACAAAGAAGTGAAGTATTAAATCCAAGAAGTGCAATGTGTGGCAACAGAAAACATTGGAATGTGCGAGGCACAGAAAAAAGACCTTTAGCATATCTCATTTTCCTGGTTCTTTTTTACTTTATTTTTTTTTTTTTTTGCCTGTGCTTGATTATGTAAGGGTTTTATGCTTGCCATAACTCATCTGTAATATTTAATTGATTCATCCAGTTGTCTCTTACTGCTGTGGGCACTCTAATCAATTAAGGATCTTCACTGAACTGTGGCCTCCTATTTTCCCTCCTCCACCTTTCTTCCATTAAGTCTCTTGAGCGTGACCACATGCCTACTTGCGTTTATGTATGGATGTGCTTGTTTGTTCTTTGAACTTAAATCAAGTTTCTTCATTTTCTTTATCTTAATGTTGTTTATCTCTGCCTGAATTTCCTCAAGATTCTGTATTCTGTGGGGCTCACTTTAATTTCCAGCTATCCAAAAAGCTGCTTGCACAGCATCCAAAACATAAACAGTATTTCTGCAGTGTTTATCAGGCAATCTTGTGATATTATTGCATCAATATATCTATAATGATTCAGTGTCATAACCAATGTTATCATCAGGCAGCAAGCACCCAAATAATCCTCTAAGATCCCATAAAGCCTTTCAGTTTATTTAATTCTTTCTACAGCTCTTAAATTCGACTGGATAGCCAAACACAGGTTTTCTTCTTTCCTTGCAGACTACTGTTTCTTTTTCTCATTTGAGAAACTATCTCTTGATTTAATCCCTGTGTAATCCAGAGCTGTAAAATTCTAATTGTTAATGCCTTTACTGATGGAGTCAGAGAAGAAGCCCAGCTTCTGGAAACACAGGGGCTTCCTAAAGCTCCTGATAGGGCATCATTCTTCTGTGTCATGTATTCTTGTACATTTTAATCTTGCACACCCAGATTCAGGAAGTTTCCAGGCTGAAAGTGTCTGAAGGAGTTTAACTGGTTAACTTAGACTGGAATTTACATTGGATCAAAGTCTAGGCATTCCTCACTACCACCATTACATCCATTTTCTCTTCTTTAGCATCCCCAGGGAAACTTTAAAAAGTATTGTAATACCAAGCTGCTGACTCAGGCTTTTTTCCTCTTGGATGCATGGCATTAAAATCCTTTCCCCAGGGATTTCTGCAACTGTTAGCAATAAGAAAATTTATCTGATACTCTCTTTTTTCCTTCCTTTTCTTTATAACTGCTAAGCTGGTAAGCAATGATTCTTTCCTTCTTCTGAGTTATTTTTTCCCTCTGTTATTTCTTTTGCTAATGTTACTGAGAACTCATGGGAGAGAAGAAGAGACTTAAAAGACTTAAATTATTTGACTGGAAAATGTGCTGCCTTTTATTACTTCAGCGTCTCAAGGAAAAAGTATTCATTTTACTTTTATGGGAGACAGCACGACTTACTGGATTAGGTTACTTTTCAGTTTAATACACTTGTGTCATTAATTGAACAAAGATCAAAATTATTTGGCAAGAATAGATAAAATGCTCCTTTAAAACTTAGGATTTTGTACAATAGCTTTTTCCTTCAAATTTAACCAACTGCAGAAGCCAAGATGTCTGCACATACACAGCAACTGAGAACAGATGTTGGCTACACATGGCTTCAGTGGACAGTTACGGTGACTGTAAGCACTGTGCTTATGGACAGTTTCTGTGCTTCTCCATTTCTATTTTGTAGAGACTGGAGATGATGAAAGAGACTGGAGATGATGAAAGAGACTTCATGATAGCTGTAGATGTCCTGATAATCTTCCTGTATGAAAGCACTGCCTCATTGTTTGGTTATACGAGTGTTTTGGTGCCAACTCAGCCTTGATACAGCCCAATATCTAGCCTCATGTTTCTTGAATTTCTCAGTGTTTGCTTTGTCCTTCAAATGTCTTCAGAATCAGTCACTCACATGTAAATCTCACTCACATGTAAATCTAATACAGAAACTCATACAGGTAGGATTTATGTGTGCTCCCCTGATGATTTTAAACCAGGATCAAAACCCAAGAGCAAACCCCAAAAAACTCACCTAGGGAACTTGAATTTTTTTAACAGTTTCTGCCTGGAAAAAGGCAGAGAAAATACCTCCTTTTTAGATATGTATAATTTATTATAAAAGGAAAGATAAAAAAAAATTCCTTGCTTATATTAGTTTAAGATGGGAGTTATCTCACCTAAATTTGTCTGCCTAAAATTTAGGTAGCCAGTTATAATCTAGCCATCTAGAATCATTCCATAGGCAACAAAGATCTCCACTTCCAAGAGTCCTGCAACTCAGTCTAAATGATGGCATGACTAATTATCCTATGGAGGCACCTGTGTCTTCCATTAACATTAGAAGAAATCTTGAAAATTAACTTGGGCTTGATGCCCAACTTTTAGGCAGACAAATTTAGGTGAGATGAATCCTACTGTTAGTCATTATTTTAAGCTGAAGCTAACTCCATGTATGATGTATCTAATCCCAAATTGTCATCTAAATGGCCTTCATGCACAGATGATACTGTGCTGTTGATAAATAAAAAAATAATAAATCAATTCTTTGGCCATACCAATTCTTAAAAGACAGTTGAGTCACCCTGGAGCATTTTACTCTAAATTAGCAAATTAAGTTCTTCTGTTCCTCATTGCCTCTAAGAAAATGGCAAACTCAGGAAATCTTAGACCTAAATCAGAAAACAGGAGACCATGAAAAGTCTGCTTAAACCAAACATAGTGACTATGGCAAATTAAAAAATGATACATCGTTATCGTGTCATGTATCAGACCTAATGCGCATATCCAACAGGGCTAAGACATTAGTCTTACTGTGTATGTGATGTGCCATTGGTCTGTGTACTCATTTCAGGAAAAAAACCACTCAGAGTGACAGAATAGTATGTACAAAAACACAGAGGTGAAAGATTTGTAATTTTACCAGTCATCAACAATCCTCTTGTTACAGAAGAAAAAACATTTACAGGTTTTGTGTTAAATTTAGGATTCTATCCAATAGGGCATGCAGTTGTGCATACCTTATCTTGGCTTGATATAAACCACAAACCTGCTTTTGTAAAGATGCTTATGTGTGAGATCTGAAAACAGGAAAGTAATAGAATGTTTTCAGTGTTCACAATTAAGTGCTGAAATTGTGAATTTACTTCCATTGTAAAAAGAAAACAAAAATATAATCCAACTCAAATAGTTTTTTAGATTTTTTTTTTGATAACATGAGTAAGACTTGAGTTTGAATACTGGCCCTTTACACAGAAATACATATATAAGCACACGAGAGAAAAGGCGATGTGGAGGATTAATGTATTTTCACTGAAAAATTCAATTTTTTTTTTTTAAAAAAATACAGGGTTCAAAGTAAACAAACATTTTGATGTCTACTACATTGACAAAATCTCTTATTTTGCTTTCTTTATTACAATATGTTGTGAAAAGAATTATTTTTCCAACACACATCCAATTGTCACAATTTCAGTTGAGCATATTTTACCTATGTAGAGATACTAAAGGATTGTGATTGATCTAAATGAAAGTAAAAACCACCTTATTTTAACAGAAATTCCTTGAAATTTAGTTTGGCTTCTGAAAACAAAATTGTATTTTCATTTTTGTTGTTTAGCAGATAATTTTAGGGAGGGGGAGAGTGAAATACCTTGATTGCTTTAACCTAAAATAGAAGTTGTTAAGTTTCGATATTAAAAAGCCGCCAAAGCCAAAGACTGCAGGGCTGCCCTCAAACAAAGCAGGAAGTGAAAACTAGGGCTTAAACACCCCGAACAGGTGTTTGGACTGTTATCCTCACAGGACAGGAGAATGAGAGCCTGTGCATGACTCCTCCTTCTCCTCCTTCCTCCTCTTCCTCTTCCTCTTCCTCTTCCTCTTCCTCTTCCTCTTCCTCACAACTGCCTTCTCCTCCTTCTCCTTCTCCTTCTCCTTCTCCTTCTCCTTCTCCTTCTCCTTCTCCTTTCCCATAATTTCTTTTTTTTGAATGGCATTTGTGCCACTTAGGTTTGTTGGAAGATTTCTTTCAGCCAGTAACAAGTTTCTGGTGCCTCAGATTACATCTCTGTTTGTCTAAAAATAAGCAATTTCCAAAACGGTATTTTCTAAAAGATGGTATGTATGCATAGGAGACTTGATTGCAGTGTTTTGATACACAAACTGTTCTGAACTTCTTAGATTGGTATATAATTTCACTTTGTAGGAATGGAGAGCAAACAGTTGGTGAGATCAAGGCAGTATGCTACTGGTTTTTATAAACTGGAAATGTCAGCAACCATTACAATTTAATATTTGATATATAACTTTTTTATTGTAATATAGGAGCATGCCACAGTTCCCTTTACGATTTGTCAGACTACAGACAGTTGGCTCTCTCCATTTATATAAATACATTGGTTAGCTTGCAAATCTAGTTAGTTATTTGGAGTTGCTGTGTGAGGAATTGATGATGCTGCTATAAAAGAAGAGCCTCAGCTGTAGATATGGAAGATTAGAAATAACATTGCTGCAACTTGCAGAAATCAACAGACCTTGAGTTTTTGTTTAAGCCCAGGAATACAGAAAATCTGGGACATTCATAAAGAAAGGAAATTCCTTTGATATATCAAAAAAAAAAAAAAGATTTCTGAACTGTTTAATTAACAACCTATAAAAATATGTATCTGAGACTGAACTGGTGATAAGATGTCATATTTGTTCTATAAAAACTTTTCTACTAGGAAAATTATTTTAAAAAATCTAGTCAGCATCGGAATCAAACCATCTGCTGAAGACTTGCACTCCTGATCTTCTGATGTTAATAGCTGGGAAGGGCAAAACTTACCCACCATACATCCATCAAAAATATAGTGGGTTTTATTTGTTATTGATTCTTAAGGTACAGTGAAGTGCTGCCTCTGGAGTGTGCTTGCTGACGTGGCAGATGGTCTTTATTACTCCTAAAGGTCTGTTTGGTTAATGGCACTCTAATTCTTTAGTATCTCCATCTATCTACCCTTCCCTTCCAATTAAACACAGTGACACATTTTTATGTCCTCTAAAGCAGCATAAATTAGCATCAACTATGGGCACTATAGAATAATACACTAATTGCAATCTGATGACTAATTTGACAATACATAGAAGATAGATACTGTAGTTTTAATATTGGAGAGCTCCTGTGAAAGTTTTTCTGATGAGAAGAATTTTTTTAAGTCTAAATATTTTATATATTTTAAATCCTTCCGTGTAGGTAGTTAAAAGAAATACCAAAACACTAGTTCAACATATATCTATTGTTCAAATTTTACCAGAATTCTGGATGTTGGTGGTCAGGCTGTGGAGGCCCATTATAAAGAGGCATGTGCAGAAAAATTCTCTTCATATGCTACAGAAGCTGAAATACACTCCACGGGCATCCAAGCAGGGCCTGACCCTAAGTGCATTTAAGCTATTGCGGGAATCCGCTGCCTTCAGGGGAGTTAGGTCATAATTGTAATGATTGTGTTAAGTCACTACACAGAGTCCCATAAAAGTTTCACATCCAAGCATTTCTGATCAGAACAGGCCACATTTGAATTAAATTAACTTAATTAAATCAAACTGTAATGAACTAGAGCCATTTTATTATATTGATAGCTCTTTCGTTGTATTTAAATGACATATTTTCACAAAGTTTAATTATGCCTTTCCACTTCCCAGAAAAAACACTGAATTTAAGACAGTTATCCCCCTTTCTTCAAGTGAGAAAATGATGAGGAAGTAGACTTTTTTTTTGTTGGCTAATATGGAGTGCTTCTCTTCTTGGCAGCCTTTGAAGTGAGCATTTAAAAACAGAGGGCACTTTCAAAAGGCTTAAGCCAAAAAGTACTGGATGCTAAGCCAAATCTAGGACTCACTTGCACTATTGTCTCTCCTGTGCCTCATCCATCAAATGACACTTTTAATGCTACCTGAGCATGATGCTCTCTCTGCCTCATGGCATTACTGATATTATAGATCACTGAGAGACAGCTTATACTTGCCCTGTATGTTTGCCCTGTTTTATGCTTTTGCCTAAGCTTTCAAGATTGTGCATTACTGAGGACAGGATAGTTGTCTAGAAGGAATTTTGATCTGACTGAGAACATTATGTTCCCAGCTGTGCTGGTCACAGTAAAGTGAACTGACGTGTAGAAGATGGCTTTCTTCTTCTCTTTTTACACATTTATTTGGACGTTGGCGACGAATTTCTTGTGACAATTAATTTTCCTTATAGATTATCTAGAAAACACTTAGGCAAAAAAATAACAATATGAATACATAGATAGGTGCGTAATTCTATCACTGACAGTGTTAACTAAATAGTTTTAAGCTCTGTGAGAGAAATGAATAAGGACAGTTCTTTGCTCTTGCTTTTAAATAAGTTATCCTCTGATATTCTAAATGAGGACAAGCCTTTTATTCATACATGACAGGACTGGTAGCACAACTCTAGCTATAAACCACATATTTTTCTGGACAAAGAAAATAATCTACCTGTTAATATGTGCATTCTTGAGCGGTATTCTTTGAATCTCTAAATTATTGAGAAAAAAAACACACCATTTTTAACTAAAAAAAAAAAAGAAATAATAATTTCAAAGCCTTACATCAGTTCCTATATATGCTTATGTATAAGTTCCTTATAATCATAAAGGAAATGTTAGCGTTCATAACTTTCATTGCTTTTTACTGTTCAAGTTTTCTTAGCCGAGTTTCATGTGTCACTTTAAAAACAGATCTTTTTGCTTACAACTGCTGACAATTTTGCTGTTCTTAAGTTTTTGAATAAAGTACTGATAGACCAGCAACAGCAGCAAGAATTATCAGCTTTTTTATGATTTTCTGATTCTTTCTTCAGATATTGCGTATTAAAATTTAGCTCAGTTAGAATGTGTAGAATAAAAAAATTGGCTTGTCTGGATGGTATATAAGCTGGCTGTGGATGTCACTTATTATAATAGGATTTCTAACAAATGACAGGTCAAAGTCTTGAGTTTCAAAGTATTTATGCAGAGTGTCAATCATTTACTCTTTGCCAGTTCAAATGCATAGCTATCTAGGCATACCTTTAAGGGATGTCCCCTGACTTTTCATCAAAAATTCCTTCTTTCCCTATCTCATCTAGTGGGTCTTAATGATTGGAACACAAAACCAGAGAAACAATGACATATTTGAAAGGAAGACCTGAACAGCTATACTGTTTTTGTTACTATTACTCACCACTTCCTAAATTTATAGTGCAATTTGACTTCTTCTGCACTCTCTACTTTTTAAATAAACAGAATTGCCTTGATTTTTCAACAGAGAGTCACCTTAGCCTTTTAAGTTCAAAATAAAGAACATCATTAAAGAACTAACAGAAGCTGCAGCATAAGGGAGGGTCATGGCAAGACATTCATTTAATAGCATCCTACAGAAAACATGTAGACAACAGGAAGGATAAAACTAACTTTCGAGCAGTATTTAAGGTGATATTTAGAAAGTAACTTGGAATGAAAAATCAGTTTCCTACTTTGTTTCAGCAATATCTACGACTAGTTCAAATAGCCAAATGATGTTTATCTTTTCAAGTGCAGTTTTTCCTGATGGCATTCTCATCTCTGTTTGAAGTGTGAAATGTGTAATGAAGAATCCATCAAATCATGCAATATATGTTTCATTGCAGAAACTTACCACAGGTTCCTGAATATCCGTGTCTTTGAAAGAGGTTTTTCCAGGAAAATTTAATTCCTTGAGTATGTAATCTGTAAGCACCACAAAAGGCAAAGAAACATGTTTATTTTTAATTCATTACCACATTCAAATGAGTACTTGTAATACATCTTGTGATTAGAACCATCTGTATTAGTTAAGGACTGGACAGCAAGGTTTGCAAAAGTCTGCATTTAGTCAAAAAATAATTCAGAAGTCTTTCCTACGTTACATAAGCTTGTGATGAACTTTCACCTTTTTGTACAATAGTTTTTCAGCATGCCTGCAGCTTCTTTATGTTGATGGTTTTTGTTCATCCTTAGCAGGTGAGATCCACCATCAAAGAGCTGACATAATAATTCTGGGTAGCAGTTTTCTAAAGTGTTTAGTGTTTACCCTGCTTTGCTTCCACTGAAAGCACTGGAAGTTACAGAACAATTAATTTTCTGGAACTGGTGCTGTAGGCACTAGAAAGTCCCCTGACGATGAAGGCTCTGATCGCTTAAGGTTTTGTTGCACTTTAAGGAAGTTTCCGTTATAATTTCAATTTACATGGAACAGAGCAAAAATAGTATTTCAAGATTAAACAGAGGTTCCAGAAGTCTCAAAATAAAAATGATTTCTCCATTAGTTCTGTATGTCTTAAATTACTTGTATTAAAGTCCGAATGGTTCACATTTTATGACATTTCTCCATCATGCCTTTGTGCATTTACCCTGTAAAAGCCTTATTTTTGGCCAAGAATTTAGAATTAACTTTCACATTAAGTGTCATAAACAGTATCCAGACTTTAATATTACAAACTGATATTGCATACCATTAAATATGAATTTAAATCTACTTGGAGAAAGGTGAGTCTCTTTTTCCTTTGCATTCACGCACTTCATTTAGTGCCTTTATGAAAATTAGGGTGTTCTTAGAATCATTCTGCTGCACTGGTCTTACTACACAGACACTGATGTTCACAAGGAATGTTATCTATGTGAGTGTTTCTGCTGAAGTCTGTGGGACATCTCCCTGCTGTAAAGTCGCATAAAAACGGGAAGACGGAATTGGCCCTACAGACTTTAATGATTACCAAGCACCCTAACTTAGAAAGCAGGTAACTTAATTATATAAATCAACAGGAGATTGACCCTGCAGTGAATTTTTAATAATACACTAATTGCCTGATAGAGAAATCAAATTAGACATTAGAGGCAAATCTTCATCTCAGCATGCAGAGAGTTACATCCCCAAATCTTGTTACTAATAGAACTGCACGTAATTCTTGAGGCAGTATGAGAACAATTTAGGTTGGATTTTTTCCCTCTTTTCTCCTATGGAAAGAGTTAATATTGAGCTTAAGTTTGTCTCAGCTATTCTATATTGATCTTGAGAGTGACTCTCAGCTGCCCTTAAGTATTGTCTATTGTAGTCTCCCACAGCTTGTAAATTGGTTGTGGAACGAAATAATCAAGACCTTTTTCACAATGGTTTTCCAGTGGAAAAAAAAGCTGTTTTCACAGAAGAAAAATTTTGTGAAACCAGCAGAGAAAATTCATCTGGAGAATAAATAATTATTCTAAAATTCCATAAAAAATCTGAAAGTTTCAAAATTACATTTTACATTTTCATTTTACAATTTGTCTTTGCTTATAACAGACATCTAAAAAAATTCTGCTACTGCTATGTCACAATAATGAAATGTGCTATTTGTATAATCATTTTTTGTAGCTACTACTGATAGAAGCATCATCTGGAGATCAAAGTGTCTTTTGTTCTGTTCTGAAAAAAGCTTCAAACTGCTGCTTGAAACTTTTCAAAAATAACTTTTTGAAGATACTTGCTTTCATATACAATCTCAAAAGTATCTGTCTTTTTATCTGACACCCTGAAATTTTTAATGGCATAGATATTCTGATTTTCAGGCTGCTAGTTGCTAATATCAGCAGCTGGTAATTTATGATTTAAATAATAATATTACCAAACATAATATTCTTAAAATCATTAAATGGATGCAAAAAGATCTTAAGATATATTTATTATCACAAAGTGTTTAAAGAATAATTTTGGAAATCAATTGTCCTGCAGACCTGTAGGAGTTTTTTAGTGTCGTCTTCTCAAATACGAAGATTACAAATGTATTTTCTTAGTATCCAAAAGCTGAATTTTTATGTGACTTCAAGAGGTGGAGTTTAATAAATTAAAAAAAAAATCAAACATTGTGAGAACTATACTAAGATTATTAATAGTAGCTACATTGAAGCTAGGAAAAATAAGTTAGTCTAAGTTAGTTTTTATGCACTGGCTATCTCTGTTTAATACTCTTCTACCAGCTAGGCATCAATTACTATTGATTTCAATGATACTACCTATTAAAAGAGAAATCGAAGAGGAGACAATGATTTGAGTTTGGTTTCAAGATACTTGTAAAACTTGAATTATACACCACAATAAACACCTCCTTGGTTCACTGTATGGGGATTTAAAAATAAGGCTAGCAGAGACTAATCACACTGTTTTTAAATTTGGACTAAAATGTAGTATTTGATTCTTAAACTTCCCTATTTTTGTTATGATTTTGCTTATTTTTACAAAAAATATGGTAAGATCTACTATGATCAGTGTTCATTTACCTGTACCCTCAATTCTCAAAAAAAAGAAAAATTACTCTGCAGCAGAAACATCAGTTATAAATGTCCTTTCCTTACTGAAAGATTTAAATTACACTTTCTTTCCTTCCACTGGATTAAAATATTTTGTTTATAACGATTATCCGGAAGTAGTTTTACAGTTTAAGCAATTAATTAGTAAATTGTCTCCCTATCACAGAATTTGGTTTAACCAACTCAGATTATGTATGAAATGGTGGCTGTGATATTTAGTTGCATTGAAGTGTAAACATTAATATGTATTCCAAAATCAAATCCACTTGATAATTCTCCTGTTTTCACTGAGCAATCATATTCTCAGTCAGAGTCCATACAAAATAATCAGTGAGGACTTCTGGCAGTTTCGGCTGCCTTTAATACAAGAAGTGGAACAAGATTCTTTTCCCAGGAGTATCAGCAATGAGCACTTGGGGCTCTTTCACTCCTCTTTCTTGTATTTGTTGTACAATCTTGAGCTTTAGGCAATCTCCAAGCAGCGTAGGAGTGGTGACTTACAAATTAAACAATTATTTTGACTTGTAAAGTCCTTTGACAAATATTCAGATGGCAGTTATGTATCAGCTGGTAAATGAAGTCTTAGATATGTTTTAAGTGCACAAGATAATAGACCTGAACGATGCTTGTCTCCATTGGTTTCTCATGCACTGGTGTCCAAAAATCTGTCTCTCCTCAGGCTCTGAGTGGTAGCTGACAGCTCTGCTGAAAGGCACTCTTTAAAGAAGATCTGGATAGGCTCCAGTATTGCCTTGCTTTATCCTGTTGTCTCTTCTCATTCTCACAATTTTGGGACTTTTGACACTCTTAGGTGATGTTTCTCAGTATGTCTCTGTCTCTGTTTCATGTCCACAGAACACCTCCATCAGTTACATCTAATCAGTTATCTTGTTTGATCCTCATCTGAATTTCCTTTCCATCCCCTGTAAAGGTTTGAACATTTTAAAAAAACCCACCGTATTGGTTTGAGAGCTGAGTTCCTCAGTTGTGGTGTTGGTTTTTTGTTTGTTTGTTTGTGGAGTTTTTTTGTTTGTTTTGCTTTTTGTTGTTTTTATTCAGGACTTTAGAAAGAATCTTCTCTTGCAGTAGAACTCAAATATCCTGTGTTTCAGCTTTGTATTGGAATATTAATGACACTATGCAATGTTCTACAACACTATTCATTTTGTTTATATTTTTGAGATCTTTTTTTCTCAAACTCCTTTGTTAGCATAGAACTTTCCAGCATGACTTTATTGCTGTAATATACACATTGTTTGCTCCACTGCAGTTTTTTCCTTTTCTTTGCATAGCAATGTTTTTTATTTAAAGTCAACAGGGTTGTTTTGTTTTATTTTGTTTTTTATTTAAATACAGATTGGATCATTGCTGGTCAAAATCTTAGAACAAAATATATTCCTGTGTATAATAAGGAAAACTGCTACATTTCTCCCATACCTTATTTAGTCAGAGCCAAGATTCTTTGCTGCTTCTCTGCTGTTTGGAATGAACACGTAGAATACAAATTCATGAAAGCATGGGCTAGTCACTGAAGAAACTCCGATCTGCAAAGGACCTGCCCCTGCAGAATGCTAAAAAATTCCAAAACCTTTGACAGGACTTCTTCATGGGATAGTCATGGGTTCATATTCACAAGATCTTAGGAACTCTGACAGTACACCTAAATGTGAAGTGTTCTTGACCAAACCTGATTTAACCTCATCTGACTTTGAAGTTGGTCCTGTTTTTATCAGGAGTCTGGTGCTTCTGCAAATACCCTCCAGAGGTCCCTTCCAGCTCTAAATTATTCTGTGATTCTATAACTGGTGCTCAAGCATGTAGGTAACTAGGGTAACAAACAAGGATAACATTTTCAGTATTTTCCCTCTGACATTTGCCTTGGCAGCTTACTCTTACTATAAATGAAAACCGGAGTTTTCGTGATATTAGTTGCATTCGAAAGACTGGCCTCTAAAAAGAAAATGAGAGGCTTTTAAAGAGAAAACAACAGAAATTTAATCAGAAATCACAAGGTGGCTACTCGGCAATAAATGGAATAAAATTTGGTAACCTGCTTTCACATTTCAAGGTAATGCTTTGCACTCATTTGAGTCTTAGGACAGAACTTCATCTATGACATATATACTGTTGGATTTGTATCTCTTCCTAGGTTGTAGGAGCCAGATCACAACAGTAAATTATATTTAGAGTTATTGTGCCGTCTCCATTAGGTTTTTGGTGTGTGCGGGTTTTTTTTGTTTATTTTTAATGAGCAACACTTATTTTCTAATATCATAGAATGATAGAATAACAGGTTGGAAGGGACCTCAAGGATCATCTGGTCCAACCTTTCCTGGGAAAAGCAGAGTCTAGACAGGATGGCCCAGCACCCTGTCCAGTCAAATCTTTAAAAAGTCCAGTGTTGGGGAATCCATAGCTTCCCTGGGGAGATTATTCCAGCAGCTCATTGTGAAAAATATTCCCTTGTGTCCAATCTTCCCAGAAGTAACTTGTCCCCATTAGCCCTCATCTATCCATGTGACTCTCTGTAAAAAGGGAGTTTCTATCTTCTTTGGAGCCACCCTTGAAATACTAGAACATGGTGATAAGGTCTCCTCTAAGCCTTTTCTCAAGGCTGAACAAACCCAATTCTCTCAGCCTATCCTCATATGGCAGGCTTCCCAGTCCTTTGAACATCTTGGTGGCCCTTCTCTGGAGCCTCTTCAGCCTGTTCACATCTTTTTTGTATTGCAGGGACCAAAACTGAACACAGCATTCCAGATGTGGCCTGAAAAGTGTTGTACAGAGTGGGGTAATGACTTTGTCTCCGCTGGTGATGCCATTGTTGATGCAACCCAGCATCCTGTTGGCTTGCTTTGCCACTGTAGCACGCTGTTCCCTCATAATGGGCTTGTTGTCTACCAGGACCCCTGTGTCCCTTTCCACAGAGCTGCTCCCCAGACGGGTAGTTCCCAGCCTGTGCTGCATTCCTGGATTATGTTTTCTGAGGTGCAAGACCCTCACTGGTCCTTGCTGAACTTCATAAGGTTCTTGTTAGCCCACTCTTCCAGCCTATCCAGGTCTTCTTGCAGGTTGGCTTTCCCTTTTGAAGTGTCCACTCCTCCACTCAGCTTGGTATCAGCAAACTTCACCAGGGTACACTTGATCCCATCATCCAGATCACTTAGGAAGATATTAAACAGCATTGATCCTAACATCGATCCCTGAGAGACTCTGCTTGTGACAGGTTGACAGAAAAGGATGTCTAACAAATGACCCCACACACCGCACAGAACACTTGCCTAGGTGGTAAGGGATGCATTTCTCTAGGAGAAGGCTGTGGGGAACTGTATTGAAAGCCTTGGAGAAATCCAGGTAAAGAATACCTACTCGTCCCACATCAACCGAGCAAGTTATTTTGTCATGGAAGGCGGCCACGTTTGTCAAGCATGATTTGCCCTTGGTGAATCCTTGATGTTTTTTCCCAATCACATGCTTTATTTGACTTATGGTAGCCCTCGGGAGGATACGTTCCATAACTTTCCAAAGGACTGAAGTGTCCTGTACCTACATAATACGTGTACTATGTACCAAAAATAAGGACACCAGAGCCGACAGGTAATATCTACCCCCTCATAAATCAAACAAGTAAACCTCAAGATATAAATGTATACATGTATGTATGTATCCATGTATGTATATACATGCTATGTATGTAGGTGTGCAGGCACACAGACATGCACAAATATGCAGACATACCAGCATATACATATCTATACACAGCCACCTATATGGCTTAATCTTAGAGGAAACAGATGAATTATCAGAGTAATGTAACAGAGTAATATAACATATTCTAACAAAAAAGCATAGACTACAGATATTTGAAGTACCTGAAAATGGCTGAAGTTGCATTCCCTTTTTATTATATTTAATTTAATATACTGGAGCTTGACATAGTTCTGCAAAATTTTGCAGTTCTTACATTTTGAAAGTGTAGCATTCCTGCTGCACAATAGCCAAACCCATGATTTCAGATTGCATTTTATAATACATATTCCCAATCATGACAAGTCATAAGAAACAAGAGAGAATGGACTCTTCAGTGTTTTTTCTGTAGCTACAAAATAACTTGAAGCTTCAAAATTACAAAATAAGACACCTAAGAATAGGCACATGAGAATATATAAACAATACTTGGAAACGCTCCTGTACTTGTTACTTGTTTATGTTAGAACATATGTGTTTTTCAGAGAGTGCTTACTCACCAAACAACTCATCTGACCAAAAATACTAATTTTACATTCTACCCATTATAAAACCAAGTTATTTCTGGACAGATATTTATCAGACAGCAACAATTAACATCCCCGAAATTGCCTTCAACAATATCACTAGCAAGAATACAGAACATTTGTGTTACTTATAGCAGTTGAAGATACATTGAATGTTTCTGAATTAATTAGTGTTGCTTTGCAGTACAGATGTTGGATGTGCACGGACAAGATGAGCACTAACAACCTGTGTCTTGCTGCTGTTCACAAGTATTCATTTTGTAGCTTTGCCATATGCATATATTAAGTGTAAGGGTTCTGAAAACTCTCTTTCATAGATCTTAATAATATTGTGTGCCTCATGTAAACTGAAGTGAAAGAGGAAAGAAAAACACAAAATGAATCAGATAAGCTTCTTTGCTATTCTTCTTGAATTCCCCCTTTAAATCTCTTCTTGCTGTGATGCTTACAAAATACCAGCTGCAGTACTGAAATTCCATCTATCATGCTGCCACACATACTCCTTGTATTCCTTCTATGCCTCTCTATCTGTATACCTAATATAGATTTTTTGATTGTAAGGCATATAAAATGAGGATCACCAGTTCTGTGCTTGAACCCTGTCTACTTTTAAGGTCTTGATCCACAATTAAGGATTATGGTAAAACAAATAGTGACTAATAAAAAATGTGATATAATATCAAATTGGATTTTGTGAAGTACATAAGATACTTAAAGATATATAAGAACGTGATTTCTTTAACATCATCATATAAAACAAGGGCAGTTTGGGTGAAAGAAGCTATACAGCTAACCTAATACATGCCAATATGCCTTCTCACGGACTACTGCTTAGGGAAGTCACTGGCTTTTGGTCAAAATTCTTGTTAAATAAGTATTCATTGGCTTAGTATTCATTCGGTATTCATTCTGACAAGTATTCATTCAGAGACAACTGGCAAAATTTTTTAAACCTGTAGTCAAAGATATAATGAACATTTTCTTGAATGTATTTTATTCAAATACTAGGGATCAGCATGGACAATATTGTCTCAGTGCAGGTCCTATGTTATTTATATCATTGGGCAGCAGTCTAATTGCCTCTAGTGTACTATGGAAAATGTATCACTCAGACATCATGTTAAGAACATGAGAGAAAGCATAAGCTTTGAAACTGTTTCTGTATGGAGCCAGATGTATCAGTATTTTGAAGCTTCTGCCAAGGAAACAGACCTGTCAGCCTGACCTCGGTGCCAGGAAAGGTTATGGAACTACTCATCCTGAGTGCACTCACATGGTAAGTGAAAGACAAGCAGGGGATCAGGCCCAGCCAACATGGATTCATGAAGGGCAGGTCCTGCCTGACCAACCTGCTCTCCTTTTATGACCAGGTGACCAGCCTGGTGGATAAGGGAAAGGCTGTGGATGTTGTCTATTTGGACTTCAGTAAGGCCTTTGACACAGTCTCTCACAGCATTCTGCTAGAGAAGCTGGCAGCCCATGACACTGACAGGTGGACTCTTTGCTGGGTTAAAAACTGAATGGATGGCCAAGCCCAGAGAGTTGTGGTGAACGGTGCTAAATCCAGTTGGCGTCAGGTCTCATATCTTTATAATAATAATATCTTTATTGATGATCTGGATGAGGGGATGAGGGAGATGAGGGGATTGAGTGCACCCTCAGGAATTTTGCAGATGACACCAAATCAGGTGGGAGTGTTGATCTGCTGGAGGGTAGGAAGGCTCTGCAGAGGGATCTGGACAGGCTGGATGGATGGGCTGAGGCCAATGGGATGAGGTTTAACAAGGCCAAGTGCCGGGTCCTGCACTTTGGTCACAACAACCCCAGGCGCCGCTACAGACTTGGGGAGGAGTGGCTGGAAAGCTGCCTGGCAGAAAAGGATCTGGGGGTCCTGGTGGACAGTCAGCTGAACATGAGTCAGCAGTGTGCCCAGGTGGCCAAGAAGGCCAATGGCATCTCGGCCTGTATCAAGAATGGTGTGTCCAGCAGGAGCAGGGAAGTGATTGTCCCCCTGTACTCAGCACTGGTGAGGCCGCAGCTTGAGTACTGTGTTCAGTTTTGGGCACCGCAGTATCGGAGGGACATTGAGGTGCTGGAGCGTGTCCAGAGAAGGGCAACGACGCTGGTGAGGGGTCTAGAGAACAGGTCTTATGAGGAGCGGCTGAGAGAGTTGGGATTGTTTAGCCTGGAGAAGAGAAGGTTGAGGGGAGACCTTATCACTCTCTACATCTACCTGAAAGGAGGTTATAGCGAGGTGGGGGTCAATCTCTTCTCCCAAGTAACAAGCGACAGGACAAGAGGAAATGGCCTCAAGTTGTGCCAGGGGAGGTTTAGGTTGGATATTAGGAAAAACTTCTTTACCGAAAGGGTTCTCAAGCATTGGAACAGGCCGCCCAGGGAGGTGGTGGAATCGCCATCCCTGGAGGTATTTAAAAGATGGGTAGACGTGGTGCTGAGGGACATGGTTTAGGGGTGGTTTTGGCAGTGTAGGTTTATGGTTGGACTCGATGATCTTGAAGGGGGTCTCTTCCAACCCAAGTGACTCTATGATTCTATGATTCTATGATTGTTTCCTTTCCCACGCTTAATGACAGAACATTTTTTACTACAGCATAACATACATTATTTGTATCCAGGTGCATATTTGTACGTATACCTGTACTGCCCGGGCGTTGCTACTTATAGGACAAGATAATCACTGAAACCTCTTCAGAAAAGTAATGTAAAAAATTAAGATGTCCAGACTGAATAACTATGAGGCATATTTATTTTCTTCATTATAATTTCTTTTCAGTACTTTTCTACCTCATTTTCCAAACTCCTTTTTCCACTTTCTGCTACTCTTTATGGCATACAGAATATTTTGTTATTGTTTTTAAAAGACCTTCAGAATTTTTTGCTCCTTTTTCAATGATGCTTTCTCCTTTGTTCTCGGGTTTGCTAAAAGCTCCAAATTGTTACAAATTGATGAGGCCAGCCACTGGGTTCTTTAATTTTTTTTTTTTACCAGGCCCCTTAGATAGGACCTGTACCTCTTCATTTCAGGATCATCTCTTTATACATCATCAGCCTTCACTGCTATATCCCATAGGGCTTTATTCATCGTTCAACTCAGTTCTACCAGATTCCCATTTGATAACACCTTTTTTCCTCAGTTACCTTTTTCAGCTATAGAACATTCCAGTTCACAAATCTAAGGCCTGTTTCTTTGTCTTTTAGTCAATTGTGTATTTCTTACTACAGTCGTAATTGGGAATATTACACGCACAAATAACACCAATAAAAGAACCTAAGAGACTGGAAAAAAACCCCAAACCAACTTCTGTTGTGCTGCATGTAGGAGTGCACCAAACATAAGAGATATCAGTATTTGCTAATGATAAAACATATGACCTCCTTGTCCCTACTCTCCCAGACAATGCACTGAAATAATCTCCATAAAAGCAAGATTTATTTATGCAGTAATTTTTGTATTGATCATGGCTACTAGTAACGGAGCCATATGTGGAAAAATTATTAGAAACCCAGTTAACTTAAAGAGGTGTTCTGTATTTTGAAGTACTTATAGGGTTGCATTAGAGAAACCTGTGGCTATTCCTCCAGCTTGCCTATTTCAAAATCAATACCTTTTCTGATTATAAAGTAAATGCCTTTTTTTTTTTTAATGTAGTACTTCAGACAGTTGAATAACAACCTTCTTTTAAAAAATATTTATCTCAAGGACATTTATAGATCCTCATTCTGAATTACTGCACCAGCACAAAGATTAGTTTAAGAAGAAATTACTTCTATTCAGACATTTAAAACATGTGACTTTATGGAAAGACTTCACAGAATTTACTCTGTGTTTCCCCAGAAACCTTCTGTTCACCACTTGCATGCATGTTTGGCATGAGAATTACTCTTCTGGCCAACGGACACATTTCCTGTGTGACAGGAGTGGCGAACGCAGAGCACAAAGTTGGACACGCACAGGCTATGGACCGCAGGCTTCATCCTAGCCAGGGAACACTGAACATCTCATGGATACCAATGACCAAGGCAGCAGCAGGCAAATTATATATAAAGCCTCCAGGTTACGGACAGTGAATCTAAAGCAGCACATGGCAGTGGCCAGCTACAAATCCTACTGTTCAGGACTTGGAACCCTGAGCGCGGCATCTGGGCCCTACAATTGCCAGCTCTACTCTCAGATAACCTCAAAGGTTGACTCATCTGCAAAAATAGAGGAAAATGAAGGCCAAGGGGTCCATGTACAGCCTACTCCTGCCAGCTACATGAGGAGGGAGTGCCAAATACATTTTTGGAGTGTTTTAGTCACAATCATGTTGATGAGGTCCAAGGATTTAAAAACACATTAGTGTCAGATGAAACTGGGGTTGTATGAATTGGATTTATTAAAACTGTATTAGGGATTACATTCTAAACAGAGTATGTTGGAAATAATTTTCAAAGCCACCTTTTCTATCTAACTTTGGCCAACTTTGTGATCAATTGCTTCACTGCTTAGAATAGATGTCAAGCAAGTCAGGATTCATGTCAAAAGATCAATAAAGGACTGAAGATAGAGTCAAAGAAGTTGTGAATATAAAAAGGAAATTCACATAAATTCTGGTCCCAGCTCCACTATCCTTTTCAGAAAAATATAAATTGTGCTTACATGAAAGATTTAAAAAACAGAAAAAAACCCACCTTACCAAAACCAATCTGCTCCCTCTGTCCAAACCACCCAGGAAAATAACCAAAAGCAGGATTCTAGAGGCATCTCCCTTGAATTATGTCATATCACATAGGTTCTTCTCTCTACCCAAGTGTTAGCTCATGCAACAGAGAGCACAACTGGTCCCTTTATATAGGATTGCATGAGCTGGAATTACTGACTTCCACCTTTTTGCAATGTCTCTGCAAGAGGGGGGATTTTCTAGAACACAAATTGAGAAGGAGAATGTAGAAAAGTCTTGTATTCTTGACCAAAATCTTACAGTACTGTTGCTTTTGTACACACTAGTAAAATAAAAATGCGTCAGGAGGTAAGAAAGACTTTCTGTGGGATGCTGAAACAGAGGATCCCAGGTCTACCTTAGACAAGTGCAGACATAGTCTCTTCTAATGAGGAAGTTAGTCAATGATTAAAAAGTGGACTAAAATTCAAAGTATTTGGGTCAAATTCCTCTATTTAACCTGGAGAACAGCAGTTAATCTTTTTTCTGCCTCTTTCTAAAATGAGAATTCTCTCCTTCATGTCATCACACATTAAAAATGATCTTTAGGTCAATTATTCCCTTAATACAGACAGGTCCATCATCCAGAAAATAAAGCCATGACTTTATTTGTTCCTCTAGCTGTCACTCATATTTAAATAGCTAACTATGAAATTTATCTGAGTAAAACATCTAGATAGACACTTCAGATTTTAGTTCAATAAAGTGGGAATGCTCTTAATCAGGCTTGAGATTTAGACTAGTCATCTAGAGATGGGGTCCTCTGTAGGAGACTCAACTGTTTTATATAGAGGTCTCAAAACACAATAAAACACTTTGTCAGGGTACTTTTGCACTGAATATATAAGCCTATATATTGGCTTAGTCTAGAGGTCTTCCTTCCAGAGAGCCAACAAGAGTTGAGATTCATTTTGGCCGTATAATCTCACAATGTACGAGGATGACCTGGAAAGTACAGCACTACTTAAAATTTCCAGATAGAAATAATAACAGTGGAACAAGGTGTCTGCCCAAAAGCGTATCTGAATTCAGAGTTCTACGCAGAGCTTTGCATCTCATATGCACAGTAGTATTCATTCAATCAATGTGAAAAATCTGAGCTTTTTCCAGAAGGAAATCATTCATACAACAGGGCCATTACCTCTAGCTATCCATCAATCTCTCTATATAGTATGTAGTCGCCAAACAATTTGACCTAAAGATTTCAGTTTGCCAACTGTTGATGAACTACCTAACTTAACATTAAATATTAAGTAAAGCTAGTCAACAAGATTATTAGAAATTCTCATGAAAAATGGTCCCTTTGTAAAAGAACATTTCCCTGGAAATTTCTGCCAGTTGAAAAAGAATCTGGTCCTCAACCTTTTTTCTAATTATTCTCTTTTTTTTCTCTGCCACAGAGTCTTGATGTCCAACACAGAAAAGGCTGTGGAAGAAGAGGAACACAAAGTATTAATATTGTATGTTTCATTTAAAAATGCAAAAATTAAACTCACATATATTTCTAAATTCTCACAAACAACGCTATAAATTTCTGCAAAAATACATTGCTATGGCAAAGTGTATGGCCAGTGTCTAAATCCAGTCTAAATAGGGCTTCTGTGCTGTTCTGGTGTAGAATCGCAGCTCATGGCAGAGAAAGACATAAATCTAGCATCAGGGAGACCTCAGGCTCCTGAAGATGTCACTAAAACCCTTCCAGACCCTATGGGAAATCCATGCTTCTATTTGGGTTCGCTTTTTGTTTTATTCACAGATAACAAGTGCCCAAGATACCAGTAGATACTATCAGCTGATAGGCTTTGGCATCATTGTGATATTCTGATCGTTTTGAGGACCTGCAGAAGTTCTATTATCCAAGTAATTTCCTGCTCAGTATAAACAGCAATGCCAGTCCCCAGTGATTTTCAGATCATGTTTCTCTAGGCTTAAAAATCTTTCTACCTACCCCTTTTGCACAGCACCGCACAATTAATTAAGTACATATTGTGGTTAAAGGTTTTACCGCCTCATGAAGTATTAAGCACTAGATACTATTGCACACAGGAAGCATATAGAACTGATGTTCTGATCCAAGATGCCACTGTCTGAACTCCTAGCTGTAAAGCTACAGCATCAGCACTTAGCCTTAAATTCTGTGTTTGCTAGAAAGTACTCAAGATTTTCATTGTAAAACTGCATTTTGTCATGTACCATCACTGAAAATCATTCTAACTTTGAAGGTGACTATCCTTCAAAAGTGATGTCAAAGGAAGGAAATACAGTTAGAGATAGAGGGAAATAGAAACACAGGGAAACCCCAACAAAGCTCAGTATATTCTAAAGAGACTTTATAGTGATGAAGAGTCATCTGCTATTAAAAAGGCATCCATTTTTTATTTGAAAGTATTTTTTCTTAGGTAATGGCGATGCTTAGAATGATGATATCACATTATTCCCTTTTACTGAGTCCACTTGCTAAATCCTCACTTTCAGGTAATGTCTAGTTTTCACAGATTCTTTATACAGACCATATCTAAGATGTGGCTTTTGCTATCTATCTGCACAGCTGAAATAGCTCACATCTCAGCTACTGCAACACCCTTTTTTCTCTGACTTTGACAAATGCAATCTTGCTCAGCTGCTGCTAAGATCATTTTCTTGATCTGTCATTTTGACCATTTCACCTCTCTCTACACCTCCCTCCGCTAGCTACTGCTTTTCTGTTACTTCAAACACAAGCTGCTTGGCTTCACCTTCAAATCCCTTTCACAACCCATCCCCACCCCAGAAATGATCTTTACACTCAGTAAAGAGCAGCTGACACCTGCTACCACTGGCACACAAAACCAGTCTTTTAACAGACTTTTAATCAAGTGCCCTTGTGATTTCTTCTACTGTCTTTCAGACTGGGATGCACTTCCTGAAAACATTCCCCACATTTCTTCATTCTTGTCTTTTCAATCCTGTCATTAAAAGTTGCTTTGCCATGATGTCCAGAGAGAGCTAAGGACAGAGAAGTGGCAGAAGTACAGTCTTTTATTCTCCAGTATCACATTATTGTATCCTAATTTCTGTCTGTCTGTCAGTGCAAGTTCTTTGCAAAAGGGATTGTGTAAGGTTTATATGTTTCTCCTACAATGGCGTCCTACAGTTATTGTGATTCTTCCATTTGAAAGCATAAAAAATGAGAGACATCTCCTGTGAGCTTTTTAAATGCTTTTCTACGCATATTGCATTCAGAGTAATTTGAACAATACTTCTGCATTTCCTGGACCTTCTGATCCTTGGATGTTGCTATTGTTAGCTTCGGTCTTCATCTTCCAGACTAAATGTTCATCAGATTCATTTGGGCCATCCTAAGACTTCAGTCTCATCTCAGTAGAACGGTAACTGCCAGAGCTGAGCCTGGCAGAATGGCTGGGTGCTTCTTAAATGTAGAATCTTAGGGATAATGATGCTACCTGAAAGAGAGATTTCCTCAGAACTGATACCATATGCAGTGTAACTGTGTGGGTCTTTCTGTCTTGCATCATTGCTTGGATAAAAATGAAGTAGTTCAGGCATTTTATGGGAAGGACATAATGCCTATAAAATTTATTTCTCTCTTCACATGGTGAGAAAACACTCCAGGGTATACCAGAGAACAAACTTGCCCAGATCATAAGGAACATAGCACATTGGATGCAGGCCATTAAATTAGTGCTTTCTAAGCAATCTAATCTGACGTAGCAGGCAGCTTTGACTGTGTCGTGGGTTTGGGCCGGATCGGCCCAAGCAAGCCGAGCGACAGATGTTCCCTCTCTCCTGCTGAGCAGGAGAGAGAGAAGAGAGACTAGTTTAGTAAGAACTAAACTACTTTAATGAAATATAAAGAATAAAATAACAGAAGAAAATAATGAAATATATACAAAACCGTATCAAGCTCCCAGGATGACAATCACGTCACCAGCAGGCACTGGGAAGTCCCAGACTGGACTCAGCGACGGAAGGGAACTGGATCCAGGAACACATGGGTCAGGATCAAAGGCAGACAAACTGATGGAGTCCTCCTCGGATGCCAGCCATTGAAGAAGGAAAGCAAGAGTCCCAGCAAGAGCAAAAGCCCAAGCAAGTCAGAGAAGAAAGTGAAGCCGTAAAACAGGAAACAGATAAAACTGGAACAACTGAAACAACGGATCCACGGAACAACGGAACAACGGAACGGAACGCTGACCCTTTGATCCCTCAGCTTTTATACTGAGCATGATGCAGATGGGATGGAATACACTGTTTGGTCAGTTTTGGGTCACCTGTGCTGTCTGCTCCTCCCCACAGACAGGACCCCTCTACGCCTCTCTGCTTCCAGCCCTCCAACAGGGCAAATAACAAGGTGTCTGGCCTTGGTCATTATTGCAGTAAGTCTAAGCAAGGGCCTCTCTGCATACCGTGCCTTGGCATCAGCTATAAGCATGGGTCTTATCACTCTGAGAAAGAGCAGTTTTCTGCACAATATGCTGTTAATTTCAGCAGTTAGAAGAGGCCTAGTTAGAAAGCAGAGTTACTGAACAAAATTGGTCCTGTTTTACCTCAAACCAGGACAGACTGCTCTAAGTATTAGGTATTAACACGTTTCCCCTTCTTTCCCCCTTCCTCTTACTAGTGTTTTTAATCATAACCTTAAAGCCATTTCTAAGCACATGTGCTGTCACACAGATGGGCCCTTTTCTAAGAGTATGAGTAAAGCATACATTAGCATACTGCAAAAAAAGAGCAAAGTGCTGTGGTTGACTTTGACTGTCATCCAGTAATTATTGTCTTTTAAGAACCAGTGCTGAGGAAAATTAAATCTTTCTTTAGCTAATATCAAAGAGAAGATGGAACTGAAATAAAAACCAAACCCAAACCCACCAAGAATCAAAAACCACCAAACCAGAACAAAAAACCCCACCCAAACCACCAAAATGTTTAATTTTCATGTGACAGTCTGAAGCCACTAGATGGATGCACATGTACCAACATGGATTTAAACTTCGATCCGATTTTAACTCACATAATGGTTTTATATGAATCATTGATAGTGGTATTTGAAAACTTGTGTATACTGGTGAGTATCCGCTTTCATAGACTTCTATCAGTTGCTTGATTTTTCCCCCCCCCAGAGCTATTTAGGTGAATAAGAAGGTGGATGTTGACCTTTCAGCACACATAAGTAAAGATTTTGGGTTGGATATGAAGTTCATTATAAGGAATGGGATTTTTTCAGCTGCAGTAACATCTTTTGATACCTCATGCAGGACATCTTGGTGTTCTGGGCTTCCAATCTTGCAGATAAATGACCTCTTAGTTTATTCTTCAAAGTATGTCTTTCAGTAGGAAAAGGAACAATGCACAAAAAGGATGTTGTGTGTACATATTTTTATCTATACAAAGTCAGGACGTAGCCTAAGAAGAGACTAGACTCAGGAACTAGGAAGCCCTGACATCTTTATCATACGTGTAACTTGGGTTCATTAATGATGTCTGGCCCATTTATCTAGAGTATGTTGATGTAGAAGGTGAAGCAAGCATTAATCATTGCAAATCAGAGTCAGATTGAAGTTTCCTGACTGTGGAAACAAGGTAAGTTTTTACTCAAAAAAAAAAAGAAAAATGCTGTACTCCTTTGTCTTTACTACAAAAAAAAAGGATCTTTTTTAACACAAGTAATATTTGCAATGTCAAGAAAGCTGTGAGAAAGTGAGTTCAATTATATTTTTGTTTGTGCATCAGTTGCTTTCAGTCAACACCATGTCTGGAATTTTTTCTCCTGTTGGTGATGTGCACCCAGAGTATGGATCAACCTTCACATCTTGAGAAAATTATGCCTGGAAGTTATCTTAAGTATAACTTTCTTGACATTAAGGCACTAAAGGACAGAAAAGATAAGATTTTAAGAGGAATGTGTCAATATTATCTAGTGAACATTTATAAGGGAAAAAAAAGTGAGAATGAGATGTTCAGTTACTTGCACTATGCTTAAAGCTGCACAAATTTTAATTGAACTCCTGTTTCAGATGAACACTGAAATTATATCTTAACACACAAAATTATAAATAAATGCAGGAGGTAAGATGTAGAATTCCCATCTAAGATAAGGAGTTGAGGACTGAACTGCTGAAAAAATCAAAGAAACACAGAAAGTTCTAAGAAATGTATGATTTCACTATACACGGTATAAAACATACTTTTTTGAATAAAAAAAATCTCATGAGATATAAACAAGAAGATAAGTAGAAAGAGGATGCTTTTTCAACATCCCAGTGAGATAACGTTCTTTAGCACACATAGATCATCCTTTAGTTACTTCTATTATCTACAGACACTAACATAATACCGAGTGTATCGGTGAGTGAGTGAAATTCACACTATCCAGCTAAAGCCTAAGTAAAAGGCTGTGTGAAAAAGGTCATCTTTCTGCTGGAAATGCAACTGGAGTTTTGATGAGGTGAAATCCAGCCTCTGATGTAGATCCAAAGTCTGGGCTGCCGCTCAGCTTGCTGCTTCTCTATAGTCTGAACTATATACAACACACCATAATGTGTGCCAGTGTTTGGCATAATTAGTAACAACTGGAGATGACCAGACTGATTTTTGAACATGTATATCTTGAAGAACGCTACTGTAGTTTGCTGATTTGTTCCTCACTGATCAATTACAAACAGATTCTTGTTTTTGCTATGGCATTTATGTTTTAGTGCATGTGTGAAGTGAAGTTAGCTAACTTTTCACTTCAGCTGCCTGTTGTTTGTTCTTGGTGACTAGCTCCTGATATTAAACAGTTCTGCCTTTGATCCTTGATCTGGTAACTGAAGCTTCAACATGGAGACATTGATTCAGACCAAAATGCAAGCAGCTCTATGCACATTTATACTGCAAACATGTTAAAATTTCTGTTCAAGACAAACAAATAGGTGTTAATTGATTTTACTGTGTTTTCCTAGATATAGTAACTATCTACACATACTTCGGCAGAAATCTCTTTCATATTTAGAATTTAAATAGTTTTCCTGATTTTTTTTTTTTTTTCCATGAGAGAAAAACATCCCTCTATATATGGTGCACAAATTAGTATGTTAGAAATGGGAATGTGTCTGGATGCCTAGAAAACAACGGAGGATGCTTTGACGTTCAGAGACAGCACAAAGTGATCTTTTGACCAGCTAATTAAGCATACTCAGGTTTTTTATTTTATTTTGCTTCCTGTGCAATTTGTGAATTTGACTTTACAGCTGGCCAAGGTGGATGGCATGACACAGCTTGACAATCTGTGCCAGAACAGTAAGCAGATTTCTGAGTCATTACATGGCACAAAAATGTGGACTGCTATAGAGAAAGCAACAGTATTAGGAAAAATATTGGTATAAGTTTCCTTTTAAAGATAGCATGTGCAGGTGCCAGGTAATAACAGTTATGGAATAACTAAAACCTCATCTTGAGGTTTGTACCAGGTTCAAAAGTATCATACTTGTCTTTCTTAGCAAAGCACCAATACAGGTCATGAGAAGTATCCTCCCTATTCTCTGCTGCACTCATTCCTTCAACATACCGAAGAGTATTTGTGGGATAGGATGCTAAATGTACTGACAGATGTTGACATACTCCTACTCAAGGTAATTTTTCTTCTTTTTCTATAAACTGTTATACAAAAATAATAATAAAAAATCTTTCTGCAGTTATGCTTAGATTGATAACCGTCAATATCTACAGCACAAACCCCAGAATTTATAACATAGAGTTATTTAATTTTGAGGTTGTTTTTATGTAACTAAAAGACACTGAAGACACAAATGTATTGGCTAGAGATGGTGTAGTTTGCTTGGACAAACGTAAGACCTAGACTATACAACAGTTGTAGGGGGACACAGTTACAACAAAGTATTTTGTTGGAGGGCATTTTTTTACCCCTTTCTGATTTCCATCCATAACTGGAAAAATAATAAAAAAAATATATAAAAAGATCTAAAATCCAAACCATGTGATTTTGGGAAATGCCACTGCAGTGTTTCACATGAGCTGTAATAGAGGTGTCTCAATTTCCTTCCCCTTCTCTATGGTAGACTTCACGATTGGCAGAAATCTGACATGGTTCACAGCACCTTCTGTAGCTTTGTGATTCTTTATATTGACATAAAATGGTAGGAATCTAAAAGAGTCATACTTGGACTCACGCTTGGAATGGGTACATCCAAAATATGTCAGAAGTCACTCTGGTGGCATTTCTGAAATAAGAACACCCTTTTGTTTCTTAAAAAGTGGATTTTTTTCCATGGGAGCAAAGTACAACATATCCAAATAGCTCTTGTTCCATTCAGTCATGCAGTCATGCCCATAGATATTTTAAGACTACTCTATTTAAAAATGTTTTCTCCATGAAAAAGGAAACTAAATGAGGTTTAAAAGGAAAAGCACAGACAAAAACACGAGCTTGAGTCCAGTCCATACGCATACATCTCTTTGAGACTGCATCGAAGACCAGTAGTGCAATCAATTTCACTGTGGAAATGAACACTGTTGTGCATTAAAACTATATATCCCAAAGTATTTAGTTCACTAAACATTTATATTGATATTTTTGGTCAGGGACAAAAAGAATGGGAAGGACAGGGTTTGTCTTGAGCACGTTATAGCAATTCTCTTTTCTTTCTAACTAGAGTTCCAATTTAATTGTAAAAGACTAGTTTAACACCCATTTTCTAAAAATCTGTTAGCTAGTGTTAATTATGCCTTCTATTAGTTATGACCTGAGTCATGCAACAGCTGTTCCACTATTTTACCCACAAACTGGCATGCCCATAATTACTTGTGTTGTCCTGTTCAGTCTTTTACAATGTCATAACATTAACTTTGCTCAGTCAATGAACATGATGAAAGACCATGTCTCTTCAAACCGTTTTTCAAAAGCTTATACAAGTCAGGCTTTTGTGGTTGTGAAAGAGAAAGCAACATGACCAGTGAACATTACAACTATTACTCCTTGAATATTCTTTTGGTGAATTTTCTTTAGTATATATCTTATACTTTATAAATAGAAAGCTTTCAGATATATTCTGATGAATTCTTCAGTATCAAAACTAATCTGGTGATGAAAAATGCTATCCTATAGCCCTTTTGCACCCACTGACTTGAAAAGGAATTGACTTAATTTAAGGTGCACTAGGAAAACATGGCTGAGTCCTCAGAAGTAATTTGCTAAGCTGAAAATAAGTTGCTAGTGAAACACTGGAGAAAAGAACTAAGTGCAGTGAAACCCTACTTTTGAAGCTTCTTAGAATGCATATAAATTACCTTTACACTCTGTTTTCCAGGCTTGATTATCTAGAGGCAAATATCACTGCTTTAGCATTCTTCCCAAATTCATCTCCAGGGTTAACCATCCATGTTTAATCATTGCTGATAATGAGATTTGTAAACTTTCAAAAATCCCTTAACTAGAACTCTGTGAATAGGTTTGTGCATAAAGCAGACTGAGAGGAATTTGATTTTTTTTTTAATCTAAAGAGAAAGAGTTGATTGACTTTTTTTTCTTTAGCATGTTGTACTTCTGAAAATTTCACTATGCAAAGAGCAAGCTTGATATGCCACAGTGAAAGCAATAGAAAAGAAATGTAAAGAAACTATTCAGTTTCCTTCAGTACCTGAATATTCTTTACAAAACACTGAGTTCTGCTGTGTAGGTAGTCAGAGCACATATCTATCCAAGGGTTTCCAGACCGGGGGTTCATGTAAAACATGAAATAAATTAAATCCTCAAACCCTGCAAACTGGCATTTCCAGACACCTCCTGGTCATCTTACCAAGAAGATCCCAACAGATTACATTTCTAAGATTTTTCCTGTTACAGTGATTCCCAAATTGCCTTCAAAGAGGGCTCCAAAGCAAGCAAACTGAAATAATAAAGGGTGGAATCCAAAACAGAATTCAGAAAGTAAATAGCAGGAAAAAAATACAGGACTAAAAGGAAGGACTTATGAGAGTGGCTGGAGCTGCACAGGAAAAGTTTGAAATGGATGTGAAAAATGAAACAAAGCACTGCAAGCATCAGAATGAAGAAATGCCAATAAATGAGTGGCTGGAATGGAATATGAGTTAATGGAGCCCTGAATTAAATACCATTGCTTTCCTAGTGGTCTAAGAAAGACGCGATCAAAATGAATATCCTGCACTCTGTCTCATATACTTATTTGAGGTTGTACCCACATGACTCCCAGAAGAAAGAAACGAAGATGGCCCTCCCCCAGACCCTCCCAAAAACCCAGCCACAAACTTTGAAAGATTACCTGCGGCAACAAAGTGAACGCTTGAACTGTAACTGAAAAAACAATGTTTGGAGACTCTCTTCTTCAGGTTTTTTCTGCTTTTTTATGTATTCAGCTAAACCCAGTTATCTTGAATAATTTCAGAATTGTTTTTAGTAACACTAGATCTAGATCGAATGACACAGGTTACCAGAAATAGCCCTACGCTTCTACAGATCTTCTGCAGCATTATTCTATGGTCACATACATGGAATAAAAACCATGTGTGGAAGAATACCACCAAATCACTGAAACATGCTCCATTTCAATCGTTGTTCCCCTTCTTCCTTTTCAATTTTCAAGTATAGAAAAACCCCTGAAATTTTGAATGTGAATTTACCTGGACCCCAACAATTTGAAGTGTAAGGCTATGTGAAAGGAGAGTCTGCTCTTTTAAGGGTATGCGGACAAAGGAGACGTAAACAAGAACAAAGACAAACCTGACTGACACATGATAAGGGAAGATACTACAAGAATGAACCTGGTTATTCACACTCATTGGTATGAATACCTGGAGTGCAAGGATGTTTATTTTGTGGGCAGAATAGGGAAAGGAAAGGGAGGAAGACAAACACAGAGAGATGTAAAACCTGAGCAGCTAATATTATCAAAGACAATAGTCAGAAACAGACCTGGTCAGTCAAGGTAGCTGTTGGGCTATCGAGAAGCTGCAGGCAAACCAGGACTTCACAAATGATAAGGATGAAAACCTGAAGATCCTGGGTGTTGGAGGAGACTGGTGAGACAATGCCAGGTGCTGAGGCAATGTTCAGCGGAGGGGAAAGCAGGGAGGAACAAAGAGGGGTAGACAGAAAGGGATTTAAAAAGGCTGGTCATGTATAAAATGGGGCTGGTCAGTACACTTGTCTGGACAAGTACTGTGCCTCATCCACCCAATACAACCTGTCTCCTTACGCCTTCATACTGAATGTTTTCTCAATTATCTCTCTATGTAATCTCACTCTCTATGCCATGTGTACATGTCTGGACTAACTGTGCAGGACTAACTGTCAGCTACTGGTGAGACTCGTGTGTGAGTGAAATTTTGTGCCAGCTACTGGAGTCAGACCTGGGGGGTGCTGATGAGCATCTGTATCTTCCCAAAACCACATGTGTGTATGGGGTGTGCCTGTGTGTAGTGCCCTTGGGATATGTGCTCATCTCCACTACTGGTTGAACCTGCAAACAGGAAAGAGGCAGCCTGGACAGGAGGGAGTCTGGGACTGGGGCAGCTGGAGAAAGCAGAAACTTTTAGCATCCCTTAACATTAAGCTGCACACGTGTATATATATATATGTATAAATTACAACAGACACACATCCAATCTTGTGATATATAAGCAGTTGATGGGTTGAAAGTGTGGAGGCACACAGTTAATTGTCTGTTCACTTTCCGAAGAATAAAAATATCATTGTTAATGTGAACACATTGCTCAGCTGGGGACCCTGAAAGCACAGTCCAGCTCAAACACTACTTACCTAAAGGAAATGCTGACAGAAAGTTAATGAAATTTTGAATCAAGTGTTAAACAACTAATTTTCTATACCTTTATCAATCATTTGTTGTCAAGGAAGAGTGACACAATGCATACCTTTCCAAAGAATGATTATAGAAAGAAACAAATTTATAAATTCTTCAGATAAACCAAAATGGCCAATGTAGTCAGCACATACACCCATTCTCCTCATTATTCAGGAAGTCTGTTCTGACAATGAAATTAGCTTTATTTTGTCACCTCATTTATCACAGAAAGAGAATTAAAAAAAAAAAAAAAAGAGAGAAATACCGTACCTTGCCCTAAGCCTTTTTCAACTAACTTCAAATTGTCATTAGAGTTCTACTTTGGTGTCGCTCAGTTTAGTGATCTGTTTCTCCTTTGCCGTTTCTAAACTTAATTACTACAGCTATATCTAAGACACAGAATTCTGCCGGAACAAATTCTTCCTTGGTGCGTTTGTTGGGTAACATCATGCTGCCTGTGTAGTAAAATGCCAGTTGCTAGCAGCTTATGACATCGGTGTTTTCTCAATTTAGATTCTATTCTTTTCCCGAGCTAAAGTTTGAGAATATAAAGAACAATATTGAAGAATTTCTAAGCTCTGTTCTTAAGTTCTTCAAGCAGAGTCCCTTGTCAAAATAGTTGCAAAACTCTGTTACCAATGTCTCATGCTTTAGCCTGAGTTGTTAGATCTGATGCCAGTTGTATAATGTGACAAGACAGGCAAGGCTACCTTTTCTTTTACTTTGTAAAAGACCTTGGTTATCCTCTAACTTCCCATGACAATTGTCGTTGCAAGCTGCAGCCATGTTCTCCCACTTACGTCCTCATCAATGACAAAAAGAATATTTCTGACTCTGAGGAGATCTTACACTCTCCCGCTAAGGCACTCCATTATCCCTCTCCTCGGGAAGGTCCCGGGCGAGGCAGTCAGCCCTCCAGCCATGGGCGATGCTGCTCATGCCCAGCTGCGGGCCCAGAGCTTGAACTTACGTGTCATATCAACATTTCTGAACACATTGTTTTCTGTTTTCCAGCAGGGGTGAGCCATCAGGGGATGTATAGGAGGCGAGGGCTACTTTTCATCCTTTTGGGTTGGTATTTATTCACTCAGGGGAGACAAAGAGGCTCTCTGCCGGCAGCAGCACTGGCTCCAGCCGGGCACCTCACCTGGCCTCCAGGTGGCAGCGCGGGCAACGCCCGAGAGGCCTGAGGCACCGACCAATCCCCTGTCATGGTTCTTGCTCCCGACCAATCCCCTGCTGCCAGCTGCCCCTACAGGGCGGGGCCCTGCCAGGCCTTGCGCTGCAGCAGAGCAGGGCTCCTGGCAGAGCGGCTGGGCTCCGCTGTGCTCTCTCAGGTTGCGAAGCCATCAGCAGGCCAAGCTAAAATAGCTGCCTCTTTCATTTGTTTTTCCCCTGATTTGAGCCGTTCTGTTTTCCCGTTTTTTCCCCTTGATACACACCCAGCATCTGTCCTGCTGCTTCTGTCAGCAGTCGGTCAGGAGAGGAGGTGTCACTTGCACAGGCTGGGAGGAGGGCACGTAAATGCTGGCAGCTCTGTCTTCCCATGTCTTGGGACGCTCCTCAGAGCCCCAGTCTGTTTGTCTGTGCTCTTCTTGCAAGGTGTTTTTACCTCCTCCCGCTCCGTAATCCATTATTCTACGTGCATGGCCTGTGGCTGATTCATTTAAAATGTCACTGGGTAGCACTGTGGCTTGTATAACAATGTGGGTGATAAATGGGAAGTTTATCCCCAGAGCCTTTTCTTCTAGATTTATAGGCACTTTACATCTAGAAGGTAAGGATCGACTCACACCCCTCCCTGGTGCTTCCTCCTCCACCTTCTTCCTCAGGTCTTGTAGCTCCGGAAGCAGCAGATGGTGGAGGGCAGGTGGAAGGGAAGGGCCTGCGTGGTGGGGGTGGCTGCAGCCACCGTAGGAGCAGGTGTAACTGTCTTCCCTTCAGCCAGTCCACCCTCAGACCTAGGGAAGGACATGGCCTTACTCTCTGGAGGGGATGGATGTCCCATTCTGGTGGAGCAATGAGAATCAAGGAGGCTTGGATGTAGATTCTCAGGTCTATCAGTTCAGGGCTACAAAGATGATGGGACTGGAACATCTTTCTTATGAGGAAAGGCTGAGGGAGTTGGGTCATTTTAGTCTGGAGAAGACTGAGGGGGGATTTCATCAATGCTTAGAAATACTTAAAGGGAGGGTGCCAGAAGGAGGGAGCAAGTCTTTTTTCAGTGGTGCCCAGTGACAGGACAGGAGGTAACGGGCACAAACTTGAATATAGGAAGTTCCATCTGAACATGAAGAGGAACTTCTTTCCTTTGAGAGTGGCAGAGCACTGGCACAGGCTGCCCTGAGAGGTGGTGGAGTCTCCGACTCTGGAGACATTCAAAACTCGCCTGGTAGCCATCCTGTGCAACCTGCTGTAGGTGGACCTGCTCTGGCAGGGGGGTTGGACTAAATGGTCTCCAGAGGTCCCTTCTAATGATCCTATGATTCTGTGATTCTGTGAATTTCAAGATGTAGGGAATGGCATATGACATGGGTAGGAGGGTGATGAGGAGCAGGGAGGGAGTCTGCAGTCGCAACAGTCTGGTCATAGAGTCGTAGTCATAGACTTTCCTCATAAGAAAGATGTTCCAGCCCCCTAGTTATCTTTGTTGCCCTTTGCTGTACCCTATTCAGCAGTTCCCTGTCCCTCTTAAACTGCGGAGCCCAGAACTGGACACAGTTCTGTGGCCTTACCACAGTTGTGGCCTTACCAGGGCAGAGTAGAGGGGAAGGATGACCTCCCTCAACCTGCTTGCTACACTCACTGCCCTGAGTGCTGTTTTTGTATTCTGGACCTGCACACCTAGAAAATCCATGGGTTATTTGAATGCATTTGCAGAGACAACCGTGTTTTTACAGGTGCTGTTTAAGGGCCAAGCTATACCTATGAAAATACAGTTGCTGGGTCTTCTTTAATGCAATTCTTCCTTTGAAGAATGGTTCCAAAGTGATTTCTGCTTGCAATCTAACTGCTTCTTTGCAGTAATCCAACCCATTTGATCATTTGCTGATGCCTTTTTGGTCTGTTTTTGTTGTCTTCACTGATTATTTGCATCTCTCTGTGCTTCTGTAAACTTTTACCCAATCCCAAATTGGATCTTAAGTATACTTTTTTTCTAATTCATCATGTTAGTTTTTCTCTTAATCACATCCTTCTGTTACTGCTTTCATTTCCTTGCATCTCTCTCATCCTTTTACCTGTCCTCTCTTTCTGCTGTTACTAACTCTACTTTCATTTCTCTCACCTGCTTTCTTTTCTGATACATAGAAACCTTCCTCTGCTTTTCCTGCTGTTGTTGATACTTACTTGTCTTGATCTGCTCTTGTTCCTTCCCAAACTTTTCTCACCTGCCAGTTACTACCCTCTGTTTCAGAATTAAGTAACCCTTGCAACTTCTTCCTGCTCTCTTGCACCTCAAGAATGTCTGCTCACTCTCAAAATGTCTTAAACTTATGACAATTAGCTGGTGTCTTCCTCTCTTCTTTTTGCAGCCTCTCCTTTGTGCAGATCCTGCTCTTCCCCTACGCTGCTTCTCCTCTTCCATGTGGAAGATGAGAAGTCCGTACAGACTCTTCTGTATGTCTTTATTTTCAAACTGTAGCAGCTGAAAATTTGTATGTTTTTTTTCCACTCGCTTATAATTAACTAGAAGAATGTCATATTTTCTGCTTGCCTTGAAATTGCATTCAGAATCAGTAGATATAGCAGAATTGCTTAGAATTAGCACCTCTACAGGTTCCTAACAGAAATATCATAGTCTCTGCACTGGCTTTCTAATTCAAATTTAATTGGTCCTTTATAAAGCCCTCAGTAGAATGAATCCAGGCTTCCTTTCCTTTACACCTGTTTATCTTCCAGCAACTAAGATTACGTAGAGCAAGACTGCATCATCTTTGATACTTATATATAGGGTGATATCAAGGGGCAAAATTAATGTTTTTTAATCTGCTATAGGTAGACATCCTACACAGGGTAGAAGGCCCATCTGTTTGTCCAGAGCTTTATTTTACTAAGGATTTAGGCAGAGTATTTTTAGTTTTTTTTCTTTTTCTAAAAAAACTTTTACAAACAAGACTAACTTTCTAAAATACTGTGGCATCGTATTGATATAAAATGATGTAAATTATCTTCCCCTGTATCCACATGACAGTATAAGGTGTTTTATTTTAAGAAACTAAGGATGGGGAAGGGAATTACTGGCATGAAAATTAGTTTGGATATTGTATTTTATTCCTTATGGATGACATTAAATTAAAATTTAATTATAAATTACGTGCGTAAACACTTCAATGTTAGTAAAATGCTTTATTAAAATGTATGCATTGAAACAGGAGCTTCTCACTATTTTTATGTTTGGCAATATCAGGTACTACAGATGTTTGTACATGATTTTTGTATTTTTTATATACATTTGTGCACATGCATATAAACAGGTTAGATTTCATTATATGGGTGTATGTATGTATATTTACATATGCATCTTTTATACTTTTGGGTTGAATTTCTCTCATGGAGAGGACATGATATTAGTAGAATTTTGTCTTTCATTTGTTCCCTCCATTTTCTCCTATCAATATCAAATAATGACATCCATGGATCATCCTATTGGCGGATTGAAAGTTCCATTCCTATGTTTAGGTACTGGAAAATAATATTTTCTAGAATAAACAGGATTTTTTTTGCAGTTACCTCTTTTACTATTTTAAAATTTTAGGCATATAATATTAATATTTTCAATGATTCTGGATATTTTTCAGGTGGCATTCATAACTATATGGCCTCATGCACTGGAAATGCATTTCTGATGACAGATTGTTCTTCAGTCTATGTAAAAGACATACTGAGATCCAACAGTTGGATGAGGGATCTAACCAAATGCAGACTAGAAATAAGGAATGTCTTTTTTAAAAAAACCACAATGTTAATTATTCATTGGAAGAATTCAGCTACATGTAGGCTATCTTTTCTGTCAACTGTTGTTTAAATCAAAAATAGCATGTCGCCTCTGAAGGTTCATCTCTATTGACTGAAGAGACAGCTAGGCTACTAAGTGTCTGTAAGTGTTCTAAGTTAAGTAAAATAAATCACAAACTATGATTATTCATGTAAAGAATAATATTCTTCAAGTGTTGTACTAAGACCAAATTTAGTACCTAAATGCGTCATCCACTAGACATAAAACAGAGAGTAATTTATGGTCTGGATTTTAGAGCTATTCCTCATGTTGAAGAACATCTATACAAATTCTCAGACATAGTTCCATGGGTCTATTCTAGTGGTTAGCACTTCACCAATATGACTAAGAGCTTCATGATCTACCCTAAAGTTATTTAAAACGTCTTAAAACTCCACTCCTTAACTTTTCGGTATGATTTGTAAGTAGTTTTTCTTGCTGCCCCATGGTGCTCTTTTTAACCAAGATCATAATTCAAATTCTTGTTGGCAAAATAGATAGCAATCTGGAGAAGAGCTTAGCAATTTTGTCTAAATTCCGAAGCATTGTATGGAGGATTTGCGGAGGCTCCAGAGAGAGCCTCTTATCTTTCTCCACTATTGTTAAACTTCAAATTTGCATGATAAAAAATATAAGTAAAGAAAAAATAAAAGCCCCTTTGGTCTCAATGTAAAAGCAACACCGATGGAAAAACAATCCAGAAAAAAACAAATTCACACAAAAAAAGAGAATGAAGAAAAGTACTAAGGAAAGAGATTGCACATGCATAAATGCATGAACCTAAGAAGCTGATGGAATATACCAACAAACAAGAACTATCTTACAATGGCACCATATCCCACAAAGGAAATAAATCATTATCTATTTTCATTTGGTGTTCAGTGAGGAAACAATACACTTGTGGAATTATTTCTAATCAGACAACCTCTAACAAAACCTTTCGTCTTCTTTCACCAGAAATTATTTTCAGCCCTGGCTGGAACTGGGGCATGTTCAAAATTATTTGGGAGCAAACCCTGACTAATGAAAGGAATTTAGAAGTCATCCTGACAATCCATAAGTGACTCCAAAAAAGTGGAAACAAGTTATAAAACAGAATAATGAAAAATATGAGAAGCAATGGAGACAATAGCTAATCTGTGTCATAAATTAATGTGCTGTATCCCTTGTTCTCCTGTTTGTTTTTCTTCCCTTTCAACTTTCAGTATATCAAAATGCTAAGGACAGGTTAGAATTAGAAATACTTTCATGTCAGTTAAAAATTTTGGATGCTATAATAAGAGGTGGGGAACTTGTCTTGTTCCCTGCCCCGCCTCCACGGCCCTGCCCCATTCTGTTTGATGTATGGTATTAGAAGTTCATTCAAGGAACAGGAAAACAAGTTTCTTA
The DNA here is from genome assembly GCA_013398295.1 of Chionis minor. Lineage (NCBI taxonomy): Eukaryota > Metazoa > Chordata > Aves > Charadriiformes > Chionidae > Chionis > Chionis minor. Next base: position 251,839 of record VZSF01001209.1, read on the forward strand.
AAATTTTTATTGTCTGTTCTTTTTATTTACTTAGTGGTAACATGTAAAGCACCGGGACAGGTAGACATTTACTTCTGTCTGGAATTTAATCCAAGAAGAGGGCTGCTGGCCCTTGCCCCTAAGGTTTTATGACATGGTTATACACATGGCACAACACAGCTGGAAGCAAAAAATGAGGAGGAAGAGATATGTAAGCATCAATATCAGAGAAGGCTGAGAATTGTCAGAGTTATTCTTCTTCAGACATCCCAATGTAACATGGGTTTGAAGTGCATTGAAATTGCTATTTGGACAACTTAGCTGAGCCGAATACAAAGGAGGGACAGAAGGAGAATGAGTCAAGGGAAGCATTTGTATCTGGGACACAGATGTGTATCTGACCCTGGACTGGGACGCAGCAGAAGTACATAACCAGATTCAGCAACTTGGAAGCTCTACTGTGAAGTACACCTAGCCATAGATAATGCTGTCTGAGGGCATCACGGCAGAAGTGAATCCTGTGGATGTGGTAAGGAAATAAACAAAAGTGATTTTACAGAGTAGCAAGGCCATGGCAGGTTGTGTGAATGAAAACGAGAAGGCACATTTGAGCCAAGTAACCAACAAAAGCTGAGGCTGAATGAGTATGGAGCAGAGGTGGTGGAAAAGACATGTTGAAAGACAAGAGCAAAGGAGGAGGAACTACACAGGTAATTTTTTTCGTGTCCTTTTTGTTTCTGCTGGGAAGATGAGACCTCGAAAACCTAAGTCTGGATTTAGGCTTCTCTTCACATGACTCCTCAGCGCATTAGACGTCATCAGAATATGCTTAATCCACACCAAAAACATTTGACCTTGGTCACTTTCGTTCCCAAATGTATCTGGAGATAATGGTGCCCATTGTTGCACGATACCTTAGTGTATACATCAGTCACTCAGGCGCTGATTCCAGTGCTGTCTTAGGGGACAGTGGGTCACATTTGCAATATTCATCTGGTGTTCAGCATCCTCTATGAGTGGGTAAGAGCAGGGAGCTCAAAGCCCTCAGGCTAATAAGGGCCTAGAGTTGGGGCTGGCTCTTTTTTTGATAAGTGGTCTAACTACTGGGAAATTGTACAAATGAAAAGGATTTCTGTGGAATACAAAACAGAAAACCAAGATCCTCCCACTGGAGTATTATTCCTATTTAAATTTTCATGCAAATTGCAGCAGGGCTTGCATTGTGTTGGTGTGTATTGTTAAACAACAACTGTATCCTGCTGAAAAGACGGCTGCAGTTCAGTAATACATGAAGGCGTTCCTGGGTATTGTACACTGTTTGAATGATCCATGTAGCGTGCTAAGAAAGTGTATTGAAATCCATTTCCATGACAGGTGCTAGACAAAAGAATAACCTCTGTAATGCAATTAGAGTTTCTTCCAGATTAAACGTGCTGTATGAAAGTAAACCCTGATTTTGGAGTTTTTATTCAGATTATTAGTGCTTGGTGTAGCACTTAACGATGCTTCTGATTGAATAGCAAAGGTATTCATGCATAGGTTTACTGAAAGGTAAATTTTATATTTATCAAATTTCTTTATGAGACAATGAAGAAGGAAAACTGATGACTTTTTAACAGTATTTATGTCTAAAAGTGTTACATTCAGATGTGAAGACCCCCTGCGGCCAAATAATTTAAATGCTACACACCCCATTTTTAGGACAGGTCCTTACCAGTGCCATCTCAAATAAAACTGTGACAGATGGCCATGTAATTAAAAAAAAAAAAAAAGTGGTAGTTCTGAGCCCTCGTGTTACAGAGTTCACTTCATTTTTCCTCCCAGATTTTCCCTTTATACAGATGGTGTAATTTTACCTCTCAAATTTTTACCTCTGGAAGCTATTTTTATTTATTTTCTACAAGTGCACCTTCAGGCAATAACAGCAGGGGGGCAAATCCTTTATTTTCCGCTGTCAAAACGGATACAGTGCGAGTCATTCACATCACTTTCTGAAGCGCCAGTCAACGACTTCATGTTTGGAGCAGTGCGAACCACTATCAGACTCAGAAAAAGCAGTCTCTTTACTGGTAGCACCAGAGTGGGTGTTAGTAGGGAAAAAAAAAAAAAAAAAAAAAGAAAAAGAAAAAGAAAAAGCCCCGTCTTTTTTTTTTTTTGTGGCTGCTGTTGAAAGTTTTCTAATGAAAGGAGATGAATCAGGAACTTTGTAATAACATGTGCCTGGCCACTTAGCTGTAGCAGCAGATCTGGAATGAAGCTTACTCAGCACAAGCTTTAGACCTTTCAGACCTTATGTATCATTTCTCATCTACTGAGCTTCTCACATTTGTACAAAATAAAAGTAGGAATGAAAAAAATCAATTTTTTTAAACAATTTGAGTCCAAAAAGAATACACATATTCACCGTTAGCCTTTTAGAAATAAGTTGGCACATGGTCCAGCTTTTTGCCCACAAAGACAAAGTATTTGTCTTTAGAGCCATCAGTTTTAGAGACTGATTCTCCTTCATCTTTTTTTTTAAAGGAGTTCAGCTCAAAGCAGCAAACAAGAGAAAGTGAAAGAGCAAACATTAAATAATGAGCCTGTAAAGGGAATATCTGCCAAATTCTTCCACTGCATGCTGGAAGGCTGGTGAAACCTGAAAGTGCTGTTATTTTCCATGCAGAGAAGCAACTCTTCAGGTCTTCTGACAATGCAGAGACCTCAAGACAACATTTCTGGAACCGTTAACAGCAAAGCCTTGTAACCATAATAAATGTGTTCAATTTTTATTTTTCTTTAAGGGCTGAAAAAAACCAACTTGCTTTACTAGAAGAGAGTACTGAGAGGTGCTGAAAAACTTCTTCCAACTGCCTGTTTGCTGAGAAATGTAACCTAAATCCTACCTTCAGGTTGAAGCTGACAGGAAAATCTGTGGAAAATTTACCATTTTATCTAGGGAGCTGCAGCAGTTCAGTGGAATATAATATTTTTCTATATGAATTTACAGCACACCAGCCGTCAGAGATAGATAACTTGGTACAAGTCCAGCAAGGTCGATTATTCAGAGTGTCTGAAGTATGAGAGGATGACATGTAAGACAAGCACAGGTGTTGTTCTTTAAGTGACTTGTGCCGACATGGTTTGCTTTCTTACTTTGAGTGTTGAATCAAGGAGACAACTTCCAGGTCCCAGCTGCAGGAGTTTTAGAAGGTGGGTTAATGGAAGAGTTCACATGTCTCACAGTTACAGACTGTTAGCCTGGGATTGAAAGTTTCCTTGGTCAAACCAGCAATAAATGGATACCTATTTGCAAAAGCAGGAGAAAAAAAAAAAAAAGCAACTGTGTGAGATGAAAAGTACAAGTGTTTTCTATTCTGTGTTACAGAAATTGGTGTGGCCACTGCGATGCTATCTGGATAAAGTATTTGGGATGAGGTGAAGTGCTGATCTAAATGGATTTTTCGCAGTTTAACCCATGTTGTGGCTGAGATCTCTTTGGCTTAGTTATAAGCTGAAAATTCTGCTTTTATAAAGCAATCTGTAAGATTTGGTCCTTGCTCTGCTATTATGAGAGTCAAAACAATATATTTAATAGTTTTCAGTCAAATCGTGGCTACAGTGATGCATAAGACTGATGGATATTTTTGTTTTAAGAAGTAACATAAAGGAAGATTAGAAGGAAATACAGTGCTGGGTGCTGCATTTGAGTCACAACAACCCCATGCAGCACTACAGGCTTGGGGAGGAGTGGCTGGAAAGCTGACCAGCAGAAAAGGGTCTGGGTGTGCTGGTCAACAGCCAGCTGAATATGAGCCAGCAGTGGGCACAGATAGGCAAGAAGGCAAACAGCATCCTGGCTTGTATCAGGAATAGTGTGGCCGGCAGGACTAGGGAAGTGATCGTCTTTCTGTACTCAGCACTGATGAGGCCCCACGACTACAAGAAAGACATTGAGGTGCTGGAGCGTGTCCAGAGAAGGGCAACAAAGTTGGTGAGGGGTCTACAGAACAAGTCATGAGGAGTGGCTGAGGGAACTTGAGTTGTTTAGCCTGGAGAAAAGGAGGCAGAAGAGAGACCTTATCACTCTCTACAACTGCCTGAAAGGAGGTTGTAGAGTGGTAGGGGTTACTTCTCCCAAGTAACAAGCAATAGGAAGAGAAGAAATGGCCTCAGGTTGTACCAGGGGAGGTTTAGATTGTATATTAGGAAAAATTTCTTTACTAAAATGGTTATCAAGCATTGGGACAGACTGCCCAGGGAAGTGGTGGATTTGCCATGGCTGGAGGTATTTAAATGACCGGTAGATGTGGTGCTGAGGGACATGATTTAGTGGTGGTTTTGGCAGTGTTAGGCTGATGGTTGGACTCGATGATCGTAAAGGTCCCTTCCAACCTAGGTGATTCTTTGATCCTATGACTCTATGAAATACAACAGAAGCTACTTTTGTATGGAATAGCAGAAGTTTTATTGCATAGACATAGATATTGAACTGTTTTTATTTCTTTATATTTCTAGACTGCTGAACACTTGGTAAAAAAAAAATATCTTCCCTGGTCATAGTTTTCTGGGGAAGGAAGTGCTGGAAGGCTTTAAGCTGAAATCTTGTTTGGCAGTCAGATCAGAAATGCTGTTTTAGTAATGTTTTACAAATGAGTAATCAAAACAGTCATTCTAGGCTTCCATCAAATTAGCCCTTCCTTTCTGGTTCATTTCGTATTGAATGACATTAAATTATATTTTGAGCTTAAACATTAGTACTAACATAAATAGACCTTTATATGATGTATAAAGGTGTAAAAGAGACATGTAGTGTGAAAACGTTCCAAATCCCCAAATGACTTCAATTTGAGTTGCTCAGAAAATTCCAGGTTAATTATTTTGTTTCCGGAAAAGAATTAATATTACAAAAAAATGATCAGCTCTTTATAGACAGTGTTCTTATTCATCAGAAGTCCTGCTAAAATTAGGTTATACCACATTCAGGAAAAGTGAAAACAGTGTACTTTACTTGCTGTGACTTTAATAAAAATCAGACACACTGGCACCAACGGAATCAATCACTGTTGTTCAGGAAAACACTTAGCCAATACATTCCAAACCTATTGGAGACAATGGTGTTTAAGCACATGGTTATCTTCTTTCCTGCTTGAGATCTGTGTCATATCCTAATTTATTCTTGGATTACAATGTTATCATACCCTCAGGAAAAAATAGTAGTTAAAAATGAAATTTCATCCTAATGTGAGTATAGCTCTCACTCAGTATGTTACTGCTTTGTCAGTAATTTCAGAGGATAACAGTGAATCACGTTGAAGAAATGGGATTACAGAAGATGACAGTACTAGGCTAGAGAGGAATCATTTGAAGTTATATACTTGAAGGTGCTGTGATAATGGAAATAAGAAGGAAGATTTGTTTGGGTAAAGATTCTGGTATCATTTGTAAACTGTGATGCCTTGACATTTCGTACTTTTATAACTGTCCTGGAGAGAAAATGTGAGTATCAGAAGCAAATTTAAGTTGTCTGTAGGTTGAACTGAAGTTCTTATTTTACTCCCAGTTTTTATTTAGCTTGTTAGAGTTAAGAATTATTCTTCAAGAATTCCTCAAGAACAATTTACTCGAAGAACTAATAATTATGGATAAACAACCTTACATTAACTAAGAGATACAGGGAATTAGTTTACCTCACCCATTTTACTGTTGCATAAATGAAGAACTGAGGCCAGCTCACTTGTCTTGTGTTCTGAAGTGGGTGGCATTCTTAATTTTCAATGTTTCTGAGCTTTTTGTTTCAGGAAGCCGCAAAATGTTTGCTAGTTTCAAAGTGAAAACCTCTGAGGACTCGCTTGTGCAATGATTAATTGCAGCGTAAATACAGGTCTGTATGTTGCCTACAGATACAATGTTTGTTTCTAAATATCTAAAGAATGTTAAAATCCATATAGTTTCAATAAGGTCATCTGTCATGCAGTGCCAAAGTGTCCCATCCTTTATTTGGATATTTGATTGCATTGTTCTTCCTAAATTAGAGTCCTTGATTATAATAATTGATTGTAATAATACAGATACTAAGTGAACCAACCCTAGTCACTGTTCTATTTAACCATCTTGTTTGAATGCCAGGTATGCAAGGTAAGGCATCTAGTTAAGTGGAAGTTTGATAACCCAATGTAACATCTTTGACATCAGAGATCAGATAAGATCTTTTATGTGTCATTGGCTCACAGTAGTCTGTTTGGGCAGATGGTGTTGGTTTTATAAGACAGACATACTTTGCCTGGAGAGTTTGAGAGAAATATGGGCATTATTTTCAAACTTCAGTAAAGGAGAAAGGTGTCATTTCACTGACAGCCCCAGAGAATATTTCGCTGTTACTTCATGCTTGACAGATGCCAGGAACAGATTGATGTGTAGAGAAAGGCAAGGTACAAGGAAATCGTACATTAAAACTCATTAACTTTAGATAGGAAAACTCTGTTGGGAGCAACTCTAGAGCATTTTTTGATGTACAGTGAATGTTTAACATTCTAAATATATGTGCTTTTTAATGTGTTGGGACTGCATTTACATATTTGGTGTAAATCTGAATGAAAATGAAAACAGTGACAAGATAAACATGAGAGAAAATTCAGCAGTAAAATGAATCATTAAGGAAAATACAAAAGATATTTTTCATCCTCCTAACTCTTGACCCACCAGAAGCTATAGCTGTGGTATTTGGAGTGGATCACTTGAATTTCCAGTATCAATTTTCGCAGAATGAAACATTCACTCTTCTTTATAACGTAACTCTTGTTTATAAAAAATCAGATCTGCTTCTCAGTTCAGCCAAACTCTTATGCAGAGCCCTAACTTTTAGCATGGAACAAAAGGAGATGGAACCTTATTATCTTTCTTACCACAGAAGCTAGTTCTCTGGCCAACCAGTCCACGTGTGTTGTCACTCATCCCATTGACTCCTTCTCACAAATGCAGTAAATTCCCATATTGTCTTATGATTTACTTGATTTTTTTAATTATGTTTTTTAAATAGCTGTAAGACAAATAAAACACTGGATGATGAATATAGAAACATTACATTTTTAATATGTAATTAAAATTGCAATGTTACATGTACATAAGTATAATTACTTCATTATAAGAATCACTATTCCTGACCATTGAATGAGGTATGGATTTGAGAAGGTATTTTCTTGTATTTAGAAACAGCACAGATTCAGAAGGGAAGGAAGATGTATGTTCATGTGAATTATATAAGCAGCCTTAATTTTGGTAGTTCTTCATTTGAGCACTTGACTTTTCAACCTTAATATTCTTTTAAGGTAGGTCTCGTTAGGAATTGAATTTGTATAATTCCTGTTTTGATGTAAACAAATTTGATGGTAATTTTGTAGATGAAAACAAATTCTAAAAACTAACAGTACAGCCGAAAAGAATGGTTGTAAGAAATTCTGTTTTCAGTGCAAATGGAACAGTGTTCAGTGAACTGAGAGTGGAAAATGCAAATAAACAATGTCATGCTCTTAATGTGTGAACATCTACTTATTCTATATCTTCATGTTTAGTTTGAAAAGGTTTCTTTTAGACAGGTAGAACTTAATTGTTTTATTAGAGATATGTAGGTACTAAATAATTGAAATAGTCATGCATAATTCAAATAATTGCTTCCAGTAGATACCTACTCCGATAAATATCTGACAGAAATGCAGATTGAATCCTTTTCCCTGTTACGAGGATTTTTTTATTTTACATTCATGGAACGTTGTGTTAATATGCATAATGGCATAACTGTCACAGCAGGTTACAGGCGATGACTTGGCCGCTGATGCTACCTGATGCGAAATGACCCATCTCTTACTTCAGCTTGCAGGCTGCAGCTAATGTAATTCAAATCTATAAATATTGTGCAATTATAAAGATGAAAAGAACCTATCTTGAAATGTAGTAGCCAATTAATACTAATTTTTCATTGTAATAAATACAAATGCCTGGGTTAGATACCGAGAAGGTCTGTGCTGCAGCAGTTTACCAAGAGGTGCTTTCTGTTTCTGAATAAGATCACGCATGGCCATCAAAAAACCAGTGTTTGAATAACTTCTTGGAGCACATTGAACAACATTGGCAATATCTGTTACATGTGGTTTGTTTTCTTTCTCTTTCACACATCCTGTCCCCAGGAAGAGGAACTGAATAGGCAGGATAAAAATGCATTTGGTAAGATATACTGTTCTGTCTTAAATGCATTCACTTTATTTATGACAGAAAAGGCAAGATCCTGCCTTTGAAATAGTATATTATTGGGTTATAATAGTATATTATAAGGAGGCCGCAGTTCCTGTGGTGGTTCACAGTCAGTCTCAGACTGCCACCCTTCCCTCAGAAAGATCCTTCTCCCATGAGGTAAATCCTTACCCTGTGGTGAAAGTTTTACCGTGGTTAGGGTTTAGAACTGGACCACAGACTTTCCACTACACAGGACACACAGCATTAGAGCATCTTGCATAACAAGATTCCAGGTTGTCTGTGTATGACAGATGCTTAAAAAGAAACACCTTTGTCGTTGTCTTCTGGTGGTTCAGCATCTCTAGTACCTACTGCTGGACCTTCTCAAGTTTCATGAGTCTGCAAGGCTCTTTTTTCTATACCTCGACATACCTTTCAAACACCATCTCTACCCTCTTGCTGACCTTTTTTTTTTTTTTATTGTATCAGGCTAAGAGACACCTTTTTCTTCTTCCTAACATACAGAGACAGAGCAAGAAAAATAAGGCTTATTGTTTCTGAAGTCTCTTATTTTCAGTCTTGAATGAGGAGGGGGAGGCAGAGGAGAGAAACAGGAAGCTGAGGAAAGGGAAGAATACAGGTGGGATTTTTCAGAACTGAAAGCCCTACCAAAATTTTGTGAAATTGTCTGTGGTGTTGTTTCAAGATAGAGAGAAGAATTGACTAGTGGGATAAATAGAGAGCTAGATATCCAACAGAAGAGTTTAGGAAATATAAAGATTTGCATTTCCTTGATGCATTATTGAAAAGGATGTCTATTTATTGTGTATGTGAGCAAGAGTAGGAAAACCCACAAATTCTGAAAGTTCACAGGCCATGTGAAAAGTCTACCGTGGCTTTGCAGGTCTAAATATTCCAGATAGAACTATAATTATTAGCTAAATTTGGATTGCTTAAATGATTGAGGCAAGACTTCATTCACTTTTGAAACCTGTTCATCCTTACATTTTTGAAACTGAAGAAGTAAACATGAACCAGAGGTGCTGAAGCAATTTCTTCTATGCTCTGTTCAGTTTACACTTCATTATCCGTATCTCTTGCCTAGGCATGTCAATACTACTTTTTTTTTTTCCTAGGAAATCCTGAAAACTGCATTAGGGTTTGGATGAAGTTGTTTTCAGGAAACTCAGAGAAGATAACTAATTTGTAGCAACCCAGTTTCCTGTAATATTGTTGGACAGAGTGGGAAGTAGATATGTATCAAATGAAATTCAGAAGGTTCTTAAGGCCTCTTTACAAACTATTTATTTTTTTTAAGCGTAATTACAGTTGCATTTAATGAAGTAGCAGAACTATAAAGCTGTCAGGAAATGCTGTGGCAACAACATTTCTTGAAGGAGCATATTAAATAGTAATGATGTCAAACATCTGAAAGAGTGAGCAGACCTTGCATGCATAGTTTTCTAGTCATAGGAAATTAAAAAGGGGTTGGAATGTTGCCAGTTGACTGACTATAGGGAAAAAAAGAGACCCATAATAAGCAACAGTTGTAGTTACAATATTTGCTGAAACCAACACACATTAAATAATAATGAAAGCAACCATCTAAAAATGCTGGCAGACTATATGGAACAGCTGAGCTGAAGAATCTGCAAAAAGGATTAAAAAAAAAAGGAACTGGTATATAGCCAATGTGCTGCCAAAGAATAAAATACTCCACTGGAGATTAAATGTCGAGATCAATTTCAGGCAAGCATTTATAAAACAAAAACTGTGAAAGGAAAAGGGTTAATTCTTAGGTTGTGTGACAAAGTCTTCACAGGTAACATGATGTCTTCAAAGAACAACTTATTTAAGTAGAGTTCTAAAGCTTTTCATTTTCATAGAATGGTTTGGGTTAGAAGAGACCTTAAAGACCATGTAGTTCCAATGCCCTCTAACATGGGCAGGGACACCTTCCACTACACCAGGTTACTCATAGCCCCATCCAACATAGCCTTTTAACACCTCCAGGGAAGGGGCATCCACAGCTTCCCTGGGCAACCTCTTCCACTGTCTCGTGACCCTCACAGTAAAGAATTTCTTGCTAATATCTGATCTAAAACTACCCATTTTAAAACTGTTACTCCTTGTTCTATTGCTACACTCCCTGATAAAGAGTCTCTTCACATCTTTCTTCTAGGCCCCCTTTAAGCACTGGAAGGCTCCCCAGAGACTTCTCTTCTCCAGGCTGAACAACCCCAAGTCTCTCCACCTGTCCTCATAGCAGAGGTGCTCCAGCTGTCTGATCATCTTCATGGCCCTCCTCTGGACTCGCTCCAACAGGTCAATGACCTTCTTATGTTGGGGGACCCAGAGCTGGATGCAGCACTCTCGGTGGGGTCTCGTGAAAGCAGAGTAGAGGCGCAGAACCACCTCCTTTGACCTGCTGGCCACACTTCTCGTGATGCAGCCCAGGATGTGATTGGCTTTCTGGGCTGCAAGCGCACATTGCTGGGTCATGTCGAGCTTCTCATCAACCAACACCCCCAAGTCCTTCTCAGGGCTGCTCTAAATCCATTTCCTGCCCAGCCTGTATTTGTGCATGGGATTGCCCCAACCCCCATGCAGGACCTTGCACTTGGCCTTATTGAACTTCATGAAGTTGGCATGGATCCACCTCTCAAGCCTGTCCAGGTCCCTCTGGATGGCATCCCTTCCCTCCAGTGTGTCAACGGTGCCACACAGCTTGGTGTTGTCAGCAAACTTGCTGTGGGTGCACTTAGTCCCACTGCCTGTGTCACAGACAAAGGTCTTAAACATCACCAGTCCCAGTACTGACCCCTGAGGAATGCCACTCATCACTGGTCTCCACCTGGACACTGAACTGTTGACGTCAACTCTTTGAGTGCGACCATCCAGCCAATTCCTTATCTACTGAGTAGTCCATCCATCAAATCCATGTCTCTGCAATTTAGAGTTCAGGATGTCATGCAAGACACTGTCAGATGTCCAGGTGACGTCAGTTGTTCTCCCCTTATCCACCAATACTGTAATGCTGCCATTGTAGAAGGCCACCAAATTTCTCAGACACAATTTGCCCTTAGTGAAGCCATCTTGTCTGTTACCAATCACTTTCTTATTTTCCACGTGCCTTAGCAGAGTTTCCAGGAGGATCTGTTCCATGATCTTACCAGGCACAGAGGTGAGACTGACTGGCCTGTAGTTCCCTGGGTCTTCCTTTTTTTCCCCTTTTAAAAATGGGGGTTATATTCCCCCTTTATCCAGTCAGCAGGAACTTCACCAGACCACCATGACTTCTTAAATATGATGGATAGTGGCTTGACAACTTCGCCTGCCAGTTCCCTCAGAACCTGCAGATGTTTCTCATCAGATCCCATGGATTTGTGCACCTTCAGGTTCCTCAGGTGTTTTTTAACATGATCTTCTACAGTGGGAGGTTTCTCATTCTCCCAGTCCCTATCTTTGTCTTCTGTGACTTGGGCAGTGTGGCTAGAGCCCTTGCTGGAGAAGACTGAGGCAAAAAAGTCATTGAGAACTTCAGTCTTTTGCATATTCTGAGTGACCCAGTCTCCTGTTTCCTTTCAGAGAGGGCTCACAGTTTCCCTAGTCTTCCTTTTATCACTGACATACCTGTAGAAGCTTTTCTTTTTTCCCTTGACTTATTTGGTCAGATTTAACTCTATCAGGGTTGTGGCTTTCCTTAACCTCATCCCTGGCTGCTTGGGCAATTTCTCTGTAATTTTTTTACAATTACTTAATTAGGAATAGATGTGGGCAAGGAAGACATTTGTTAACACATCGAAATACAGCATAGTGATGGTTTTGTGCAAGAATCTTGCATGAAGTTATTTTTAAAATTTATGGAGGATCTTATTGTCTTTACACTAAAGAATTTAAACCCAATAATCAATGACACTGGGGTCTTGTGCTTGATTGTAGGAATTAAAAGGGAAATTCAAGAAATAGGATTAGCTGGGTTTTTTAAAAAGATTCCATATGAATTTTAGCAATGGAGGTGTTGAATAGGTGCTATGTCTTTTTTGCTTTTATCCTCTATGTACTCTAGCAAAGTATTAGACTATCATAGCCACTGGGGGGAAAAAGTCTCATTTTCAGTGTTATAAAAAGGCCAGGTAAATCTATTAAAATCACTTGAATTTAACTGGTAAGAACACAACTCAGATCATTATTAGGCCTCATGATTACATGCAGAACATACACTTCGATTAAAGAAAATATATGTTCACTGTTAAAATGGAAATGACGATTTGAAAAGGACATTGGAAGTGCAAAATTTAGATCCTCTCAATCCCTGCCCTGCTGTTCTATAGCAATAGAAGTACCTAAATTTAGACACTGCTTTTAAAGCAATTGACTGTTCCCCAGGAGCTTCATGTTCTGTTCTGGATGCATCTCCATCTTGGTATTTTCCTCGGCACTCATACCCTCAGCTTTCTTCCATAGGAGTTGCCTGTGGAGTCCAATGTACTAAGCATTCATAGAGAGCCGAGGAATATTTCTGACCCTGGGAGAGACCCGGCTTCCAACAAGATATCTGCCAGTGGTAATACTTGCATGTCCCTATTTGCAGATACTGTTGAAATATTTTTGGATGGGAGTGAGCATAAAACAAAAGGGTACACTCACCTCAGCTATCAAGATATTTAGCTTCCAAGCTCAGGTCTGGCAAAAACCTAAAGCAAAATGTTCTCTGGATACGTGCAGTAACTTTTCCTAATCTTGTCCTTCTGGACTTTGAGCAGTCCAGTCTTACTGATCTCTCTGTATTCTAGGTATTGCAGAATAAGCCTTAGGGTTTGCGCTGCCCTGGTGCTCAAACTTGTGACATGTAATTTTCCTTTGCATTCTGGTCTTTGCTATTAATACTTACATTTATATTGCTTGATTTGAGGGTACTGCAAGACACTTAGGTCTCTCTACCCTACCTGTGTACTAGTTGTATGTATATGTGTAAACAAACACACACATAGACCAAACTCTCTATGTTCCGAATTCCTTAGAAAGGATCCAAAGGGGAGTAATACAGACGATCTGAATAGGCTGGGGACCTGGTTTGAGAGGTTCTGCATTACATGGCCCACAAGATGAACCCGAGGTCACTGAACGTGACAAATGGGAGTTCTCCAGTATTCCTTGAATGATCTAGCCTCTCTGTCTTTGCAGGCAGTCAACCCTGATATGAAATATGAAAGGCTTATCTTTTATGAAAAGTTGTTCTACACACTTTTTTCCCCATTTATAAGATTATACAATGCATAAAGCAAAGAACATGAAAAAGATTTCCATGTTTGAGTCCTCTACTAAAAGTCAAACTGCCTCTGAAAACCTTAAAATCACTCACAAAACCTTCTGAAGGTTATGACAGACCTCCTGCTTCTTTGTTCTTCTTGGTGGTGGTAAAAGCTGGACACATGCCCAGTGCAGGGAACATAGTGTAAATAGCGTTGCTGCAGATTGCTACTGGATTGTTCAAAACATCAGATGGCTAGAATATGTTATTATCAACAAGCTGTTTACTGGCCAATCAATTACAAACTCTGATGGAGCACTAGGCATTTTATTGTAGGCTAGCCAAATGGATGGAGAAAACATATGTCAATCTCTCTGTTACTTTAAGGGGCAAATTCTGCTCTTCTACTTCAGTATGTTGCAAACCCTCTCGCAATGGAACCACGCTGATATTAGTATGGAAGGATAGGATACATGGCGTGCTGTGGGAATTACTAGGACAATGCAGTTTTCAGATATTTGGGCAACTTTATGTCAATGTACATTTGCATAATAAGAATACAGCTGAGGTATCTGTGGGTAGTCTTCCCCTCAAAGGGGTTTTGAATGCGTGAGTTTCTCAGTCTGTATGCCATATAGAAACAGTCAGGAATTGTTTGTTGGCTTTTACATTTGTGTTAGTTCTTACATAAACTGAAGTTTTGAGTCTTTTGTTCTCCTTCCTCTTATGTTTATTTTTCCCAAGTCTATAAGATGAAATAAGTCCATTATCTGCAATCCCAAACTGGAAAATACTCTTCAGAGTCAGATGTTCAAGAGGAAATTTTCCAGTTTAGATAGGGAAAAATATATCTGCTTAATGTACCTTAATAAAAAATGTATTATTGGAGATTTTTTTCACCCCTGCTACTTGGAATTTCCTTCTGTTGTGTTTGTTTGTTTGTTTGTTTGTGGGTTTGGGGGGTTGTTTGTTTGTGGGGTTTTTCTGCCTTTTTTTTTTTTTTTCTGGAGAGGATTTGGTTGCAATGGGGAACAGGGTATAGAGTGTAGAACAGAGTCATCATGATAATGAGAAGAAAAGAAGACAACTTCCTTTGGAAAAATCTATGGTTATATTGGTGGTAAACAGTTATATATATCCTGTCCAAAGGACTCTTGAACAATTACTAGAAGGAACAGGTCACATAAATGTGCAGTCATTCAATGCAGCTGCTTATCTCACAGTATGTCTGCGACTTGCAGGCAGTATTGGCAGTCACTGGAGTTTCTCACCTGCTAAAATTCAGTGAGAGGTGATCCAAATTGATGTTCTGAGTTTGAAAGGAGGATAAAAAACTCTGCCTTTGAAATCCTATTAAATATTACATAAGATCTCTTGGGATAAAAAAAAAATATTTGAAAGTGTTCATTCTTCAGAAACATACACTGAAAAAAGCTACATTAAGTGAAGGGCTAGGCAGGTGAAGAGATTTTTCTTTCTACTTCCTCTTGACTCCAAAACCAGTAATGTGCTAATGCTGAAAAAAAGTATTAAAGGGAATAAAAACAATTGAGAAATGTATGATATCTATATCCCCAAACTATCTGATTTATAGTGTTAAAAAAGTTGAATAACTTCTTACTATTGTTCCCTTTAGGTAGCTTTTGCCACCATCTGTGAAGGTGATCAGTAAGTCACTCTACAAGTCATTCTTGAAAATACCAGAAAATGGAACAAGAATCTGGTCTGCAATGAATATATTGCTACAAGAAATGAGACCAACGATTGTCTATATTCAAAATTCAGAAAGGCTATCTTCTGTGGTGATAACGAGCTCTGGAAGAAAAATAAAAAAAAATAAAAGCATACCTGCTTTACACAGAAAAATGTTCATGGATGTGTCCTACAATAACAAATTCAAATCCTTGCCCAAAACTCAGTAGATAATTTTTTTTTGTTTGAGCAAGAAACAGCTAATATTCCCCCCCCCCCTTTTTTTTTTTCATTCCAAGTGGCCTGAAATGATGTTCCAGCTCTCCAGTTGTTTGTAAATCAGCACTGTTCTGTTGGCTCTTACAGACCAATGCCAGCAAGACCAGATGGACTGGGCCCAGGCAACATAAAAATCACTGTGACTTGAACTAGGCATCAGCAATGTATGATCTTAAAATATGCTCTTAGTCTTAATGAAATATCTTTCTTCAGAACAAAGCTGATGGAATTTACTTAAATACATCTTGAGGAGGTGGAAGGATATGAAAAGTGTTGAGCTTCAAAATGCATTTTTCTCAAAAATAGAAGCAGAAATAAATTTTCAGTACAGTTGTTTTAAACAAAATAACAAATATAATACAAGCATCTGTATTATAGCTATGCTTATAAACAGATGTTTATTAACATACACAAGCCATACTCTGTGATGTGTCAAAGACGTCTTCTTTTCAGAGCATTTTTTTTCCTAGGAATTATTATAGGGATGGATATAGGCTGGGATTTCAGAAATATACAAAGTTTAAACACATGGGATAATACATGACATGGGAAGGATGGAAAAGCAGGACTGGGTTTTGGAGGCCAGCTTTATGGAACCATTCACTATTCTGAAAGATCTCAGCCTGTTTATCTACGAGATTGAATACCTGATGCAAAATTTTTAGTGTGATTGTTCAGGCTGCCCCTTTCTGAATGGTTACATTTTCACTGGCATCATAATCTTCTTCAGATGTATTGGAACCCATAAAATCATCCAAGGGTGAAGGATGGAAAAGCAGGGAGATGGTGAAGGTTAGTGGAGCAGGTTATGAAACAAATGGTAACAGGACTCTGAAATTATGGGAAGAGAAGCAACGGAGAGTGGCATGCACGCTGATGGCAGTCCCAGACCCACAGAGATGTTTAGGAGTGGGAGGAGGGCAGCCACTTGTGCAGCTGATAGAAGCTGAGGCAGTGGTATTAGCATTCCTAGCCTATCAGTCACTTCAGAAATATGCACAGAGCAGCCATGTTGCTTGATGTATGTATTGCTGAAGTAGAAGCATAGAAGCATAGAATTGCCTAGGTTGGAAGAGAGCTTTAAGATCGTCGACTCCAACCATAAACCTAACACTGCCAAAACCACCACTAAACCATGTCCCTCAGCACCACCTCTACCTGTCTTTTAAATACCTCCAGGAATGATGACTCAACCACATCCTTGGACATCCTGTCCCAGTGCTTGATAACCCTTTAAGGGAAGAAATTTTTCCTAATATCCAATCGCAAACCTCCCCTGGCGCAACTTGATGCCATTTCCTCTTGTCCTAATGCTTGTTACTTGGGAGAAGAGAGCGACACCCACCTCACTAGAACCTCCTCTCAGGTAGTTGTAGAGAGCCATAAGGTCTCTCCTCTGCCTCCTTTTCTCCAGGCTAAACAACCCCAGCTCCTTCAGCTGTTCCTTGTAAGACTTGTTCTCTGGGCTCTTCACCAGCTTCATTTCCCTTCTCTGGATATGCTCCAGCACCTCAGTGTCTTTCTTGTAGTGAGGGGCCTCACCAGTGCTGAATGCAGGGGGACGATGGATCACTTCCCTAATCCTGCTGGCCACACTGTTCCTGATACAAACCAGGAAGCCACTGGCCTTCTTGGCTACTTGAGCACACTGCTGGCTCATATTCAGCCAACTGTTGACCAATACCCCCAGGTCCTTTTCCACTGGGTAGCTTTCCAGCCACTCTTCCCCCACCCTGTATTGCTGCATGGAGTTATTGTGACTTAAGTGCAGGACCTGACACTTGGACTTGTCAAAGCTCATACCGTTGGCCTTGGCCCATTGTGTCTTAAATTGTGAGGCCCAGAATTGCACACAATATTCAAGGTGAGGCTGCACCAATATTGAATACAGCAGGATAATCACCTCTTTTGACCAGCTGGTTATGCTGTGTTTGATGCACCCCAGGATGTGGCCTGCCCTCTTGGCTGCCAGGGCAGCTCCTTTCCTGCCATATGGCTTTCCAGCCACTTGCCCCCAAGCCTGTAGTGCTACACGGGGTTGTTGTGACCCAAGTGAAGGACCCAGCACTTGGACTTGTCAAAGCTCATACCATTGGCCTTGGCCCATCAATTCAGCCTGTCCAGAACCCTCTGTAAGGTCATCCTACCCTCCAGGAGATCGAACTCCCACCCAGCTTCATTTCATATGCAAACTTACTGAGGGCTCACTCAATCCCTTCGTCCAGGTTGTTGATAAAGATATTAAACAGACCCAGTCCCAGTAGCGAACCCTGGGAAACACCACTTGTGACTGGTGGCCAACTGGATTTAACTCCATTCACTCTTTGGGTCTGGCCATCCAGCCAGTTTTTGAACCAGCAAAGAGTATACCCATCCAAGCCATAAGCAGCCAGTTTCTCCAGGAGAATGCTGTGGAAAAGTGGTGAAGGCTTTACTAAAGTTCAGTTAGACAACATTCTCAACTTTTCCATCACTGACCAAGCGGGTTACCTTGTCATTGAAGGAGATCAGGGTAGTCAAGCAGGACCTGCCTTTCATAAACCCATGCTGACTGGGCCTGATCACCTGGTTGTCCTGCACGTGCTGCATAATGGCACCAGGATGATTTGCTCCATAATCTTCCCCAGTACTGAGGTTAGACCTCAGTGACAGGCCTGTAGTTCCCTGGATCCTCCTTCTGGCCCTTCTTGTGGATGGGCATCACATTTGCTAACTTCCAGTCAACTGGGACTTCCCCGGTTAGCCAGGACTGCTGATAAATGATGGAAGTGGCTTGGTGAGTACTTCCACCAGCTCCCTCAGNAACCAGCAAAGAGTATACCCACCCAAGCCATAAGCAGCCAGTTTCTCCAGGAGAATGCTGTGGAAAAGTGGTGAAGGCTTTACTAAAGTTCAGTTAGACAACATTCTCAACTTTTCCATCACTGACCAAGCGGGTTACCTTGTCATTGAAGGAGATCAGGGTAGTCAAGCAGGACCTGCCTTTCATAAACCCATGCTGACTGGGCCTGATCACCTGGTTGTCCTGCACGTGCTGCATAATGGCACCAGGATGATTTGCTCCATAATCTTCCCCAGTACTGAGGTTAGACCTCAGTGACAGGCCTGTAGTTCCCTGGATCCTCCTTCTGGCCCTTCTTGTGGATGGGCATCACATTTGCTAACTTCCAGTCAACTGGGACTTCCCCGGTTAGCCAGGACTGCTGATAAATGATGGAAGTGGCTTGGTGAGTACTTCCACCAGCTCCCTCAGTACCCTTGGGTGAATCCCATCCAGCCCCATAGACTTATGTGTGCCTAAGTGGTGTAGCAAGTCACTCACCATTTCCCCTTGGATTATGCATCTGTCTTCTAGCTCAGCGGAGCTGGGTACTCGGGGAGCAACTGGTCTTACTGTTAAAGACTGAAGCAAAGAAGGCATTATGTAACTCAAACTTTTCCTCATCCTTTGTTACTATAGTGCCATCCCTGTATAACAAAGGATGGAGATTATCTTTAGTCCTCCTTTGATTGCTAATTATAGAACCTTTTTTTATTGCCCTTAACATTAGAAGCCTGTGTTTGATCTTCCATATTCTCTGAGACTTCTTATAAAACAGGTGGACTGGACTAGCATCTCTTCTCCTCCCTCTGCTTCAAACGTTTAAATGATGATTGGTAACTACTACAGGCAATGCAAGATTTTAAAGGTGGGATACATGTTCTAAATCTCCTTTTATCGCTACCTTTATTGTGACTCAGGCAAAACTTGAGGTACAGTATGAAAGAGATGCCAACATGAGCATAAGCAGGAGGTATCTCACGCTAAGCAGCAACTTTTACAACCTAGTAAAAGTGTAGGGCAGATCCAGAAGCAAAACTTCAGCTGATAACACTATGCAGCTCTGATTTCCCTTCTTCAACAGTTAAATGTTCATTAATGCTAAAAAAGCGTTCAAATTGAAATCAATGGGAGTTTCATTATTCACTTCAATCGGAGTGGGATGAAGTTCTAAATAGTAAATGGAGCAATGAAAAATCTAAGAAAACAAGAGGCATGCTAATGTGTGTTTTGTTTAAGAATTCTCAGTTTCATTGGCTCAGTTTAACAAGCAATTGAAGGTAACGTGCTTGGGGAGGTGTGAAAGTGTGTTTGTCTCATGGGAACAGAAGACTATATACCTTTCCTCCAATCTTGGATGGAGACAAAACTATAGGCAAATAACTTATTCTACACACAGAAGGTGTTAGAACACGTGCCTTCTAAAGTAACAAACGAAAAAAAAGGTGCATTAAGTGTTGTGTGTGTTTTACCAGCTTGGGTTTTTTGGAACCATTAAATACAAATAGAATGAATAATTTAACATTTTACACAGTACGCACATCTTGCACCACTGAGTTTTTGGAACAGTTTCACATAGAGAAAATGTAGTGGGTGCTTGCCTTGCTGTTCTGTAATTTTACTTTGTCCTTATTTCAATTACATTTCAAAGCAAATACTCTTCCTAGTTGTGAGGTGAATTTCATTCTGATGAGCTAGTGGGTGTTTTTTTTTTTTTTTGTTTCTCTGATTTTAGAAATTCAAAGTATAATATGTGGAGAACAGAATTAATATTTCTAGTGATTTTGAGCTAAATGAAGCCCTTTCTTCTGTTTATTCTTCCATCCAGATTCATTGGTGCACAGGCCTGTTTTACTTCTCTCTGGGACAGTGTAAAACACTTAGCAGTGAAGGTGTGTTTACAGATGTTTTGTCTGGCAATAGCCACCCCAGATATCTCATTGCTCACATCCTGCAGATTGTTTCTACTCCTCTTCATATTTGTACAATATCCACCTTTACAGTCTCATTTCCCCTTCCTTTTGATCTTGATGTGTTCTGCAACAGTCCGGAGTTTTGCAAAGAAAAGCTAAAGATCCATGGTCACTTTTTGTCATTTTCATAAATGACTGTCAGATGATTCAAATAAAATGTTCTTAACAGAATATAATGAAAAAATGTTTCTTCATGAAGATGTGAAGTCAATCTTCTTCTGGGAGTAGTTGTTCTAATTCCCAAATTTTCATTCTGAATCAGAGCAGACTGGGATGTACCTCAATACCCTCCTAATCTTGATTATTATGGGTGGAAACCCCAATCTCATTGTCTGAAGAGAGCTACTCTAAACAGGATCTGAGGGCTTCAGACCTAGATGGATCAGTAGGGGAGATTTGTCTTTCTTAAATGGGGCCACTGCCTCATTAGAGTCAAAACCAAAGAGCTATTAGCTTACAGCCTTCAATTTTAGTGAAAGGCTCAAACGTTGCAAAAAAATCCATTGTGTTAACTGTTGCATTTAAGTTTTTTGAACCAGAAATAAAAATATATTTATTTCAAAAAACATAATAGTTAAGAAAAAGTTACTTAAATAGCAATGGAACTTTTAGAGATGATAAAAAATGGAATGTTTCAATTTACCCAAACCAATGTTCTTCTGCAAATTTTTGTTTTTACAGAAGTATCTGAATGATGACCTTTTAATCATAATATCATTTAAAAATTCTCTCCATGTCTTAAAAGTATCTATGGACAGGAATGACTATTTTCATCTCAGTTCTGCCATTAGTCCTCTAAAAGCTTTTGTTTTACACGTATATGAGCATGCCTTCCTGTGGCAAGGTTAAGTCTGTTAACCTATTGTTGAGATTATTTGAGACAAGGACAAAACAAGTAGCTCTGCAGTGGATATTACTGTTTTAAAGGACTCTAAACTGTTTCTGTCTCAAAACACATCTGTTTATCTGCGCATTTTTATTGAGAATATATTGCTGTGTTTAAAAAATACTGCAATTGTGTAATCTCTGTATTATTTTCTTTCGGCCTGCAAAATAGTTGAATCCTTACATTAAATAAAAGTTTAAGTTGGATCTTACTGTGAAGCTGGGACAAATATTTTCATCTGGAGAAAATGATGATATTAATATTGCTCTCATTGCTGTTCGAGGACCTCTGAGTAGTACTGGTTTAATTATTGAGACTTCTGAATGAGTAATATGACTGACAGCAGGAAAAAAATTCCTACCCTTTGTTCTGTCCAATTTGGTACTGAAACTTTCTTCTATTCAGCAACAGTTGTTTCCCAGAGCTTGCTTTTTGGTACCTGTAAGGGATCAGTGTAAACTCTTCTAGCTGTAAGCACTGAGGTAGAGTGGTCCTGAATGTCAGCCCTCCAAGTCTGAATAGCAGAGAAATCAGGTTTATATTTACATGTTGTATTAAGTGCGTGCTTTTTGCTTGGCCAAGCCTCTCACTTGCATCTTTTGCATCTGTAGTCGGGCATTTTTTGCTCACCTGGAAGACAGCAGCTATGCATTATCCAACTCAGACTAAGGCATAACATTTTACCTTTTATTTGCATGAGTAGAGTGTAGACTCGGCAGATCAGCAGTGCTCTAAACTGCTGTTGATCTGATACCAGCAACTCATGCCGATGGCAAACCCAGTGGACAGCATTTGTGGTAACTCTCATCTCCCAGCTGGGACCTATGCTTCACTACGGCCTGAATCAGTAAACTTGCCAAATGAAAGGCCAGGAATAAGGTGGGCTTAATGAGTGATTAATGAGTAGGCACGGACTGATCCAGACTGACTTTTGAAATGTCTTGATCTAGCCAAAGGAGCAGAAAGGAATAGAGTCACCCAGCGATGAAAACGTACTGTTAATATATGTTTGGAGAAAACCATTTGGCAGGAGAGTCCAATACAGAGGCTGAATTCACGTGTTATTGCGCTGGCAAAGATGACAGAGGAGCGAGTGCGTGGCTGCTGCTCTTCTGAAGCCATTCACTGCTCTGAGGCCCTCTTGTAATTGCTGCTGGCAGGAAGGAGAGAGGAGCTGCAGCAGCAGAAACAGGCAACTTAAACCACTCGTGGCGGGATGTATTAACCGTTCTGTTTTCACTGAAGGCAGTAGAGTAGTTTACTTTTTAGCTATCAGTCCAGCTGGTTACAGTGGCAAGTGCCAATCCATTGTTAACAGAGCTAACAAGATTAATTACTTTTGGACTCAAAGTATCTAAAATAACAAAAGCCGTAAATAGTCTGACAGTCAGTGTCCTGCTACTTAATACCAATTCTATCTTCTAAAGTGAGTTTAGCATTTATTGTTCAGTAGGTTATGATAAGGGTCTGCATGGGATGTTTTGTAAGAATTCAATTAGCTTGTGTTGTGAGTTAACGTCATTTGCATGGTAATGAAACATTCTTTCAACAAAGTGTTGAAGGAAAACACTCTAATTAGTTTTTTTGAACAGCACCTGACATTCAGAGGGCCCAATGGTGATGTTGGCTAAATGCCTGCATGACTGATGCCCCTTTTTTAGAGCTGGCCAGCATTCTCTGTCTATAAGTTTATGAGAAAAACAAGCAGCAAAAATGTCCCCGGTCCCACAACAGCTTCTTAAAATGATAAAAAGCCAATTTAATGAGATTTGCCAGTCATCCCTGTCCTTCCTCTATCTGGATCCCTTCTACTGCCTCCTCTTTCTTAGATGTATCAAATATTGTTTGTTTTAGCTGTTACAGACCTGCATTACTTTTATTCCTCTGTTATTTTTTGTTCTGTATAAAAACATGACTCCAACCTTTTAGTATCCCCCTATGATCCTCCTTGCACTATTCACCTGTACTGCAGGAATCACCACGGCAGCAGAATGGCTGCCAATAAGCTGCTCTGTCCTTTTTCCACGCAAGTGGCTTCCAAATTGCTGACCAGTGAGAGAAAATAAGTTACAACAAAAAATGGACTGGCACAGGTTACTTCCCTGCTGGGGTTCCTGAGAGCAGCACAATTGTACTTAGCCCTTCCTTAGGGGAAATGGGCAGGTGCCAACCTGCTCCACAATGAATAGCACAGCAGAATAAATAAAGCCAAAATATTCTTTCAACCACCACCACTTACTTGAATTAAAAAGAAAAAAAAAAAAAAAGAGATTTCATCTTCTGATCAAATTTTGTTCAGTTTTGATCCCACAGTGTTTCTAACAGGTTTGTCCATTCTTTCCTTTCCTCCTTCCCCGTGTGTTTGTTCGAAAGCTTTTTGTTCACAAAAGCTGTCAGAAACTCAGGTGCATTTATTCTGAGGGAACTTGTCATGCTGGAATTGGCTGACCTGTAATTTTTTTACTATCTTTCCTCTGTAAATGATTCTATCTTACAATTAGGAAATACCTGTGAATAAGCTAACTAACGAAGAAATTGCAATAGCTGTATTAAGTCACATACAGTGGAGGGTTTGTGGCCTCATCTGAATAGGCATCTTTTGCACATGTAATATTTGTGTTAGCACCATGATTCACTGCTTCGTAGATGGTATCCAAGCATGGAAGAAAGGCACTCAAAAGCATCATGAAAAGACATAGCTGTCCACTGACAGACCTGCCCTAAAGGCAGACATGCAGCCACCACCTGACTCTACATGACTGAAAATGTAGCCACCTTGGAGGCCTTCCCAGAAGCTCTTCCCACTACTACAGAGATCTCTTGCTCACCGTGGTGCATACAAGAACTGGAAAGGAAAAAAAATTGCTAAAATTATGTATTATTTAAAGATACACAGTGAAGTGATTTAAATTAAAGCTTGAGTTTTCAGTTCTTAGCTGAGCTATTGAGTGCCCTCACAAGGCACTGCCTACAGTCAGTTCAGCTACTACTGTTTACCTGATGGCAGGTAACTGAATGTCTTAATGTCCTGTACTTACTCTTAAGCCATATAACAGTTATCTATACCAGCCGTCCTGGTTGGGAGGAAGGAAATGATTCCTACTAAGATAAAGTAAGAATCCATTTAATCCTATTGAGTGGGGAACATTGTTTTTATTGTTTCCACAATACACTGATATTATAATAGTACTTATAAACTGCTTACCATTTTGACCTACACTAAGAATACCGTAAGCACCCCTCTGGTATAAAAAGAATGGCTGTAGTATGGCTGAATTAAACACCAAGCCTATGGGGGAAGAGTCAGTCCTTGTTGCAGAGCTTCTTCTTGCTGCAAAGATTGTGAGAAATGCTCCAAAGCCTGGCCACTGCCAGGAAGCTCGGCGCAGGCATCTTGCTGGTGAAGCATTTCAGCTCAGCCAGCTGCCAGACAAGCTACTTGCGAGTTGTTTGACTTTGGATGGTGATGTTAGAACACTGGCTGGGTAAAGAGACCTGATAGCACAATGGGGAAAGTTGCTTTCTTATTATTTTCTCGCTCTCTTTTATTATTGCACTTATTTTTTCTCACCTCTTAGTGTGTGTATTGTCTATTATGTAGTTGCTATAACACTCAGCAGCAACACAATAATACTTCATGCATTTTCTGAGATGGAAATCTCCTCAGTCCTTAAAAACACCTAAGTCAGTATATTTTGTGTGAGAGCTTGGGGATAAGCATCTGTAAAACATAGTGTATCCTTTCACATCTGTCATGTCCAGGCATGGTCTAGGACAGCTATGCTATTCTGGAAAAGCAGGCAAAGCATCTCCTGATTCTTTCTCATGGTGAGCCCTACCATCAAATCCCAGATCTTCTAGCCCTCTTTCAGAGTTAGCATGCCTTTGTAATGCTGCTAATAAAAGTGGAATAGTGAAGCAGAGTGGTTTGTAATAAAAGGAATTTCAACCTTTTTAATTCATTACTGAATAACTGAGACTGTCATTTCCAAGTACTCCGAAAGTGTCATTTTTCTTAATACCTCATCCATAAAACTTGTTTTTTAATTCTTTTTGTTTTGTTTAAAGCCTTAATCCTGCAAGCCATTTTACACACATATATATGTAGCCCTGATAAAGGACTGAGAATTCTACAACTGCTTACAGCTTCTCTTTTTCACTTCAATTTTCTCAAAATAATAAGCAGAAAAGTCTCATTGCTCTGACAAGCTCATTCAGGCACGGGTTTCTGGCTGTGATTTGCCATTATTAATTGGAGCATTTTATTCTTACACAGGAAAGGACTGAAACAGAACTTAAGTACTTTCTGCATCATGAAATAAGTCAAATGAAAAAACATATATCTAACCTATACGTTCTGTTTATTTAGCAAGCTGGTGACTCAGTCTATGCTAATAAAGACTACTAAAGACTGTGAATAATAGAGAAAATTTGTGTTCATCTCTCCAAATCATGATGTGTTATTTTTATTCAGGATTTATAAAATCACCAAGACTACAGCTAGAAAATGAAGGAAAAATCAGAGCCTCAAATAATTCTGATTCTAAAAAGAATAAGAAATTACAGAGCTTTTTTGACTGCACTTAGAAGATGGCATGTTTCACAGCAGGGATTTTGATGCATTCTGTAGAGTTAAATTTCCTACTGAAAGCCAAGCTAATGAAAGTTGATGTAATATCCTTGCAGGTAGGGCTATTAAGTTGCTGTTTAAAATCCCACAGTAGAAAATTTTGGGAGGGTGAGCAGGGACCTGTTAAATGTTTTATATGGTGGGTTAGGAAGTAGAGCTATTGCAAGAATACAAAGGAACTCCCTAACCTGGCCTGAGACCAGTGCAGAACTAGCTAGAACAGACTTTTTGGCTCTCTGCATTTGCATTATCTTTTGTGTAACACAGGCACTCATGAAAACGATGAACATGGAACAGTATTACAACAATCTTTGTAATGAACTGACTTTTTTTTCTACCGTAACTGGAAGATTTGTGTGATTTTTCATGAGCTACAGACATACCGCAAAAAACAGTTCATGGCGACACCAACTGTTGAGATACCAGATAGTTAAATGCTCCTTCAGAACCATTAGTGCAATTTTCAAAAGGCATTTGTGAGGTACCTGTGTTACTATAAACTGCGATTCTTGAGACAGGCACATGCAGATGGAGAACATCTCTTGTAAGGACTCTATCTGTGTTCTGAAGTGCAGTTAGAAACCTTTGTGAAGTGTGCTGTAATTACATATGCACACAAACACAGCAGCAGGGTCTGAGGTCTACTGACTCTGAAGATAGAACGCACATTAGTTAAATGCCTTCCTGCTTGTTACAGCCAAAGAAATGGCATAACACAGCTCTACACCTAACTGATTTGTCTCTATAATCTGATACCAGACCAAAATTGAACAATATCAAAAAAACCCAAGCTACAACAGACATTTAGACATGCTGAGTACTGTTACTACTAATTTTAGGTTGGAAGTCTTTTCAAGCTAAAAGTGTGACTGTTTGTGGAAATGTGAAGCAGAAGCAGTTTGTCTGCTTACACAAATGTCACCTTTAATGCTTCAGGATAAAAAACCAGTACAAGGAACTCACAGAATTTAGCTTACAAAATTTGATGTTTAAACTATATTTGGTTGTTCATGTACATTCTGATATAAAGTAGCATTTCTGTCTAGGAAATTATTGTTACTATAAAACCTCTCAAGGTGCCTAATCACTGAACAAGGTTACATTGTAGTACTGAAATGACTTACTTTTTGTAAAACGTTCAAAGATTCAAGGGTGGAAATCTATGTAGAAGAGTTATACATTATCTTCATTAGTTTACAGTATGAACATGGTTCTAAAAAATTTTCCTCTGCTTACTAAAAGTTCAAGCTGCTTTTAATTGTCAGGGCAATAGCTTTCTTTCAGACTGAGATGGGCACTCCTGTCTTTTTAAAATCTATTTCAGGACTGAAAAAAAATAACTTAGTTAAAAATGAATGAATACAGAGGACAGTATAAAGGTGAAATGGATAAGAAAGTTAATATAAAGTGACAGTGTGACTTAGGCATAAAATATGTTTTTTTCAAACAGCATTTTTTATCAAAATCTAGTGCTACTAAGTATACTCAGATTATTTCAAGTGAAATAATATTAGGTCATTGAAAAGTGAAAATTGAAACACTTTCGGCAAATTCTGCCCTTAGAAGTACCTACACAGCTTATAAAGGTAGAATTCAGGAGAAGGTGTTCTGTGGCACAACAGCAAAACTTCCCTATAAGTCAGGAAGGGAAAAGCAACGCGTCTAAGTTCAGAAATGAGTTTCAGCAGTGGTGAAGAGTCTTTCTAACATTGTGTAGAACAAAGATGATGTGTTAGCTAGGAGTCCTTTTTGGAGGAGGTTTCATTCAGAATGAAAACAACATCAAATTGTATTTCTCTGTGGGCTTTCTCTCTTAAGTGCTATCTACACTAGGATCTGTTTGGTAACCTGATGCAGCTTGTCCTAAATAGCACTTTCTAAAATCTTTGTCAGGATATGGGCCTTTGTGAAACTGAGCAAACACAGTCTAACAGCACAGCTGGAAGTCTTGTCCTGATACAGCCTGAGTTTATTTGGTATGAAATGTTCTACCTGCATATTTCTCACTTAAATCTTTGGACCAATGATCCCCAGATGAGGGTGTGTCTCCTCAGGCAAAGGTTTCACAGCAGCAGCTGAGGACAGGAGAGGACAGCAGTAGCTGAGAACCAGGGATTCCACTCAGCAGCCTTGCACAAGGATCTGCCTTGCCCCATTGCCTCCTTGCATCTCTGCCTGAGTGCTCCAGCTATCCCCTTCTGCCTTGGGGTTGCAATAGTGCTGTGACAGGTCTGGGAGGCCAAGTGTGGCTGGGAGGCAGTATCGAGGGAAACAGTAGCAGGAAGAAGAGGAAAAAGGTAACTTCAGAAATTATTGGAAGCTAATATCCTAAATTTTCTTCTATCTCAGAACTGTCCTAATATGTCTAGGTGGTCTAATGAGACATCTGCTTCAGCCAGTCTCTTTAGGGTCATCCATTGTGAAGAGGAAGGAGGTGTCAGCGAAAACCAACTAACCTGCAGTGTCAGTTTTCTTCTCAGGAAAATATCCAAGAGTCATTATTTATTAAAGAATGTCATGAGATCTTGGCTGAAATAGTATAAATACCGCAAATGGTTTTGGATTCTAGCTGCAGAAATCAGAGGTCATCGTGCTATGGGGCTGAATGATAATCAAGATTTTACTTCTGGTTACTGAAAAACACTTATCTTTAATTAGTTTTGCTCCACCTACAGTACTGATTTTGAATACTGAGATGTATGAAACTGAAGATTTAATGAAACTCTTTCCACTAGAGAAAATTAAGTGGTAAAATTTTTGAAGGAAAGATGTTTATCAATATTTAATATCTGTAAGAAATAGAAATCTATTACTAAATTACCTTAGAAAGAACAGAGGGTTACTTGAGCCTAACTAGTAACTTGTAAACCCCACAGTATCTTGAAGACAAAAACTATACCACATGGATTACTCTTGGAATAGGTACTGTACACCTGAGCATTAATCATGCCTATCCGTCATACACAACAGTATAAGTGATCATAGCAAAAAGCTTTATAATTAGCATCAAAATAAATTTAAAAAAAATGAAAAACAAACTGTAAAGTTAAAGTTCCGAGAAAAGAATGGGAATAAAATAAAATTTTAAAAAAGGGACTCAGTATGTAGAAAAATACTTTTTTCAAGTGATATTGTTCAAACTGAAATGTCTACAGAGAAGAAAACTTTCCTGACAACTACAGTCACAAATGCACATAAAATATTGTCTGAATTCAGCCAAAGCTTCCTCACTTATTTTACGTAGTAATGAAAGCACAGGGCAATATTAAATGTGTTCTGTCATGCACACTCCCTTCGGATTACACGGTGAAAAGTAATTTTATCATATTTCATTTTACATGACAGCTTTAGCCCTGTATTCACATTTAAGTAGCTAAAACAGAGCTTGGTTCTGAGAAATCAGATAATGTATTGCTTAAGTACATGTTTGTCCCATTGACTTCACTGAAACTTCAGCACCAGCTTGAAAGCTCAACAAGAATTTGAGTGCTATTTTGAATAAGGATCCTTAAATTGTTGGTTTAAAACCTAGAAAGGAGGATACTTATCATTTGCTAAAGCCAGTGTTTAATAGTTATATTGATTTGCTGACCACATCTGGATACCTGAGTTGATGCAGCAAACTGTGCATAGCCTCATATTTGTCAGTTTGTAAATGTGTTTTGGAGGAAAAATACAAAGCAAAAGAAAACTGAAAGGACTAAATAGACAAATAAATTGCCCGCTTTAGCATTTTAATTTTGCTGATAAGACTTCAAATTTCACAACTTATTTGGATGAATGCTGTTTTGGGGAGCTGTCAAAGCATGCATGATGAGATGAATGAGATAGGAACACATGGGTTTACACATTTGTTGATTCTACTTGGTTGGTGACATTTGTTCTACAAAGCTGGATTGATAGCACAAAAATGTCTTTGAGGGAAAAAAAATGAAATAAGACCCTATTCTCAGGCCGCCTTCTTTCACACCTCTTTGACAGTGTGAAGAGGCGTGAGAGTCAGTGAAAATAACAGAGAAAATTCGGTCTTGTTAATTACTACTGAGCATATTACTTGCTCTCATGAGTAATTCCACTGGAATCGGGGGTATAAATCACTGTGCTTGGTTGTAAATGTTTTCAAGACTAAGAAGTCTTCTGAGTCTTCTGGGATATTTTGCTGTGCCAATTACACTTTTACAACTCATCTCTCTTGTGTGCATTTTCCCAGCAGCAGCAGCTCCCTTTCCTACTAAGTTATGCTGGCCCAGCAGGCCACAGGATGTGCCTGTTAAGCAAGATACCAATGGGTTAGGCTCAGAAAGGTCTTTTTTTTTTAAAAAAAGAGCATAACTACTTTTGGAGGTGGTGGGGGTTGTGCAACAAAACCTCAGTTCTCCAACTCTGTCCCAAGAAGTTTATTGACTGATTTTGCTACTTTAGTATATGTGGAAATCTCTTTGAAGCAAAGGCATGTAAAATAACGCAATGCCACTTCATTGCAGTTGTATGCCAAGGTAAAGCTACAGGTTTAGGAGCAGGGTGCTGAGAAAACCTGACACTGTTTCTTTTGTTTCTGGTTGTATATAATGGTAAAATGTTTTTGATTTACTCACACGAAAGAAAGAAAGAAAGAAAGAAAGAAAGAAAGAAAGAAAGAAAGAAAGAAAGAAAGAAAGAAAGAAAGAAAGAAAGAAAGAAAGAAAGAAAGAAAGAAAGAAAGCCTTCTTTAGAGAAGAGAGCACTCCAAAACCCACAGTGGGTCTGAGGTCATAAATAAAATTTTACGTTTTGAGAAAAGAGTATTATACAATTTAGGAAAAGTATGTCTGGGTCTATAAACCTAACTTTATTATTATTATTATTTCTTTCAGTGCATGTTTTTAGTATATAAACAGAGAAAACACATGTGAGAGTACAAACATTTTGCTATCACTGTACCTCACCAATGATATCTTCTAGCTGACCTGGCCACAAGTAACTTTTCACTGAATAAATTTTGTGCTTGTATGGTGCTGATTTTTCTCTCTTATCATCCATCTCCTTTCTTAGCTTATATCCAGGATACACGTATTGCACTGTTAGAGAGGGACATAACATTACAAATTGGCAGATGCTACTTAGCAGTTTACTTCTGTTTCAGATGCAGTTAAAATAAGCTCTTCAGACCAAAAATTAATCTGTTGCTGCCTCTCTAGAGGAAAAAAAGGAAAATTCTCACAGCTACATCTGGTACTCAACAATCTCATCAGAGGACTGGAAAAAATCTATTCATTATTAGAAAAATTGTCTATTGTTAATAGAGTAAGCAATGGATTCCTGTTCCCTTCTCAACTGGGAATGAAGCTGGCTTGCCTGTTTGAACAGAGGTGACAAAAAACATTTCTTGATTGAATTCACATAACATCTGCTTGCACAATCAATCCAGAATATCCTTATGCATAATACTAACTCAGTCTGGATTTAATTCTTTTTCTGCATCCAATGCCAGCAGAACTTAATCTGTACATTGGCAGCCTGTCACTGCATCTAATGTGAACTTAGGACATATATTTGTCTCCTTGAGTAACTTCACAGAGGACAGATGCCTTTTATTGTTTTTAACCACCTTTCTCTGGTTTTCAACACAAACAAGCTTCAAAGCTCAGAGTTTCCATTTTTATTTAATTGACATGCTTTTGGTTTGACTACAAAACCAAATTCATGTGTAGGGGAAAAAAAGGGTTTCTTAATCATTCCTTTTTCTTCCTTTTCTCTTTTTCTTTCCCAAAATACTTATTTTCATTTTCATTTTATTAGAAAAGCTACAAGTGATTGAAAAATTTACAATCACAATAAGTATGAATTCAAAATCTTTCCTGACCAGTCCAGCATTTTGTTGACACAGACTGTGATCTCCTATGTCCTGTTTATTATATCAAAGCCTTAGCTAATTTCACAGTGAAATTTAACAAGTAATTAACAGTATTTGTATATAAGATAGATGCTTAAAAAAAATCCAAATGTAGTGGTCCAGACCTTCATGTGATATCAATTAACAATGCTCTATTGACCTTTGGAAGATACAAATTAAACAGGGGAAGGTATTACTGAATGATCTTAACTGTAATAAAAAATAGCTGGTGACTGTAAGAGACAGAAGTCCCTCTGCACTAGCTACAGTAAAAATGGACGGTACTTCAGATTTTTACCTCTTAATTAAAGAAAGCAAGACCAGGCAGAAGGGGAGCAGTCACAGACAGGTGAAAGTACATGTCTAAAGTCATACAGAATATCAAGGCCTGAACTGTGAATAAAACCTGTATTTCCTGAGTTTCTGCCTAATACTGTCTCCAATCTTTGATGCTGCCTGTAAGATAATGAAATGACTGTACGCTTGCACCCCCATCTTTTCTTTCATATACTTCACTGTATGACATGAAGGTTGAAACGTTCTCAGTGGGGTTCTCAGTTGTGCATGGTCTAATATTTAGGAATGCCTGTATATTGGTACAGACAGCAGAGTGCTTGGTTTGCAATGGGATATCAGAGCACATAAATAGCTAGTGATACACAAAGCACTGTCGGTGCCTGTAAATACCAGGGAAGCGTGCAATTGCGGTGACTACATGAATGAGATAGATGCACTGTTTTGCAGGTGCAGTTTTGCAAAACCAGGTGAGGGAAAAAGTCAGAACACATGAATCATTTTAGCTCATGAGTATAACTCTCTGTTGTCAATTCCAGTTCTGTTTGTCATCAGACAAAGACACTCAAGACAGTAAACCATTACAGCTCTGCATTCTTCTATCCCCAAGGGGGCCTTTTTAAAGAGGCAAATTGATTTTTGCCACCAGACAGTGAGTCATGCATACAAACTAGGAGAGTACTTATGAATCCCTATATTCATTTCCCCATGGTGCTTGGGAAGGTGAGTTGTTTGCCTGATTTGTTTAAGAATAGATTTGGGGAAACAAACAAAACAAAGCAAAACAGAAAACCCTAATGTTTTTAACCCCTGCCTCAAGAATACAATATATCTATCAGCATTCAAATAAATGTTTTAACTCCCTGTGGAGGGCTTAAATTTCTGGTTTACATAGAACTGATATGATCAAATGGTTTGCCACGTGCTGTGTGTAGAACTTTTAAACCAAATCTTTACTTGTCTATTTTCAGGAAGAAAAGGGAGAAGAAAGGAACAAAACCCAAATAAGATTCTGTTGCCTACACAGAGGCATCTAATGCCTTCTGAGAAACCCTAAGGTCCAAGAGGTTCACTGGAACTGAGTTTTCAGTGGTGCAAAAACAGTGAACAAAAAAAAGCATCACCTAGATTAACAGACCTGCAGTGCACACTGAAAGTTGCACCTATTGATAGCAGAGGGAGAAAAAGTGGGCTTGTAGGAGAAAAAAGGGGGAGACTGGAGAGAACAAAGTTTAGTTTCTGAAAGCTGCAATTGCTTTTGCTTCAGTAGTTCATGCCACAAACTCTGCATGTCCTCCTTGTCTTCCTTTTTTCTCCTTTTTTCACATCAATAATCACTGAATGCGGATAATGCCAATACACATAAATAATGTATTTTAACTTGTTTCATTTCCCTGCAGAGGTTCACATTCCATCCCAGTGCTGCATTTAGTTTTTAGACAATGGCGCTTTAATAAAGATGTATAAATTTTACCTAAATCTCCCTGGCCTCTCATGTAAAAGATATTATTCCTCCCACACAAGTCAAATGTGCATCTCTGTCCACCACCTTGCCCCAGCTCCCACCTGATATGAATGCTCTAACTCACTTCTTGAAACTTGCCTTTACTCAATACACTCACTGGAGTTTACCAAACAGCTAAACTTACCTGACAATACCCACCTATGCTTGGTCAGAGCTCTCTGCACTATTCACCTCTATTGATAAATCTTCACTTTCTAGTGGGTGCTTGGACTCCGTAACTCCCACCTACAAACCCAGGTTTAGATGCCAGCCATCAGTAGCTGAATCCTGCCCAAGGTCTATACAATGTGAAGTTGACTCTCAACCTTAAACTCTGAGGTTAGTGGAGTAAGCGCTGAAGGCAGTAAGAAAAAAATGGGTATGAAAATAAGACTGAACATTTCATACCTAAAATATCAGTTATTATATTTCAACATGTAGCAACACAATGAAAAACCTGAGTATGATTATCACAACTCCCACCCTATGCTTGAACAATTACATTATCTTATTCCTGTTTGCATGTCTCCAAATTTTGAAGTCATAAATACAAGAGGAAAAGATACCAAATAACATTAACTGTAATGTATGGCTGAAATTAACATCTTAAATAAAAATTATGAATACTTTGATCTGTAATAAAAACACGAAAATTTCAATGTGTCTTCTTCATGTGCTATATAATAGGCTTATATAAATACTGTACATATATATATACACACAACTAGATAAGAGTTAAAAGAGTTCTTATTTAGACTGGACACATAAGGGCAGGCTTTGGCCCACCTGGTGTAACTGGTAGGATGTATTAGTCACCTGTGAAGAAATGAAACTGCCTGGAGAAGAGCTACTCAGCTAGTGTAGAATATCATAGCTCTCTTTCTTCAACTGACCCCTAATGATTCATGCCCATTGATGATCTAGTCTTGGATAAATAGCTAAATTCAGTTGGTTAGTCACCAGCTGGCAAAAAAAATGCCCTCAATGTGCCATAGGAGTCATGTTTCAAATGCCCTGCTATTATTTTCATTTGCTTTAATGGGAGGTGGACTTAACACAGAAATTTTGCCACAGAACAAAATATTAGGAAGTGGGATTTACATATCTAAAATCACACAGAGTTCTCTGGAAATGTAGGAGTCCACTGCTTACGTTTCTTAACTTTCTCGCAAAACCCAGAATCCAGGTCTCCTTTTTTTGATTTCTTTTAGATGTTTTATATTTATACTCTTTCCTAAATGATCCAATTATCTTAAATATTTTGAAATATTCACAGATCCTAAATCTGTTTTAGAGTATTATAGGTAATGGAATAATATTGGCCCTTGAGTTTAAGCAAACATAGGAATACTTCAAAGGTGACTGAGTGATGGAAAACACTGAAATGAGAAGGAGAGAAAGGAAAATAAATCTATAGACATCTATCAGTGAGTTGTTTAAAAATACAGAGCAGCAAATTGGATGGAGAAGATATAGTGAGATGAAATTGGAATAGAAAGGGTGAAAAAAAAAGCTGCTGCTGAGACATAGGAAGGAGTTAGAGGATGAAAAGATACAAAGCAGACAAGAAATTAGAAAATAATTGATGAAGAGGGAAATTATAGAGGCTGCATACTTCACTCTTACTACAGAGTCACAGCAATGATGTGATCAGGACAAACCAGAAACCAAATCAAATCTTCAGCCCAATTTATGCCATACCTTTGAGAGAAGGTTGTTTTTTTTATGTTTTCAGGGGAAGGATGCATTGTAAGTTTTTGATTAGGATTGGAATACGAAGCAGAGTAGTAACAATACTCTCCAAGGAAGGCTCTTTTTTTTTTCCCTCCTCTTCTGATATTTCTGATAGAAGTAAGAAGTATGAGAGCTATAAAAAGGCAATTAGCTATGGGATTGGAAGTAGATAATGGAAGACTAAATTGTTGCAAAAAACATAATACTTTGTATGAAATGCATTTTTTCTCATCTGAGTTTTTGCTATGAAATTATGCATATTAAAGCCATGAGTAGCACATAGAGCAACATGAAGGATTTTCCCCCCATGACAGTACATCCCAGGTCTATCAGCCACTTCTTGCCAGCCTGGAGACAGATGAAAGGGGTTGTTTTACTGATGCATGTGCTGTACTAATTCTAAATTTTTTCGGCATTTCAGCCTTTAGGCTGTCCAAAAGCAATCCAGTTTCTAGTACCCTGGTTCAGCAAAACTTGCCCCTGGGATCGCTCTCATTTACTTCTTTACTCTCAGAAAAGAACTCATACTCTCAACTGCTGCTTAGTGCCGGCCATCTGTTTATAGTGGTAACATGGCATCTTCCTGTCAACTTTAGGTTGATATATTGGAAATGCCCTGATTTTTGCTGGATCATCTTAGGGAATATATATTTTCTTTTTCTCAAGGAACAATGATTCTGAGGTTGTAGGTTCCTGTGGGTTGACCCTGGCGAGCAGCTAAGCACCTACCCAGTTACTCCCTCCACCCTACAGTGGGATGGGGGAGAAAATCAGAAGAACAAAAGCTGAAAACTCATGGGTTGAGATAAAGACAGTTTTATACATGAAGCAAAGTTGCATGCACAAGGAAAGCAAAATAAGGATTTAATTCAGTACTTTCCATTGGCAGGCAGATATTTTGGCACTTCCTAGAAAGCAGGGCCACAACAGACACAGCAGGTACTTGGGAAGACAAGTGCCATAACTCCAAATATCCCCACCCCTGGCCCCCTCCCCTTCCTCCTCCTGTCCCTTAGTTTTTATTGCTGAACACGATGCCATGTGATATAGTCAGTTTTGGTTAATTTGGGTCAGCTGTGCTGTGTCTCCTACCAACCTCTTGCCCACTCCCAGCCTACTTGCTGGGTGTGCAGCATGAGAAACAGAGGAAGCCTTGATGCTGCACTGTAGCCAAAACATTAACATGCTGTCATCACTATTTTACTCACATATCCAAAATACAGCACCATATGGGCTACTATGAAGAAAGTTAACTCCAGATCAGCCAAAACCAGTACAGAGTGCCAGTCTCTAACTGCTAGAGCGCTAAAAAGTTGTGGGTTTCAAAGCTACAGTTGTTTTTCTTTTTTAACCATCAAAAGCTTGAGGAAGTCACTAAATGACACTAGTTCCACAGTGACATGCTACCTTTTGCTGGTCAGTCTCTACTCAGTGAATTNACTCCATCCCAGCCAGATCAGTTCTCCTGTAAAGTACCACTGGATAAATTCTGTTGTCGCTTGTGCCAATGATTTGCAAATTATTCCTATTCAAACCTCTAGGCAATTAATTTGGATTTATTTAGATATAAATAGCAAGAGGAATAACTACTGCTTTTAACTGATTGCTTCTATTTGAGACAGGTAAAAATGAGAGTAGAATTAGGTATAATACTTTTTTTTTTTTTTTTTTAAATAGAAACTTGCTTAAATTAAAATACAAGACCAGAAAGTGCTTTAGAGAAACAGACCTAAAGTAATTCCCAGTGATTTTCTCATGGAGCTTGGGAACATTTCAACTTCTATTTAAGCTTTAGGGAAAAAAAGGAAAGATAGATTCTTTATTACTGTAGGTTAACCATGTATTTAATTCTAGTATTTTTCATGTTTATTATAGGTTTTTGCAGCATTATTTAATCTAGAGAACTGCATCATCTTCTGCTTGAATAGAGAAAAGATTACTGAATTTCGGTAACTAACAAGGAAGTTAAATTTCAGGTCTTTGCTAAGAATACAAGAGACTGCTAATAAATAAAGTTTCCAAATGACATTGCTATTGTTATAAATCCTTGCAGTATGTCAGTATTCCTAAATGGTATGAGTTCTAACATTTGAACAGAGTCTACAGCATTAATTGGATCATATTTCTATTTTTACACCAAACATACCTACAGAGGATATGGAAAAATTAATCAGGGCTAAGAAGCCATTTTGATCCATTGAGAAGAATGGCTACAGAAAATGTCTGTGACAGTATTTAACAAGTGAATAAAATAAGTCAGTAGAAAGTAGTGTTTCACCCTCTGGAAGCCTAACTTATACCTTATCTGTACGATGAATATTCTAGGAGATATCTGGCCAGTATACCTTCATTTTGAAATCTGCACACATGGGATGCGCTTGGTTTGACGTATAAAAATTTGTAATTCGTTTTGTTAATAAAGAAATATTAGCTAATGGGAAATGTTCAACTTATTGTCCACCAAAGCCCCCGGGGCCTTTTCTGCAAAGCTGCTTTGCAGCCAGTCAACCACCAGCCTCTACTGATGCATGTGTTTAGTCCTGTCCAAGTGCAGGA
Organism: Chionis minor; assembly: GCA_013398295.1. Lineage (NCBI taxonomy): Eukaryota > Metazoa > Chordata > Aves > Charadriiformes > Chionidae > Chionis > Chionis minor. Next base: position 289,521 of record VZSF01001209.1, read on the forward strand.
TGTAGCGTTTCTCATAGCTGAACTCGAAGATGTTCCTCTCTGCCCCCTTCTCTGGCCTGTCAAGGTCCCTCTGAATTAAGCATAACCACCTCGTGCATCAGCATGGTGGATTGGCCCAGCTTACACCCAAGCACCCACACAGCCACTTGTCACTTGCCCCCTCTCATGCTCCCAGCAGGATGAGGGAGAGAATAGAATCATAGAATCATAGATTATTTTGAGTTGGAAGGGACCCATAAGGATCACCGAGTCCAACTCCCTGCTCCTCACAAGGAGTGATTGCCTAAAACTAAACCATAGGACTGAGAGCATCTTCCAGATGCTCTTTGAACTCTGACAGGCAAACAGGAAGAATGAGAATGAGAATGAGAAAGCTCATGGAACAGGGAGATCACTTATTGATGCAGGCAGTAGATACTTGACTTTGGGGAATTTGATGTAGTTAATTTCCATTTAATATAGATATGTGAGTACTGATTAAGTTATTGGGAAACAAAAAAAAAAAAAAAAGGAAACACACACTTAGGGAAAACACCTTTTCCACCTTTCCTAGGATCAGCGTTACCCCAGACTCTCTCTTTTCATGTGCTCTGGTGTGGGCCCTTTACAGGTTGCAGTCCCTGTGAGCGTATAACTGCTCTGGCATGGGAACATCCATTTGCCATTTTCCTTTTAGGCAAAAATTGCTTCTACTTGGGTATTCTGCAAGCTGTAGCTCCTGCTGAGGTATGCCTGCTCCACCACGGAGCTCCTACTGCTTCTCTGACCTTGGTGTTCCTCTGTTGTTTCCCTCTAATTCCCTCCACCTCTGTCTCCATTGTTTGCTGCTCTTTCTTAAATATGTTTCCACAAAGGAACCACCAACTTTGCTGATGGGCTCAATTGTGTCCTGTGGTGGGTCCATTGTAGAGCTGGTTGAAACTGGCTGGAAACATCCATATCCAGCACAGGACAGCCCCTGTCCTATTCTCATAAAGGACACTGCTGTAGCCCTCCCACTACCAAACCCTTGCAACCTACACTTAACATCATCAGCCACTCCTCCTCCCAGTTTTGTATCATCTCCAAACTTGCTGAGTTGTGTTCTGTCCTGTCATCCAGGTCATTAATGAAGATGTTACACCCTCTTGGCCCCAATATTACCTACCCTCCAAGTGGGGAAACTACTAGCGACTGGCCACCAGTTGGACTTTGTCCCACTGATCTCAACATTTTGAGCCTGGCAGTTCAGCTAGTCCACCCTGCTGTCCATTTATTTAGTCTGTACTTCAATTTGTCAATAAGGAAGTTATGGGAGGCAATGCCAAAAGACTTATGTAGGTGTATCATAAGAAAAAGTTTTTCAAATCTAAATTGAAAAGAAAGGCAAAAAATCAAAAGGAAAGGAATTTAATATCTCTATATCATGGGTCGGAAGAGATTAAGTTATTTTCCTAAAGTCTCTGAGGCAGTCTATGACAGAGGAAGTCATTAAGCCCATGTCCCCTGAACCAGTTCTCACATTACAAAGAAACTTTTTCATTTTGTAATCATTTTCTATTTATTACGTACTCTGCCTTGAAGCTGTTCTCATTCAACTGTATTTTGAAACTCTCCTTACAGCTGGTCACTCACATCTTGCATTTTTTACAGTCCTGGAAGAGCCTGAGTATCATTCTTGCTGCCTCTTCCCTATCACACACAAAGCAAACTGCAGTACTTGTAAAGTACTGCTGAACTGACAGGTTGGAGTTGCTGCTGATACTGTAGAAAAAGACTTCCCAGAAGGTTAAACCCTACATTTTTATCAAAGAAAAAAACAATTAATTATTTGAACTGTTCCGTCTTGATCTACAGGTCTTTGAGATAACATATGGAATCACTGAATCCCTCTAAACCCATCTTATTTTGACTTTTATATAATCATCTGCTCATGCAAGTCTGTATCATACTTCAGGAAATGTTAGGGCTGGTAGTAAGACTGATGAGCTGAGTGTGAGCACAGTCTAACAAGGTTCAAGGCATAAGCAGAAATCTTAAGTCCAGGAAGAAGATGCACTTAGGTTGTTTTTATACTTTTTGATGGACCCAAACCACATATTTCCAGATTATTTCTAATATGCATGAGTCACCTGGTAAAAAAAAAAAAAAAAAAGTAATCAGTCCAGTGAATACTTTTTTTTAAAAAATAGTAAACATATTGACTGAGCCCATCTTAAGAAAAATACTACAATGGTAGTTGTGCGTCATAACTTTGAAATCAATTAGACTTCACTGCTTTTCTCCTGTGACACATTTAGTGGAGCAAATTGATCTGTTTTGTGCATGGAAAGTACTTACAATTAAGTTTTGATTTTGTTATGTTACCAGCAGTGAAATAAAGGAGTAAGAGATGAGAAGTAACACCCTATTTTAAAGTATCAAAACCATGTTAAAAGAATAACCCCCATCATTTTATAAATATGAATAAAAATTGCAGTCATGATACAAAAAATTCTCTATAAAAAGATGCTCTTTTTATTGGTGCATACATTAAAAAAAAAAGCTGAGTCAACCTGATGTAGGAAGCTAAAGAGCTGCCAGTCAATAGGGTATGTAATATATAAAAAGCAGCAGAGCCAAATAAGTGGTAATCTGAGAGTCACAAAATACACTTCTTTCTTCCTAGCCTAAGGATCTCTCTGCACTTAATCAGATTTGTAGCCAGTCAGTGACATGGCTTCTCCAGAAAGCACTGCTATGCAGTTGGCTGAGGGTAGGGGCGCAGAGTCCTGGCTCCTGTATGAGAAGGGGGGAAAAAGAAAAAGAAAAAGAAAAAGAAAAAGAAAAAGAAAAAGAAAAAGAAAAAGAAAAAGAAAAAGAAAAAGAAAAAGAAAAAGAAAAAGAAAAAGAAAAAGAAAAAGAAAAAGAAAAAGAAAAAGAAAAAGAAAAAGAAAAAGAGTCCTGCATGGACAGAACTACATGCAAAACAGTTCAGCTTAGAGAGCCATTGCTACGTACAGTGGTGTACTTCTTGCTTGAGGTACATCCTATTAATTGGCAAACACTCAGTCTCTTTACGCTCCTAAAAGAATTTATTTTTCTGTACCTTCTATGATTCTATGATTTAGGAGATTCTCAAAAAAAGAAAATCTGATTGTCTCTCAGGTGTTGAATAAAAGTGACCTGACAGTGCTAAGTAAACTATGTGGAAGAGGTTGGTTTTCTGTACATCCCAAACTTTGAAATATATGCTACGGGCTGTATGTTCCATTTTAACGAGGGTAAAATGAAGCCATCAATGAACACCTCCTTGAAAAGATGCTTTGGGTCTCTTTTGTTGCATGAAGCAATTCTAGTTACACCAACTTTGGAGAGTCTGGATCATTACATACACCTCATATTGAATCTTACTCTATGAAAAAGCATTGCTTCCCAAACACAGTATATACCTTTCTTTACACTTCAGTACAACCCATCATTAGGAACCTATGAAGCAGGACAAACAAAATTGACAGAAAGGATTAATTTTAAAATACAACTAGACACCATGTTCTTTTACTTGAAACGGAATGAAACAACAATAATTGCAATGTGAGCTGAACCCACAGAATTGTAACCAGCTAACCGTAATTAAATGTTGGTTTTCCAGTATTATGAAGGGTGGATTTGGCATTTACCACTTCTTTTACCCGAATCAGCACATGGAATTTTCTTCCTCTGAGTATGTTACCACGCACTTTTGTTATAAATGACAGGCAAAATGTCAAGAACTCTCACTCTATGAAGGTTTATTTTGAAGACACCAGCTGTTTAAGTACAGATCTCATCTCCAAGAACTTTCTTCTACCATATTTATACATATGTTTAAATATACAGTGGTTAAATTGATTACCCACAATACATGATAACCCTGTATTGGAATAAATAAGAAAGGAAAACACCATTTTTCTGAAAGTTTTTGTCAAAATCAAGCAAGCTATTGCTGAAGGACTGTACCCTTTTGCTTCATGGATCAGATTCACATATAGAAGGATCAACTTCTGCATCTTGTACATGCAAATGCAGATGAGAAAATAAAGAAGACTCTTTCACATATATCATTGAACTTTGGACTGGGTCCTGAGTCATTGAGCTACCTAGAATTGCAGAAAATACACTACATATGATATAACTTTGCATCCAGGTCACATGCCTTAACATTGGATGGATCCAGATTTTAAACTTCCCTAAATATATTTCACGGATACAACAGATCTCTTATGTGATAAAAGCTCAATGCATACCCACAAAATAGCACAAAGAGACAATAGCAGGTGGGGGAGCCCAAGTGGGTGTCCTCTGTGTGTGTGCTTACTGGAAATATGTAATCAGTCTTACCACTGGTTTGGACTTGGGGGCAGGGAGCTGCAGCAGCCTCCCCTCTCTTGCTGTTGGATCTGACTTAGTATATTTTCCTCTAACAAAATGCAAACAAAATGACAGTGTAGTAGTGATGAAAGAGAGAAGGGCATTGTTTTGCCAAAGATCATCTCAGCATTATCCAATAATGGACTTTTTTCTCTCTTAGACAATTAAAGGCTTATACTTTTTCCACATTTCCAATGGAAGCATTTGTGAACAGCAGCTTTACTCCATTCTGGATTCTGGAGATGCAATTTCAGCAGAGGCCAGTGAAAAGGAATCTGAAGGAAATGTTGACATTTTAACTTGAAATCTTGTTTGTTTGCTTTTCTTGTCTAGTACTAATAAATTCAATTATGTTTCTTATGACTAGGATTGGAAAAATGTAGATATACCTGTTTCTGCCTGAAGGCAGATGGATGCAGTAAGTGACTTCTGCGTCCATTCCAGCCCCATTTTTTTCTAATAATGACCTGTAATTTTACAGTATAACTGCAACTTATTTTCTTTTTCAATTAAGATTTTCATTGTTCATCATTGTGATTAAAAAATAAATAAATAATTTTGGAAAAAATCACCTAGACGAAAACACAACTGGGGATCTTGGAAATGAAATCCAGGTGATACAGCTAAGATCTACATGGTCTCTGGGAAGAGCTTCAAAATGAGATCAGAATTGTCCTGAAGTTAATGGGATCTATTCTGCTGATTTAAATGGGAACTGGTCTAGTTCCCCAGTAACTTAAATTCTTCTCCAGTTTGTAACACATACTGAGTGCTTAGAGCAGAACATAACTTCAGATTTGTCAGGGTCAAACTACAATGGTTACAAACATCTGCAAAAAAAACCAAAAAACCATCTTTAAAGTTAAAACACAATGGAAGAAAACAAAACCTTGAAGCTTATATTTTTAGGCAGAACTTATTCAGTTTATGTCTTGTTCTTAACAGCAATGCCACAGCATGGTAAAAAACAGAAAACTTTGTGATATTCACTTGTGTGCTCTACTGTAGTCCTTCAATGGCAGTATAATTGCTGTTTAGTTAATAAACTTAGGTGCCAGTGATAAGTACAATTTTATGGTTAGCATATTGATGATAATAGTTGGAAAAAAATGTTGCAAAATGAGACAAGCAAAAAGAAATATTACAGTCTGAATTGCGCATAACTATTTTTTTTCTCTGTGCAATCAGGAATCGAATACTGTATAGTTATTTTCATCTCTGTATTTACTGTAGAACGAGAATAATAACTCCATATGATTCATAGCAGATGCTAGTGACACAAAGCTACACACCTGTGGAGAGTAGGATGTTATAATCCCACTGTGATTAAGAAGATGTATGCTTACTGCTCGGCAATGAGGATGGATTGTTTACCTTTCCTATTAGGTCTGTAATTAATCACCCCGCTTTGATCTGTGTGATACCAAATGGATTTAGCATCCCACATTGCTTAAGTAGCATGTTGATTTGTACAATACCTATTGTTTTATATTAAGAGATGCCTCTGTAGAGCACACCACAACATTTTTTTTTCTTACATAACCTCTATTTATTTGGACAGAAAATGGCACTGCTGTGAATAGAAAGAGATAACCAGAGAAAATATGCCTGGGGTAAAAAAAAAAGTGCTCTTGAGTTACCATTCCTGCACTGAATAAATCATTTTATTTTACATAATGCCTTTATGTACTGTATTTTTAAGTGGTTTAAATAAGAAGTAAACAAGTCTTAAAAGAACAAAAAAGTTAAATTTTACTTTCTGTTGCCAGAATGCTTTGGAAAAAAGAAGTGTCTGGGTCAAGTTAGCTATACCTCCATTTACTATATGTCTAGTTTTTGTGCTCTATGTTGGGCTAAGCCATGTATTTGCTTTCCCCTTGCTGGTCTGTCTAATTTGGGGAGACACTCACACTCTTTTAAAGAACTCAGGGACAAATTTACACCAGCAGCTAGCTGGTCCACTTAGCTGTTGACAGCTAAAACAAAAGCTACTCTCTATGTTGAGATAAAAGTCAGCTTCCTTGCAACAGATGTAGTCAGTCACACCCTGAATTATACTCTGAGCTTCATGAGTGTGTTGCCCTTGCAATTACCCTCTGATTCTTCTTCCATTTTAGGTGTTTATTGGTCAGTCACATTGATGTATTCTGGGCATTTACCGGACTAACACGGGGATCACCACTGTGTTGATGAACTGCTTTTGAGACGCTATCAAGATGGCAGTTGAGGGCCATTGTCTGTGCTTGTATCTTGACTACTAGCCTAGACCACGAAATGGAATAGCAGTTTTCCATGAATTATAAAGGAGCAGTAATTTCTGAAAGTAGTCAAATCTTTAAAGATCTTTAATATGTGATGCTTCTGTGTGGTTTAGATCATCATCATTAGATTATTTATCACATGCAAGAAAGTTAGGCAAGCTAGGAAATGGGAAGCACTCAGTATTCCTTTACTTTTTTACCCACTTTGCACAATATTGTTGACTGGGTGTGTCTAAACAACTTGAAACTTGACAGGAATCTGAGTTGGACGCTGTGTGTGTAACTACGCTAGTTCACTACAAAACAGCGAGGTCATCCTCAGAAAAGCAGTGTTTTGGGATTTGCTGTTTTCCAAAAAATTACAGCAAGATAAAACTTTTTTTTTTTCTTAAGGAAAAATGTGAAAGTTCTTTACAGAGCTTTGCCTTTCTGAAAGTATTAAATGCAAAACCAGGGCATTAGTCAAATGACACTAAGGTACAGCAGTAGTACAGTCAAGTAAGGCTGTGTTTATCATCTCAGCTGCTTAGTCCAGGTACTCACCTTGCACATAGCTTCTCCACCCCCCATCCATCAACTTGAGAGATCTTCACCATCTCCTTTTCTTACCATTGCTTGCTTTACATGCAAAAATAATCTGTGTTGCTCCCCAAGAGGAATGTGTTCTTGGCAGGGCTGGATGAGCTCTCTGTGGAGTTCAGGAGATGTCTGTATAGATGCAGGGCAGGGCACTGAAGAGAAAAAGGGTTGAGTCATTAAGTCTCAAATGTGGGTGTTTCATTCAGGGATCAATGTACAAACGAAAAATTGCCTATCTGACTGTGGGGTGTGTCCTAAAAGCATTTGTCTTGGTGGATTGTTATCTCTGATGCTTAATTATAATGTCAACATCACCTTAGATGACACTTCAATTTCCTGTGTTAGAAAGGAGAGGAATGATCACTGATCTTTGTATACTTCTGAGAGATATGTTTGAGTTTCTTTCCAGAAAGGAGAGGTCTTTGCGTTATCACTGATACATATATCTTTTCCTCAGTTGATATTGTGGCATACATCAGAATTAGCTATGGACATATAGCATAACAGATTGAATGATGTGTACAATTCTATGTTGAATAGCCAAATGATGTATTCTCAATAACATCTAATTTCTGGCAACTTGTAGGCCAAATTCAATTTTCAGGCCCACAAAGAAGATAGATTTTAGACTCATCTATCTTCTAATCTGACTTTGAATAATGTCAAAATGTTTGAAGTAGAACATCTGAGTTGTACATGAAGTGAAGGCAAGATGATAATTAAGGTGCTACAATATTGACAGTTGCAAGTATAGACCAAAAACCTTTTACTAGCAGTATTTTTTTCATCATCCACTGATAATGAAAAACCCATAAAATATTTGGCTAAGTGAAATGAGAATTTCAAGCCAACTTTCAAACATGGATTTTCAGGGGAAAAGGGGGATTTTACTGATAGCAGAAAAATGAAGAGAGTGTAACATTAAAATACATTATTCTTATGAACATTCTGAGGCTACTGCCTGACACTTTTGTAATTGGTTATGGTGTTAAGAATCCTGCTATGTTTTTCAGAAGGATATCACTTTGAAGAACTCGTAATGCAGTTACACTTTCCTAGATGTTATGAACTATTACATTCAATATTCATGAGAAAACTAAGGTATATTTTAAATTTGCATTTTAGAAAAGAGATGTTTATTAAAGCCATGGCTAGGTTTTAAAACTAGGATTTCAAAAGAAACGTATCAGTGGGATGAACTGGTGACTTATAGTTTTCTGAATCTTTTATGGAGAACCAGGGTATTTTTGTCATCCTGTTCATTGTCATGTCCTCTTTCCTTGACCCTTCAGGAAAGGATGGGAAATGCTTTTCTTTCCCACTGAGTCCAGAGAGATGCCTGATTCTATCTCATTGCAATTTGGATGCTGGTAGACTTGCTGACAGGTGTCTAGGAAATTCCTTGTGTGAGTCACGTTGTTGTTGGCATACGGACGTTTTACAGGACAGCCGAGCTGTTGCTGCTGCATGGAAATGTTAACAAGCATTCAGTATGAATCAGTGAAGATTCTTCCTGAAGTTTTTGATGCTGCAAGGCCCCTTCATACTTGTCACTATCCTGGCCATTGCTTTTACTAGAGAAGACAGCCCAGGGCTGTATCATACTTCTGCTATGTCCCTCTGCCCTATTAAAGAGATTAAAGAGATGTGTGAGATTATCTTTGAGCTGTTAGAAAGCTAGATGCTGAGGCTCAACACAGAGGGGTGAGGAAAGAACTTATTCACAGATGTGTACAGCCCACCCATCGCTCTGCTGTCAACAGTGCTGCAGTTGAAACTGAGTGGAAATCTCTCGAGCAAAAATGAATTGCATTGTTTGGTTGGTTTTTTTAAACAACTCATAATGAAAGTACCTATTTGGCCACCTAATTCAGAGTCCCCAGCTTAAGTTGTTTATCTCTCTTTTCCTATAACTTTGGGATAAGGTAAGAGGCTGAAGAAAAACTTGAGGAATATTGAGAATTGTGCATCCCAAAGTGATCACTATCTCATAAACAACAGGAAGGCACATTTGAAGAGGTGATTCTGATGAATATGTGCATGTGTGCAACTTCGTGTTTGTGTGGCAGGAGGGTGAAGGCGTTGAATGGACAAGGAACTCTTTTGAAGCCCCTCAGTAAATATATACCATTCCCAACTGTAGTCACTGCAGGGAAACAGAATTATAATAGGACTCTAAATTGGATTCTCTGAAGTGCACCCTAGAGATTTATTTTCTTCTACTTTGAGTGGGAAACCCAAACTTCCAATTTCAGTGCCTAAAATTAGGCTATCTAAATCCCAACTTCAGACACTGAAATCTCCATTTTTAGAAGCACGATCTTTTGCAAAATGTTAAACCTGAAATACTAGCTACACTTGGCATATTCACAAATGAAACTGACTCATCTGTACAAATCCCTGGGAGCTAGTGTAGTCAGGAATAAACAGATTTTCCCATTAAAAATCCTTTTTTTTTTTTTTTTTGCCCATAACTTTAATGGGTGGTTTTGTTCATGTATATACAAGAACTCACTCACAGACTGAATGCTTGTGTAGAATTTCATAGCTAAAAATACATCTCCCACAGAGTTATGAATATTTGAAAATGTATCTCTATCACAGAGGTGAAATTTTATTCTATGCATTGCCCTGATGATCAGCAATCACTGTAATGCAATGGAAACAGCATTTTTGCCTTGCAGCGCTACCAACCAGAAATAATTCAACATGTTAAAAAGTGACTGAGGTATCACAGATACTTGGAGGTGTTTTCCAGGAGTCACTTCAATTTTATATCAATTGTGGTGTTGTTTGCAGAAGCAACTTTCCCTACAAACACAAGGACTGCAAGTAGAGACACTGACCGATTAAGATTAGCAGCTGATAAATACTTAGACGTGTATATACATATTCCCCTAGTCCACTGTGAATCCAGAAGTACCCAGTGAAGACCCCAAACTGACTCACTATTGGTATCACACTTCCAGCACTGAACGTTAGCTTCTAATCTGTTTTCTTAGAAGAAAAGTTGTTACAGAACCAAAAGGCTCATTAGGTTAAGAAGTCCGTCTTCCTGCAAATGCAAGAGTATTCTCCGGAGTATACTCTATGATATATTTTCTGGTTTTTGACCTGTGTAGATTTTGAACTTTCAACAGCAATAACATTGCAACTTTATTTTGGGAGAGTGTTAACTGTGTAAGAGATCTCACTACCCAAAACCCATATATGATTAATATTTTATTTAAATGTTTATATGCATATGTAAATATCACTTTTTTTTTTCATGTATAGGCATAAAGGTAGCAGTGGAGAAATCAGTACTTTCCAAATTGTAATAAACAGGAAATATTTTAAATATTTTTAGTATGTTTAAATAAGAGATACTTAGAACCTGTTAACATCTTTAAGCTTTTATGCTGCAATGTGAATATATTATTGTTGACCTCTGCAGGTATGAATCCTTCATTCTATTTGAAATGCTTTTGTATAGCCAACCAAATCCATTTTTATTTACTTATACATATCTTTTACCACATTTACACAGATATATTTAGATATTTACAGAACAGAGAGGGGGAAAGGAAGGAAATTAAAGTTTGCTCTTAAATTTTAAATCTAAGTTAAAGCAAGAATTCTTAGCTCTTTTTAAAAAAAATAGTTAATCTTTACTTCTTTATATCAGATCATTCTACCGGATGCCTGCCACTGTTTTCTGTTACCTGGAGTTTTCTCAGATTTGTATTTCAGCACATGACCAATTACATTCAGTTGGTGTTTTTAACTCCACTTTTTGCACTGTTCTTGTTATGTGCCTTCTGTTTCAGAGAAGTCTTTGCTGAACTGGGACATATGACTGCATTCCTCTATCTTTTTCTGTAATGATATTCATAATTTCATAACTTTGTATCAAAACAAAAGTTGCACAGTGCTTATCAATTTCTGTTCTACAGACAGTCTCCTTTGGAAACATCTGAACAAACTCCTTGCAGAAAACTCTGTAGAGCAGTTCACCTCAACCAAAGTGAGTGCAGCAGCTTCAATTAGTATTAAAGCTAAGGCAAAATAGAATTAGAAGAGCTTCAGAAGGGGAATTTGGCAGGTTGGTTAAATGGGTAATTGAGCTTAAAGGTGAACTGTGAGGGGAAAAAAACCCCACCCCACAACAAAAAAATGGTGGTCTTTACTGCTTATTTTTTATGCTAAAAAAACCTAACCAAACCCTCAAACTTTCATCATGCCTTCATTTTCTCCTCTCTCAGGTTACAGAATTTCTTCTCACTACTTCCTCGGGGACAGCAGAAAAAAATCCTTGGAGGATTTATACAGTGCTAGCTGATGAAGCTTCATGAAGCTGTAATGTGAGCATTAAAATTCTGGTCAGTGGAAATATTAAACCTTTATTCTGCAAATGTATTGCTATAGGTAGGCAATCAGTCCCACTGTGCTACTGTCTGTGACCCATGCTGAGCTTGCTCAGATGAGCAAGCGTGATGTAATTCAGGTGTCTTCACAAATTATTATCCCCACCCAAAAGTTACAAACCTGAGCAGAAAGCTCTGAGGACTCTTACTCTATTTCAATGCCAGGTGTAACAGGTTATTGTAAACTACATTTGCACTTAGAATTTATTTCCATAGATACGATTCAGCTGTAATGGTAATGGCTGACATGTTATTTGAGTTACAGTCAAGACACAGTATAATTTTGATGTGATTATTCCCTCTGATATGCAAGGAGATACAATATAAAAACTGAGAATACTTTGCAGGATTATGTTCCTTTTGCATTGACTCTGCTTAAAATCATCTGAATAATCCATGTTCACAGCCATGGATACTCACAGAATGAATATTTTAAGTTGGTGTGCCTGAGAGTACTTATGAGTATTTTATATGCTTTTTTTGTAACATGGAAGATTTATTCATATCCCTGTGCTTAGTTTGAACGTAATGTCAAAAAATTAAGTATCAAATCAACTCCCTGCACCAAAATCTTAGCTTTAGGAAATTTAGTAGGATCCATGCTTCAGAAATAGTCTTATTGTCCTAGGATACAGTTTTCTAAGGCTCCCTAAAGAGTCCCTAATCCTCCTTGTCTAATAGCTCTGCCTAAACTGCTGCTTTTCTCCCCTTGTGTTTATGAGAATAGAAGCACCACTGACTATGCAAGCCATCATCTTTTTGGTTGTAAGAGTGACATTTATTTAAATGGAGGGAAGAAATTGTAATGAGAGGCCAATCCTAATTTGATTAAATTAGCTCACATTTCAGATGTGACACGTCAGAAGTTGATACATTCCAAACAAGAAACACAGTCAAACAGGTTACAGTCATTTCAGAAACAGTCCATCATAAAAAGCACAGTAGAAAATGAGGGTTCACAAATGTTGCCTGCTGAATTGTCTGCTCCTTGATTTTAGATGGGGGTACTTCATAGGCCCCAAATACTTGCAAGACTCATGCTAGCCCATGATTAATAGTTTTCAATGCTGTCTTTGGCACAGACTATTGATTCAGTAAGACAATCTAAAGTTATGGCATGTGCATAAAGAAAGGTCAGTTTTACACTAATTTTACTATCGCTCACTGTCATTCTGGAAACCATTTAGGGTGGAGGCCTTCAGGTGCTAATAGAAGAGAGAAGAGGCAATTTTAGTATCTTGTGGGTCACCTCCTTTATGGTGATCTTTACTTGAACTCATAGATTTTCACGTTCAAAATAAATAACTTTTTTTATAGAAGGCTGCACAGCCATGCAGAAATGTCAGCAGTTTTGCTGTGGCTTTTCCTATCCATTTCAGTTCCATACATTATGAGGAAGCAGACCTGTTGAATTACTTATGAAAATAAATATTTGCAGAAATAATAGCTCTAAGAGTGCTATCCTGTTGCTGATGCCAGGGCCGTGGGGACACTGACGGTCCCCATCCACCCCCTGAGACCTCCCCTGACCCAGCCACAGCCCAGGACCCCATGTTGGCCCCCCAGGGCTGTCAGCCCCTGTCCCGGTGGTGCCACAGCAGGGTTGGTCTCCAGATCCCCACAGCCCTGCCCTGACTGGCCATGGGTACCACTGAGCCAGGTCCACTCACGGACCCACGTCCTGGCCTGAACTCATAGTGCCTCTGTCCCCATGGAGGTGTCCAATGCCTGGGGCTGGGGCTGGCCTGGTGCCCCCCAGCTGCTTTGCTCCTGGTTGGGGTGGTGGGATGGGCTCCATCTGCCAGGCCCTGCCCTGATGGGGAACCTCCATCAGGGGAACCAACACTTAGCCCCAGGGAGACCCTGGCCCATGCTGTGTCCTGACAGTTGGATGTTTCCATCATCACACCTACCCACTACTAAGAAATAAGCTTACAGGGTGTATTATTCTAACAAATAAAGCATTCTGGGGGCTGTTTGCTGGTTCTGAAGGCAAGTGTTGTGGCCCTGCTGTGGTCTTCACGATTCAGTTGCCTCACCTCCTGAAAAGTGGTAGCTGTACCCAAACTGCCTGTTTAGGAGTATCCCTCCTTGTTTCTGCTACCACCAAGCCATGTGCTGGTGCTGTCTGGGAGAGTGTTAGCTAGCTTGGACCAAAGCCGCACAAGGAAACCTGCTGCACAGCAACAATGGAGTTAAACACTTTTTTTTTTCCCCAGATGTTAATATCAATGTGAAAGTCGAGTTCTTGCTGGATATTAGAGCTGGATGCTCCTGAATAAGGCAAATAAAACAAAAATGAAGCTTACTGGCAAAAAATGCCTAGTGCAGCAATGTAACTTTCAGCTTCGGAGGAAATCAACTGGTGAGTTCCCTAGTAATGGTGTCGAACGGGAATTAGGAGATGAAGCTTATGACTAAGTGCAGTAAAAATAAGAAAAAACAAGGTAGAAGAGAAACTCGAATCTCTCAGGCTTCACTGGTCGATTCATGCAATCAGCTACTGGTCTCCCAGCCTGCTGTTTTCACACATATCTTTGAATGGTCTAACTAGTCATTAGCTAAAGGCTTTTCTTCTCTTCCAGTCCTCAAATGGAGCACTTCCAAAGCTTTCCTATATCTACCTTTACTCCTGTAATGATCTGCTCAGAGAATGAAAGACTACAGAAGGAACCAGAGAAAGGGTGATTGATGGAGGCAGCACACATCTGGACAGAGCTATAGGTAACACTTCTATGTCTCTGTGTTAGAAGTTTTACTGCCTCCATTTCTGTAAGAAATCTATCCTACACACTGAAAGCAAAAAAAAATAGAAGTACTGGATAGGGACATCCTGCTTTCAGAAAAGTTTTAAAAAGTCCTAACCTTCTGAAGCCAACATTTCTGTTAAAAATATGTCCTCTTTTTCCTTTTGCCTAAAAGGGACCCTCCCTAAAAGCCACTTGTAACTCCAGCCCCCTCTTCCATGTGATAACCCAGGAAAGCCCAATGGGTTAGCTGTTGACAATAGTATCATTGAAATGCAATTACTGTTGGGAATCAAAGAGAGTGTTTGTCATCTGATATGTCAGCTTTCATTTGTAAGCAAGCATTTTGATGCTTAACTCCCTGATCATCTTAGTTGACATTATGACTCAACAGGTGAATACTAAAGACAGAATTATGTTCAGGTGGGCAGAATATTGCTGTTAAAATATTTTAAAGAGATTTAAAACTCCATTGTGGGTCTTCATGATTTAGTTTAGCCGGTTATGGACATTGTTGATCTTCAACCTGTTCTCAAGGAAACAGGATAGGTGATTCCGTCTGTCTTTCAAAGAAGAGAAAAGCTGCAAAGTTTATTTTTACTATAATGTATGCAATTATCAAACAGAATCACAGGGCTATATGGCATCAATAAACATTATCTGTTGTGATTCTGTTGGAAGGACAACACAGC